>JASDDO010000012.1:431205134-431805134 GCA_030015575.1 Agapanthus africanus
GCACCCGAGAGGTACTCCGGTAGCCTCAAGGACGGTGGCAGGGAGGTTCTTGTTTACCCACACTTGCCATTGCTGTTGTTCCAGGCTGCGAGACCCGGCAGGAGGATGAGTATATCGTCATTCTGAACTAGCTTCAGAAGTGTACGTGTATATGACTCTGCCAGAGGGTTGTCGTAGTCAGTGGGAGCAGCGGAAGCATTGGTGGACAGGTGGCTTATGTCTATTTATAGACTAAAGCAGATATAGCGGAGATAGATCATCAATTTCTGATGTGACAGTCATAGGTTTGACTTCATCAGAATAGCGGATGGATCTGTTGAGAAGGTAGTAGGGTGTGATGTCCTGGTATTTGGATGACATACACAGAGTAGGAAGTGATATTCCTATACTACGATCGGTTATACTTTGGTCGTCACACAGTGGTTTCTCCACATGGGACTTGGATATAATATCAGACATACTGGTTACTAGATCTATGGTTTTATATCTAGATTTGGGTGGTTTCCCAATCAGGATACTTAGACAGCATTCTAAGAGTATTTAGAATGGACGACTCCTGGCACGGTAGTGTACCTGCAGGTGATGGAGTCACCCTCTCTAAAGGTGTCTTACAGACTAAAGGGGAGAGGGATGTGCATGATTGGCAGATCACTTGCTTAGGCAATTGAGTCAATCATGAGATGTCAAGTACCACACCAGATGTTGTTTTTGCAGTAGAAGCAATAAGTTGATATTGATCCAATCCTGGAGAAACAGTCGGAAGCAGTTTTAGAACATAAGTAGATGTTCTAGGGATATGATAACGACAGCCTCACTTGGGAGACAGTTATCATTCCAGGCTTCCAAGGTGACCTGGACGACAAGGAGGTTGTCAGAGTTATAGTTTTCCTTCTGACGAGGGGCAGTATTTTGGACAGGTGGTCCAAGGCAATACTGAGGAAGGCATGGCGCGGGACACTGATTAAGTTCAGTTGACGATACAGTCTAAGAAGTTTGGATTTGGAGTTCATTTATGAGCTAGGTCCCATCAGACATCCAGACACATTCTAAGACATGTATTGCTCATTTCGGGAGATGGCTTTCTCCGCGAACTTGAGATATAGAGAGACACAGAAAGAAACATCAAAGCGGATCCACTCACATAGGCTATTCCTCGAACACAATAGTTTCGCAAACAGGCTTTGTGAGACTGACAAGTAGAGGAGTTGGGTGTTCGGTATCACACGGGCTGTGAGTATGCGACATCGCAATAATTAGCCTTGAGTGCAAGTGGGAGATTGTTGGAGATAGTGCCCTCAGAGTCAATTATTGGATCACAGGCACGTGATTGCAATGATTGAGGGAGGACCTATTCCGGTAGGACAGTCTTACTCAAGATGATAGTATGCTATCTGGTTTATCTTTATCATCGTGTACTGCTTTAGGTGACATGACATGTCACTATTGCACGTTGATAGAGCCCCTAGGATTCTTGCTTGACCACCAGCAGTATGAGGGCGATCATATACGTGAGAGCTGGTAGTCTATAAGCACATCCTTAAAAGTTCCCTAGTCGTGGGAGTTTCGAGACAGGGCATCGATACTCTAGAGTAGACTAGTGTATACAGTCGAGACCCCAACGAGGGGCGGTGGCCGGTCTCACAAGCCACTGGTGTTAGTTAGATCACCTAAGATGTATACAGGTGCTCATTGGGTTATGAGTACACCGGACAGGACTCGCCGGGAACATGCTAGTTGGTCTTATACCTGACGTCAGATAGCAGTTCCCTGGTGACATGTGTACAGGTTAGTTCATCGACCTGGGGATCGTCATTTGTCTCGTGTGAGTTCCCACTGTACTTTGATTACTACCCTACCACGCTCAAAGGAGACGCGCAAACAGGTTTTAGTTGGGTACAGTCCCGAGCCACATGGAGGCAGTGAGCGGATCTTCGGGGGTTCGTCTCTCCCGGTATTGGGGGTGAGGTCGCGCTGTGTCTAGGAGAGCCAGAACATGAAAAGTCCTTGGCCAAGGTAGGAGATTTACTGGTAGGTATCCCAGTAGTATCTCAGGGTGTTCTGGGCTGATCTCTGACACGACTTGTACCGCTTTTGGGGGTCTGACTTTTACCAACCCCCTAGGCCCGCCATGCGATGCTCATAGACGAACGGACCGGACTGTACGGATATTGTCACTGACAGGCTCAGTAGGGTGTCAGGATGAGTTCGCTCATCGACGTCCCTTTTGGTCAATAGCTGGTAGCCCGTCACGTATGGCTAATACCTCTGACGTGCTAGTGGTTAAATCCACAGCCATAGTATTGACGAGTCTTTAGAGTCCCCTACATTCAGTTGCTCAAGTTTTCAGACAAAACGCTGTAGAGGCCATATGGAGATATGGCAGGGTTCGATCAGATACGTACGGTATTGCACGGATCAGGATCGGACGGATAATACTAGCCGGCTTTGGTTTAAGCCGGATGCTAGTATAGTACAGTGTAGATTTTGTCTCATTGCATTTGTATTCGGTCGGAATACAGATGCGGGTGTGTATACACAGTATCGGGGTTTTCCTATAATTTATTATGGGACCAGTTTTCTGGAGTTGCCAGTTTGCTTTCCGTTTCGGCCATATTTCTTTGTATCCTTCATTGGCCGATGATTGGTGGAGGAGGGCTTATTTGCAATTGTGCAAATAAGCATTTGTGGAGGGTGGTGATTGCATATTATTGTATCATGATGGTGAACCATCCCTTGACCATTTGACTTCTTCTTTCATGATAGCTTGACTTTGTGATGAGATGATGAGGTTGGTGGAGTGTGGTTTTGTGTTTGTGATCATTTCCCTTCATGATATCTTTTGATTCTCTTCTTGCATTATTGATCCCTACACTCCCTCATTCTTTTTCCTCTCTCCATTTTCCATGCATGGCCGGCCATAGAGTAGGAGGGCTGCCCATTTTTGTGGTGTGGGATTTTTAGTCTTTTGGCTACACAAAAATCCCCACAAGTTCCGTCTCCAAAAGTTGATATCATTCCTCTAACAAATGGCAACCCCTACAACCCCAAATGAGACATGAGCACTACACAGTCTACAGCAAATCTTGGGCACGTCGACTCGCCAGCTTCGTGCCCGAGTTGCCTCGGTATAGAGGTGGGAGCCCGTAAAAGAAGCAGGCGACGTGGTGCCCTTCCGGCGGGGAGGTGGAGACCGGACATTCCGCGGGAGATCGGGACGGCGGCGAGAAGACCGGAGGACACGGATCGCTCGGTATATCTCTCTTCCCCATCTTGTAGTTAGCTAGGACTAGTTAATGGCACGATCCGGGTTTTTAGTGCGCGGTGGTGCCAGTTTGAAAAATCAAAGTAAATCACCGCTTCCGCATTCCGGCGTCGGATTGATGGCCGGGCCGCCGCCGTGCACTTACACATGTGTACACATTTTTATAAAAAATAATGCAACAATACAAGTGTGAACACAAACCTCTTTTGATGCATGAACCATGGTGGGAGATCCTAGCACAAGTGGGCACACAAGAATCATGACTTGTATAAGTGGATGAGCAAGTGGGTGTGTGATGAGTGAAGTGTTAGGAATATGTATGCCCTAGAGGCCATTATTGTACATGCGATGTATATTATAGTGGTGCTTGGACATATATATATATATATAGAGAGAGAGAGAATTTTCTTGCTCGACATGATAGTATACTATCTGGTTACTCTTTATCTTAACATGTTGACTGGTATTCTTTACTGTCTTGCTCTCACATGTTGATAAAGCCCTTAGGATATGTACTTGACTACTAGGATTATGATGAGATCATACTAGTGAGGCCATGGTGGTCCAAAATTGCATCCTTTAATCAGTTCCTAGTCGTGGGAATATCGAGACCAGGGCATCGATATTCCAGAGTAGACTAGTGTGTACGTTTCTTGTCCCTTTGAGGGCGATGGTTGATCACACAACCATTGGTGTGTGACATCAAAGATTGTACACATGTGCTCATTGGAGAATGGGTACACCGAACAGGACTCGCCGAGGACTCCTAGTTGGTAGTATACCTATCGTCAGATAGCAGTCCTTTTGTGACACTGGTACAGATTAGTCTGTAGACTCGAGATCGTCATAGAGTCTTGTGTGGCTCCCACTGTGCTTTAATTTCCTCCCTACCACGGCTTAAAGGAGTCGTGCAAACAGGTGGATTTTGGGTACAATCCCGAGTCACATGAGGCAATGAGCGATAGGAGGGGTTTCGTCTCTCCCGATATTGGGAGTTAATGTTGCGCTATGCTCGATTGGCTATAACTGAAAATCCCTGGCGAGAGTTGCTGAGATTTACTAATAAGAGTTATCAGTAGTTTCTCAAACTGTTATGAGCCAAACATCGGCATGATTTATCAAGCTACTGGGGACTGACGTTTACCACTCCTAGACATGATATGCGACATATCAGACGAAGAGACCGGACTGTACATTAGTATTACTGATAGGCTTTATGGAGAGTTTGGACGAGCTTGCTTGTTGATTTTCATATCGCTCAATATCTGGGTAGCCGTTACATCCAGCTAGTACCGCTGACGGCTTGTAGGTGTCTGATGTGATCATCACCTACTGTTGGCGTATTGACGAGTCTTTAGAGTCCCACATAGAAGTTTCATGGTTCAAGCGAAACGAAGTAGGACACATATGTGATATGTGTGTGGGCCTGATTGAATACGAGTATATGATACCGTATTGTAATCTGGCAATTATCTATTATCGGTTAGGTTATATATGATATAACCAGATTATCGAATCAAGTGTTGATTTGATAGTGTGATAAACAGATAAATGATATTAGTCGGTCATATGTGATATAACCAGATTATTAGATCAAGTTTTGATTTAATAATTTGATATAAATTATATTTGATATAATTATATATTAACTAATATCATCAGCTCACTAATTGCTTTATATATATATATATATTATATGAAGTATGGCATGTTTTTCTATTTTAAGAAAATAGAAAAATGAGATGTAAATTGTGGAGATATTTGTGGAATGGGCAAGGCATGGGTTTTATTATTTGTATATTACTCTTGACTCACTATTCAAGCATGGTTGCAATTTATTATTGCATTTTATTCCATGCTTGAATAAGTGAGGAAAAAGATATTCATTTTCTCATTCTATGCTTGCATACTCTCTTAAGTTCATGCCTTATCCATTTCTTGAGCTCCTGCTTTCTCTTGCTCTCTACAATTTTCTTCACCTCACTTCCAAGTTTAAACCCTCACATGGGATGTGAATCATTGAACTTGTGAAAACCTAGTGAGCAAAATAAACCCCTACTTCACCATCTCACATTAGATTAACAATTTGATGTGGAGTGTTGCCTTCACTAATGAGAATAGTGAAGGGTTAGCTTAAGCTAGTGGACTTTGGGTGGATCGTCTTTGGTGCGAAGATCACGAAGGAGGTTCTTTCATCTTGATGAGGAGCCTAGTGGAGTCGCATGGACCACAACCCGGAGTTAGAGAAGAGAAGGACTCGATCTACAAGGGTATAACCTTTCTTCTCTTAGCTAGTTTTGTGATGATATCAATCTTAACCCTAATATTCTAGCAAAGATCTTGTATAGTTTAACTTAGCACCTAATAAAAAATTAAGATTTGGCATGCTTTATGCTACTAAAACCTCATGGTTGTGCTAAGGTCGACTTTCATGGTATTAGAGCCAAGCTAGAACATTAGGGTAGACTATCATAGCTTGTAGCGACGTTAGAAATCCGTCGTTTTTGTCGCGCAAAAACTGCCGATAAAAACAGTTTCCAAAATAATGTTTTGAGTTGTTTGCACACCCCGCGGGCTCATGGTTTGAACCGAGAAGCCGCGGGGTGGAGCGTGCGCACCCCGAGGACACCCCCGGGGGACCAGAGGCCGGACCCACACCCCAAGTCCACCACAAGGTGGCCTTGGGGGTGGGTGACCCGAGAGCACCCCAACTGGGTACTCTTGGGTCTGCCTTCCCCTAGGGGCCACTTCGAGGTGGCCCTCGGGGGTGGGTACCCTCCCGAGCCCCCTATTTGATAGTTAATTTTGGGATCTTCGCCTCCGCGAAGATTCGGGCTGGTTTCGAGTTCGTTTCGACTCCCGGATTGGCTTAAAACGATCGGTTTTGGAACTTTAGTTCACTGGATTTTTCATGTCTTGGAAAAATTGGTTTAGTTTGCTAATTGCGTACGGAATTCTAATGTCGCGGTTACTTTATAAGCCTTGTGATGTGTGATACAATTATTAGAATTTGGATTAATTAGTTTTATGAAAACTAGTTAGTATATTGTAAACCTAGCCGTTTAGTCTCAATTGATCGATTGGCACGAAGTTTTGATTCGGATCAAAACTCCGTCGCAATTGCGTATTGTACGTAGTCACTAAGTCGGGAATCTTGTTGAATTATCCGACAACCAATTGAAAAGAGTTTTCAATTTGAGACTAAAATGCAAGTTTTATAAGTTAGGCATGAAATCCGGAATATGAGATATTCCGGGTTTATGATGTCTAAGGATATTGCAGATTCTAATTATTGTAGTTTTCTATTTTCTTTTCTGCGACCGTAAGTATAATATGTGGGGTATCCCAATCTCGTTGCTATATGTCAACAAGTTTTAGGAATACGCATATTTTCTTACGTTGATGATGTGTGATATCATGTGTTGCTGTTGATATGATTTATTGGATCGTCGTAAAAGAATAGCCAGGGGGTTCTATGTGAGATGAGAGTTTTTATTTTCATTCATGTAAAATATGTGTTGGATATAGTTCCCTCAAAGTCAATTATTGGATCGCAGGCACATGATTGCAATGATTGAGGGAGGACCTATACCGGTATGACAGTCTTACTCGAGATGATAGTATGCTATCTGGTTTATCTTTATCATACGTGTACTGCTTTAGGTGACATGATATATCACTATTGCACGTTGATAGAGCCCATAGGATTCTTGCTTGACTACCAACAGTATGATGGCGATCATATACGTGAGAGTTGGGTAGTCTACAAGCACATCCTTAAAAGTGGTCCCTAGTCGCAGGAGTTTCGAGATAGGGCATCGATACTCCGGAGTAGACTAGTGTATATTGTCGAGACCCCGACAAGGGGCGGTGGCCGGTCTCACAAGCCATTGGTATCAGTTGGTTCACCTAAGATGTATACAGATGCTCATTGGGTTATGAGTACACTGGACATGACTCGCCGGGAACATGCTAGCTGGTTATTAAAACCTGTCGTCAGATAGCAATTCCCATGTGACATGTGTACAGGTTAGTCTATCGACCTAAGATCGTCATTTGTCTCGTGTGAGTTCCCACTGTGCTTTGATTATTACCCTACCATGGCTCAAAGGAGTCGTGCAAACAGGTTTTAGTTGGGTACAGTCCCGAGCCACATGGAGGCAGTGGGCGGATCGGCAGGGGATTCGTCTCTCCCAACGTTGGGAGTGAGATCGTGCTGTGTCTGGAGAGCCATTACACAAAATTCATGGCCATGGTAAGCGAAATTTACTAGTAGGTATTCCAATAGTATCTCAGGGTGTTCTGGGCTACACTCCGACACGACTTATACCGCTATCGGGGGTCTGACGTTTACCAGCTCTCTAGACCCGATATGCGATACTCATAGACGAACGGACCGAACTGTACAGATATTGTCACACATAGGTTCAGTAGGGTTCCAGGATGAGTTCGCTCATCGGACTCCCTTTCACTCAATATATGGGCAGCCGTTACGTACAGCTAGTACCGCTGACGGCTTGTGGTTAAACCCACTGCCAGAGTATTGACGAGTCTTTAGAGTCCCCCACAGAAAGTTTCCCAGTTCGGGCGAAATGTTGTAGAGGCCGTATGGTTTTATGGCAGGGTTCGAATATATGCGTGCACTTGTGCACATGTCATGGTTCGGACAGATAATACTAGCGGGCTTTGGTTTAAGCCAGATCCTAGTATTATATCTTGTAGGAACATTTTTTGTCTCATTGCATTTGTATTCGGTCAGAATACAAATGCGGGTATGTATATACAGTTGCGGGATTATCCTGTAATTTGTTATGGGATCGCTTTCTGAAATTGCCAGTTTGCATTCCATTTTGACCATTTTTCTTTCTTTCCTTCTTGGCTGAAATTCTTGCTTGTGAAGGGGCTTATTTGCAAATGTTGCTTTTGTAAATGGAGGGGTCTTTTTGCGGTGGCTGGGGCTCCAGCAGCCTTATGAGGGTTCTAGATGAGCTTGGTTCAATGTTTGCATTAATTTCTTTTGGAAATGAATTGGATATTTGTTGTTGATCTTTTTCGTTATCTTCACCACTTGCTTTTGCTTGCACTCACCCCCACCATTCCTTCTTGGCCGAGCACTTTAGTGCTGGGATTAGGCAGAGCCTCATTTTGGAGAGAGATGAGATTGATTCATTTTCATTGCAACACAAATTCCTTTGCAAATCCAAAGCTCATTTCATGCACACTTCCACTTGGCAACTTCGATTAATCCTCACCCAATCGCTTGAGTGACTCGAGACAAAGTATCCTACACTTACTCTACTTCAACCTTGGACATGTCGGCTAGCAAACTTCATGTCCGAATTGCATCGGTTTAGAGGTGGGAGCCCGTATAAAGATTCGTTGACGTGGAACAACTTTCGGCGAGGAGGAGATCGTGGATCGAGCGAGATCGAAGAGCGAGCTTCGTCGGTGCATCCGCAACATGCTAGGGGCAGAGGTTAAAGACCGAAGGACACAGATCGATCGGTATAATCTCTAAAGCCCTTTTTACAGAATACTAGTTTACGGTTAATAGAACGATCCGGGTTTTAAGTTTGCGTTAGCGCCAGTTTCGTAAAAAGTTTTTGTTCCGCATTTAGCCTCGGAAAGACGGCCGGGGCGCTACCGTAGACTTACATGGTATCAGAGCCAAACTATTAACCGTTAACTATTTGATTTAGATAATGTTAAAGTATCGAAACTGGAACAAAACCCCAACGATGCCACGGAATACGTAGTTTCTGTTGTTTTTTAAACTTCTTCAAAAAATTATTTAAATAAGTGTAGAAGACTACTGGGGAGACCACTAGAGAACACCCCAAACCCGGACCCCTCTACTCGGTTTTTGGCCGAGCCCCATTCCTCCAGATCCGGCGTCGACGGCCGTACCATGGCCTTGTGTTTTGGTGTTTTGGGTGTGCTCTGGTCTCTGTGTTTTTGGTTCTGTGGTGTTGTTTATTTAGACCAATTTGGATATGGTTTTTATCAAGTTGTTTGGGTAATTCGGGGGTTATTTCAGAGTCGATACTTTTTTTTAACATTGTTTAAAGTTTGCAGTGCATTACATTACTTTCTGTGACCGTGAATGTCATTCGAGCGGTAAATCTTGTCTAATTGCTATAGCTCTTTTAGACGGATTTGCGAACGTGACATTCACGTTGATGTTCTGTGTTGTGCTGTGATATTGCGGATTTGTCGTGGTAGATAGCTTGCGTGCAATGGTAGTGCAGTTTGGATATATTTGTACATTTGATATTGCGGGACGAGCGTCCGACATGTGGACTGCCATCACTTCCTGTTTGTATATTATTCTTTTGGGGCACGACCGGGTTGAGGTCGATGTACCCGTTGTACATATTTTCTTTTCTGTACTAGGATTACCCTGTGGAGGAGTGCACGGATAGCCTGGTTCTGGAAGGCAACGGGTCCGCATCTCATGGCTTTGAGAGGGAGGGGACCTCACTCTAGAATTGGCGGGCTATTCACTGCACTCGTAGGGGGTATAGGTTGACCCAAGGTGGGGTGCTCAAGTTACCGGATTCCGTGAAGTGCTGGGTGGTCCATTCACGATGCTGAAGGGGGCTGCCTCGCTTCTGGTTTTGGCGGGTAACTTGCCGCACTCATAGGGGTCTAGGTTTTCATTGCACATGCTATCCATACGACCGGGGGAACGTCGGGTTTCATTTTTGGCTCTATGAAACCCGGGGCTCCCAGATTATCTGTATTGTTCTGTGATGCTTATTACTTTTCTGTGATGTTGCATTTATCACGCCTGGAGCAATTATTGTATATTTATATATATACTAGTAGATGTTGTATACGTTTTACACCCGCGCTAGTCCTGTCCCCGCTCTGTCGTTAGTTAAGTAACCTAACGGGTGATGACGGGACCCAGTGGCGAATGCGGATGGCATATACGTACATTTTATTTTCGTTCTTTATTGGTATGATTAATTGATGGGACTGCATTGATTCAGATCAATGCAAAAAGAAAATAGACCTATACAGATGTTGTTGGAACATTTTTCAAAAATTTGTTATTACAAGGACGTTCTCTTTTGTTTTGCAAAGTGGTATTCGGTTATGAATATCCAGCACCTCATTCGACGAGGTAAGGGCCGAGATCCCTTCATCGGAAGTGACCCCTTGGACAGAGGTTTGCGTCAGGGTAATAACTTCACTATAGTCGATTACATTCTTCTTTGCATCGTGGTATTCAGTTTGGAATATCCTGCACCTCATTCTACGGGGAAAGAGCCGAGATCGCTTCACCGGGAGTGACCTCTTTAGCAAAGCTTTTCGCCACTATATTTTTGTAAAAGTTATCCGGTTCCTTCAACGATATCAAGTTCATTACGTTAAAGGTTTTTCGCCAAAAACCATTCGTAGCTCTCCGTCATTTCAGACGGGTAGCACTTAGTATTCATGCTATGTTTATTGGCCTTAGTCAAGACATAGTGTATGGTAGCTATTTGTTGCTTTTCTGTTGCATAGTGTAACGTTTTGAAAATCGTTTAGGTGAATTTCGGAGAATCGGTAAAATAACGGGTGTTTTCCTTAAAAACCAAGATATAAATATCTTTTAATATAAAATTAAATATACCTATTCTAGCTATGAAATTGCTAGTATTTGATATTTAATTGGGCACTTGTAAATTTCTGATTTTCTTAAAAGTTTTCCGAAATTAATTAATTAAATATTATTTTAAGCCTTCACCAATACATTTAATTATTGATAATTATAAATTGGAATGGGTTAATACAAGATTAGTGCATCATGACACATTAAACCAAATTAAAAAAAATTTAACATGTGGTTTTTGTAATGAAAAGAAGTTGTAACGATGGTTTTAGAAAAATATAAAATAAAAATAAAATAGAGAATGTTGTAATTTGCAATTATGAAACTTGAGGGGTTTTATTGTCACAAAAATTTCCACACACACCCACACAAACCCAATTTCCCCTTTGGCTGAAACTGCAGGAATCTCCCCCCCCCCCCTACCCGCATTTCATGCCTCACACTTCTAGTTTAAAAAGAAAAGAGAATTAGAATGAAATGAGTGTTATAAAGGATGAAGTATGGGGTATTTTTATATGATGTTTTGGGGCTTATTCATGAGTTGACCCACACCCATACTGTAAGTCTACGGTAGCGCCCCGGCCGTCGATCCGAGGCCAAAATGCGGAAACGAAAACTTTTTCTAAACTTGAAACTGGCGTTATCGCAGACTTTAATCCCGGATCGAACCATTAACTTAAAACTAGCAAATAGAGAAAGGTTAGAAAAGCTATACCGATCGATCCGTATCCTTCGTTCTTTAGCCACCATCCCTAGCTCCTCGCGGCATCTCCGATCTCCGGTCTCCTCGTCGGAAAGAGCACCACATCTTCGAGTCTTTTTACGGGCTCCCGCTTCATCCAAAGCAACTCGGGCACGAAGTTCGCTAGCCGACGTGTCCAAGGCGATGTAGAGAATGTATGTGATAACTTTGTCTCAAGCATCCATTGATTCTCATCACATGAGAGTGTATGGATGGAGGTTGAAGGTGATGCCATTGGTGGAAATGGTGAGCTTAAGAAGCAAGAGGAGGAAGAAGAAGAAGTGCCTTTCTTTTTCTTATGTGTTGCTATGGAAAAATGAGAGTAAGAATCAATAAACACAAGAGCAAAACCAAGCCATATGGCTGTCCACTCTCTTTCCTCTTATCATTTCAACACATAAATCAATCCTAATGTGACATTAGCACAAGAAAAGAGACCATGAGTCACTAAGCATGTCTATGTCACATTAAATGCACCTCATCATGAAAACCACTCACATTTTCCACCAAAATAAACATTAACCCAAATGTTTATGACAATAAAAAGATACAGCAATATCTAAAGTAAACTCGTGACGGATCACAAGGATACCCCTCACCTGTATATACATACCTGCATTTGCATTTCGACTGAATGCGAATGCGATGAGACTAAAGTAATCCAACAAATCTAATACTAGGATCCGGCTTAAACCAAAGCCCACTAGTATGATCCGCCCGATCATGATCCGTGCACTACTGCACGTATATGATCGAGCCCTGCCATATATCATACAGCCTCTACAACGTTTCGCCCGAAACATGAGAAACTGTCTGTGGGGGACTCTAAAGACTCGTCAATACTTTGGCTGTGGATTTAACCACTAGCACGTCAGTGGTACTAGCCGTACGTAACGGGCTACCGGGTATTGACCAAAAGGGAGGTCGATGAGCGAATTCATCCTGACACCCTACTGAGCCTGTCAGTGACAATATCCGTATAGTCTGGTCCGTTCGTCTATGAGCATTGCTTGTCGGGCCTAGGGGGTTGGTAAAAGTCAGACCCCCAAAAGCGGTATAAGTCGTGTCGGAGTGTAGCCCAGAACACCCTGAGATACTACTGAAATACCTACCAGTAAATCTCTTTCCTTGGCCAAGGACTTCGTGTAATGGCTCTCCTAGACACAGCGCGATCTCACCCCTAATATCGGGAGAAACGAAACCCCTGCCGATCCGCTTACTGCCTCAATGTGGCTCGGGACAGTACCCAACTAAAACCTATTTGCACGACTCCTTTGAGCCGTGGTAGGGTAGTAATCAAAGCACACTGGGAACTCACACGAGACAAATGACGATCTCAGGTCGATGAACTAACCTGTACACATGTCACAAGGGAATTTCTATCTGATGTCAGGTATAATACCAACTAGCATGTTCCCGGCGAGTCCTGTCCGGTGTACTCATAACCCAATAAGCACCTGTATACATCTTAGGTGAACCAACTGACACCAATGGCTTGTGAGACCGGCCACAGCCCCTCGTCGGTGTAACACTTCAAAAAGATAAAATATTAATTTTGGGAATTTTTATAATTTAATATTATTTTATTGATTATTTTAATATTAAATTTATAATTAAATGCAAATAAATAGGAAAAATGTTAGAAAAATTATGAAAAATTATGGAAAATTCTAAAATAGGGTAAATTAGAGAATTAAGACATTTTTTAAGTTTTTGTGATTAGTTTGACACTAATTTAGTGCTAATCGCGATTAAAAATCGCTAATCGGATTTTTTTGGCTTTTTGTGCAAAACTTGCGCATATCACTTTTTCTACACTTGTGCTTTTTTCTAGCCATGGTTTTCTTTGGGGTTACTATTGATGTGAGAAGGTTTGGATTAGGGATTAAAAGAAAAGAAAAAGAAATGAAATGAGGGTAGGTGAGAAAGAGAGGTGGACCTTTGACTTAACACCCTTAGCCATTTCTCTCCCTCTCATTTCTCTCCCTCTTCCTCTTTAGTTGCTGCTGCTGCTGCCCTAGCCTTTTCTCCCCCTCTTCAATCCCTCACTTCATCTCAAAAACAACCCCAAAACCTCACACTCATTTCATTAAACTTGTGCAAAATCCCTAGATCTACACATGGAGCTAAAGAAGCAAGGATTTTGGCCACTAGGGGCAACTCAAGAATTTTCTTGAGTTGCTAATGGAGGTAATTACTGAACCATTAGCTTAATTATAGCCTTTCCTATAACCCCATGTTAAGATTTAATCGATATTGTGTGATATTATGGACTTGGTGAAAACCTAGTTAGGGTTTGAGGGAAATTGGTGTTGTATTATGAAATTGAGCTCAGTAGAGGTCTTACCAACACCCTAGTGTATGAATTGGAACCCAAAACCTGAAGCTAGAACCAGAATACGGATTTTAGAAACCGATATCAGGGAAATTGTGAAATCTGTGAAGGTTTATTTGAATCTGCTATCATACGAGGCACCTGAATATAATATTGAGTGGACAGTGAGATGTGCAGGCACCATAGAACCACCACACCAAACCCTAGCTCCCCATTCCACTGTGAGGCCGCCGAAATCCCCTTTCTGGCCGCAATTTGTGGCCAGACCTGAGAGGAATTCCCTCGTTTTGCGTGCATGCCCCCATTTCCTCAATTCTTGACCCAGGGTACTTCTAGTTTTGACAGATTCTATCTAGGGTAAAATCTGGGACATATATCCTAAGTTGCTATTTTGGATTCGTGTTTCCGTATTCCGTATTTTTGATTCTGAAATTGTAGATTGTGTTTTGCCTCGACTATTTGGCGTTTATACGACGATATAGAGGATTTTTTGATGGTTTTGAAGGCGTGCCATAGGTTCTCACCTATAGGCCCCCTTATCGTATCGTTTTGGATTTCATGCGCCGTTTTAGCTTGGATTTGGTTTTAATGCGCATATACGATATTTGATATGTAGGTACCCATGAAGACTTCGGGACGACAAGCAAATGCGTGGTGACGTCCGCAAATGATGATGCAAGGTGAGTAGATTATATCTACAGGGGGAAGTCGGGTGGATGGCGTATAGCACCCCCGCAGTCCGTAGATAGATTACTATGTAGTTTAACTGTGATAGTTAGGTGTATTATGGATAGTGTAGGGTTAGAAGTGACTAGTGTAGTTCATAGTCGCGAACCCTAGATTAGAATTACAACTACACGCACACCCTTGCATATTACTTGTACTTGCACTGTGTTTGATGATATGGGATGACTTTGGAGATGAGTCGATGATGTGGGCTTTGTGCCGCGAGATCGGTGATTTAGTATGATTCATATGTGGGATATGATTTGTGATTCTTGCGGGCTTGGGATATGTGTTTACCCCCGCATGCATACCTTATTGATGGTATCGATTTGTACTAGACATAGAGTAGTACCCCCAGATTATATGATCTGATGATAGTGATACCTGTTATGTGATGAGATAGTGAGATGTTGACCTGTACCCAGCTATTGGGATGCCGTACAATGATTTACCGTACGAGCCGATATTGATGATAGATCCGCCCTCATAACTCGAGGATATCTTACGACATGACATTGAGGCGAGATCACCGACTATTGTATCTATATATATATACCGACTCAGATTTAGGTGGTTTCCACACCTACCCCTCCTGATTTACCTGATACTTAGATGTAGTTTGCATAGTAGATACTTCACTGTGGTGTTGACTACTAGATTTCTACATTTTCATGCTATTCGTATTGCTGGCATATGTTCATTGCTATATTATTATCATGCTGTTAGGACACCAGCACCATTATCGATGATGCGTATGTTCCACGTACACTATTTGCCGGCTCACACACTTCATCATCGATAATTGCCATGCCACTACACTGTAGTACTGTTGCATTCATGATATGATTCTTGCTTGGCATATTGTACACTTATACCTGTACACAAACATAGATGATTCTGACTTGATTAAGGTTGAGAACTGCAAGATATTCTTTAAAAACTGATTCATTCTAAAGGAGCGGTTTCTCTCGACATATGCACATTACTATTCCATGTTGCATGATTTCTGATATGATTACCTTTCTTTACATGTCGCATACCTCATGAATTGATTGCATAGCACGTCGCATTGGATTTACTTCTTGATGTTGGATTTTCATGTGATTTCTGATTTTGAGGACCGTGGGATTATGTAAGAAAAGATGCTCTATTATGAAAAACCCGGTACCTCGTGATATGATATTTTGGTGCGTCCACCACGCGTTTTCTCGGTGCTGAGACGTGTGCTTGAAACCCGATTCGAGGAGTGGATGATCCGTTTGCGGGTTCGTAGTGGGCCCGGTATGGTTCCCCTCGGCAAGAGGATCGATGGGTTGCCGATTGAGCCTGGAGGCGGGCGAGTACCTACCGGTGATTGTATTTGAGCTCGGCGGATATCTGGAGGATACCGACCGGAGCCGAGAGATGGGCGTACTGCCGGGGCCGGGGGCCGATTCCGCAGACATAGCCCGCGGGCCGATCCGGACTGACGGAGGCCGATGGATGAGGATTTACGTGTCGATGCTAGGCACGGGTTTCATGATGTTTTTCCATGCTTTTGTTTATATCCTCATATTGCATACATGATGCTTATTGTCAGTGGGTGACGGGTGGACGGGTTCCACATATATACAGACATGGATCATATATAGATTGGATTTACACTGATCATACTTCATTTGTATATAAACAGGGTATGAGGGCGCTGTTATATATACCCTTACACCAATATTAGTGGTATGGGACGCTAATATATGTGTATTGATATCATTGATACTTCATCATACTTACTTCATGCAGACATACCTTATACTGATGACATGTTATTACTTGAGTACCTGGCACTACATACACACTTAGATGTTACCTTGCCACCTTATCTTACATCAGATGTACTCTTGTGGTTATATTACTGATTGTTGACTTAGGTTTATGTCTTGCATTCGATTTCTGCTTGTAGATATTTCTATTCACGAGTTGGCAACTCACCCCCGTTGTGCCTCAGTTCTTGCAGGTTCTGCCGTACAGGTTTCATTGCGGCATTTCTGGCACACTACTTTCTTGCGGGTGGTTTGCTTTGGTAGGTGGATTCTTTCGCATCAAGAACCACCATTGTATTTATTTTATTCTTTGTATCTAGAATCTCCATCAACCAAAACTTGTATATTGTTTCAGACTTAGACTTAGTGATGTATTATTCGACCTTAGAGTCGCGCTTAGTAGTATTGTGGTTTTCTTGTTTCTTTTAAGCTTTCTTTTGGATTTGATCCTCTCCACTTGGCGTTGTATATTATTGTTGCATGTGTGGTTGTGACCGTCGTTTGACGAAGAGCTAGCTCCCGCTTGGGGATGCCTTTATCATTGCATACATATATTGTTATCCTTGTTGTACCCCATTAGGGGCCAGTTTTACAAAAGAAACTCTGCCGAAATTTTTAGAAAAGGCTGTATTGTTTTTAAAATGCACATTCGGCTTAGTTATTTAAAAATCTTGATTTCAAACATGTTTTTCTTCACTTCTTTAAACCAGTTTATTTACTTATTCTTAAAAATGGTTTTAGATTTCTGGGCTTTTGGCTTACTTGGATCAGATGGAGTCCTATAGACTTCATATGGTTCAAGGGCCAGTCACGTGCTCTTTCGGGTCGTGACAAAGTTGGTATCAGAGCGCTAGGTTGACCTTGGTTCGAGTCTAAGTTTGACTATGTGGAGCCTAGGGCGTTTATATATATACGGAACTTAGGCTTGACCTTACGGAACTTAGGACCCGAACTTTCGTCGTTTAGGATGACCCTTGGTTGATGGAATAGGTGACTAAAGTAGAGTGACGTACCGTTGGTATGTTCCGCGGCATACTTACGACACGCCACTCCGCTTAAGGAACCTTAGGATGTACATATTTTCGAGATCAGTGATTCTCTTCATATCCAGGATTATACATCCATTTGAGATCCCCGATTCTATTAGTTTCATGATCATACCTTCATTGATGCTGTTCCTTCCTATGATCATGTCTCCACTATGGATCTGTTGTTCTCTTCCTTACCATTGATGTGCTCTCTTTGATACTCGATTGAGGTTCCTGTCACCATGTTTGAGCGCAGTTTGGGCTGCTGCTAGGGTTACGGCCGGTGTGAGCTCGTCTGGTACGAGGGCCGACCATTGTGTTTTCTGGTGACATGGGAACGTCTCGAGTTAGTATTGGTGATTGTGACCTCTAGTGGAGGCGAGTGCTTGGTTTTGCACCGGATGATCGGGCCATTGTTAGAGCTGCCAGTTGAGAGAGGACTGTTGATGTACAGCATACCTCAGAGATTATGATGTCACCTACCGTGCAGACAGATGGACCAGCTGTTGCTGAGATTGACAGGATGTCGCTTCCGAAGCTTACGAGCTGAGATTGCCGGAGCTTTCAGGCAGATATGAGACAGATGATAGCTAGTCTACCCGATTTGAGAGACGAAGGTGATTCGTCCGATTTATGCGCTGGAGCGGGCCCAGTTGAGTTGAAGATTCCAGTGTGGAGAGTCTTACTCAGATCTAGAGCAGACCGACTCAGAGATGACCGCCTATGTATTGCCTTTCCGGGAGGATTGAGGCGCTGTTCGGCGTACAGGCGTATGAGCCAGTTGCTGCTGCAAATGACGAGATATCGCCCAGATGGTTGGAGCTACTGCAGCGTGAGCATATACTTAGAAAGATGATAGCGGTCGCTAGTCACCTGAGGACTAACGACTAGGACATGTGGTTCATTCGTTTACCGATGCGAGGTCATCAGATAGATTGTTTCCAGATAGAGACGACTTCACGCAGGTTCGTTGAGAGTCGATTGAGACGATCGAATGTCAGGAGCCTATTTTCCAAGTTTAAAGTATACGGAAAGACATGCAGGTGATTCTATGGACCCTCTAGAAGAATGAAACCCTAACTCGACTTAATGACCGTGTGAAAGCCTTTGAACCTTCGGGTTTGCGGCGGTTCCTCGGCGCCATTAGTGAGGCTTGGGTTTGCCCTTCTACGGCTGGACCACCGACGCTGTGGCATGTACTCGATACTATTAAACTGTACCCGAGATGTGAGCTCTTGGGGGATTATGAGGATCTGACGAGTCGATCGGATGGTTCGACATCTTTCGGATATCGTGATGGGACACTGCTTGGGAGACTCCAGATGCGAGCATAGCCGTCGGAGCGCAGTTCGTGTAGCCACGATGAGTTAAGTCCGAATCAGTCGACATTTGAGCAAGGTGGAGTAAAGAGTTCGTACGAGATTTCGACGAGATGACGTCCCACTCCGCTAACATTAGAGATGTGATATGCACCCAGAGGCGTGGTTTATGGATATATCTTCCAGAAAGAAGCGCGATAAGTATGCAGCCGTTCCGGAATAAGAATTAGCTTCAGCAATGGATGATGACTTCCGGGCAATTCGGCAGGAATGAGATTTGAGAAAGGAACCTCGACGGGACCCTTCTGGAAAACGATACGAGAAGACCTAGACCCAGGAGTGGTCGTATTGCGCACACCCAGCAGGACAGAGTTCGGCATTGTCGACGAAGTAGTTGACCAGGTTCGGATAAAGGAACTTACCCAGATGCGTTGCGAATTGATCAAGGACGGACGAGTGATGAGTGTTCCTCCGATGGTTGGGACGTGTTCCCGAGGACCTATTCGGCCTGACATCTTCTACAGAATGATGAAGCTACAGAATACGCGATTTCGAGTCTGTGCGATAGACTTCGGATTGATCATAGCTGAGAACTTTGCGGTGCGTAGATAGAGACGTGACGTCGCAAGACGATGATACAGATAAGCGGGACAAGAGGTTCGTGCGAGACACTGACGAGCTGTCATTATTTCTCATCGAGACTAAAGACCTGATATGCTTACAGAGACGTTGGGATGTGACCAGTTTCTGAGAAAATGTTATGCTGAGGACACAGATGTCTCTCCAGTGTAAAGAGGTTATGTAAGAGGGCCAGCCTCTGTACAGATCGGCATAGGCATGATGGGAAGAGACCTTGAGCAGGATTCCTTCCAGGATGTTGCTGCAATGATGTTTGCACCCAGGATCAGATGTATGACGTGCTTTCAGAGAGCCAGAGGCCGACGCCAGTGATATGCTGCCTTACGAGTGGTCGTGAGGATTGACCGATAGGTGACCAGAGAAGTGCCAGAACGGAATCGTCCCCGTTAGCACACCTGACAGGGCCGATAAGCCGATTGACCGCGTGATAGGAAATCCGCAAGGAAGATAAGGACCCAGAGTCAGAGGACGCCAGATCGTGAGCAATAGGCTAGTAGAGATCCTGCGCTGCTAGCAGTGGATGCACCGACTCCTTCTCGACCTCGAAGGAGGAACTACCGACGACGGTATTTATGATTTGTGATTTTGTGATTCGATTATCACGTATCCGTCATTTTGGATTTCGGTATTTTGGGCGTTCTGTTTGCATGATTTAGTTTTGATGATTGAGTTTCATGATATTGGTTTCATGCACCCACTGGATATTTATATATTTTGCGCAGAGTTATTACATTTGAGATATTGATTGAGATTTCATGCCTACCGTATGCAGTGATTTATTTTGCACTTCCAGCGTAGTTTTCATGCACCTTTAGTGTTTTGATATACGATTTTGGTGCACGCCAGATGCACTAAATCGGGACTCTTCGTGCAGGTCACATGCACCTGATTTTTTTTTTCTCTGTCAGGCACACACGTTGCCTACGACAGATGTTTCGTGCACACCAGTTGCACCTAGATGTTGTTTTGTATACCTGGTTGACACATATATGGATTTTGATTCCTTGCGCACCAGACGCATAGGATATTCTTATATATGCATTTTAGCGATTGATTTCTAGTAGAGCAGTATATTTTTATGATATTCTCTCTGTATTGATATTTTCGGAGCCCCGACAAATTGGATTATTACTGAAATTGATTTAAGTATTGGGGGTTTAAATTTTAAATTCGGGGACCGAATTTCTTTAAGGGGGGTAGATTGTAACACTTCAAAAAGATAAAATATTAATTTTGGGAATTTTTATAATTTAATATTATTTTATTGATTATTTTAATATTAAATTTATAATTAAATGCAAATAAATAGGAAAAATGTTAGAAAAATTATGAAAAATTATGGAAAATTCTAAAATAGGGTAAATTAGAGAAGTAAGACATTTTTTAAGTTTTTGTGATTAGTTTGACACTAATTTAGTGCTAATCGCGATTAAAAATCGCTAATCGGATTTTTTTGGCTTTTTGTGCAAAACTTGCACATATCACTTTTTCTACACTTGTGCATTTTTCTAGCCATGGTTTTCTTTGGGGTTACTATTGATGTGAGAAGGTTTGGATTAGGGATTAAAAGAAAAGAAAAAGAAATGAAATGAGGGTAGGTGAGAGAGAGAGGTGGACCTTTGACTTAACACCCTTAGCCATTTCTCTCCCTCTCATTTCTCTCCCTCTTCCTCTTTAGTTGCTGCTGCTGCTGCCCTAGCCCTTTCTCCCCCTCTTCAATCCCTCACTTCATCTCAAAAACAACCCCAAAACCTCACACTCATTTCATTAAACTTGTGCAAAATCCCTAGATCTACACATGGAGCTAAAGAAGCAAGGATTTTGGCCACTAGGGGCAACTCAAGAATTTTCTTGAGTTGCTAATGGAGGTAATTACTGAACCATTAGCTTAATTATAGCCTTTCCTATAACCCCATGTTAAGATTTAATCGATATTGTGTGATATTATGGACTTGGTGAAAACCTAGTTAGGGTTTGAGGGAAATTGGTGTTGTATTATGAAATTGAGCTCAGTAGAGGTCTTACCAACACCCTAGTGTATGAATTGGAACCCAAAACCTGAAGCTAGAACCAGAATACGGATTTTAGAAACCGATATCGGGGAAATTGTGAAATCTGTGAAGGTTTATTTGAATCTGCTATCATACGAGGCACCTGAATATAATATTGAGTGGACAGTGAGATGTGCAGGCACCATAGAACCACCACACCAAACCCTAGCTCCCCATTCCACTGTGAGGCCGCCCAAATCCCTTTTCTGGCCGCAATTTGCGGCCAGACCTGAGAGTAATTCCCTCGTTTTGCGTGCATGCCCCTATTTCCTCAATTCTTGACCCAGGGTACTTCTAGTTTTGACAGATTCTATCTAGGGTAAAATCTGGGACATATATCCTAAGTTGCTATTTTGGATTCGTGTTTCCGTATTCCGTATTTTTGATTCTGAAATTGTAGATTGTGTTTTGCCTCGACTATTTGGCGTTTATACGACGATATAGAGGATTTATTGATGGTTTTGAAGGCGTGCCATAGGTTCTCACCTATAGGCCCCCTTATCGTATCGTTTTGGATTTCATGCGCCGTTTTAGCTTGGATTTGGTTTTAATGCGCATATACGATATTTGATGTGTAGGTACCCATGAAGACTTCGGGACGACAAGCAAATGCGTGGTGACGTCCACAAATGATGATGCAAGGTGAGTAGATTATATCTACAGGGGGAAGTCGGGTGGATGGCGTATAGCACCTCCGCAGTCCGTAGATAGATTACTATGTAGTTTAACTGTGATAGTTAGGTGTATTATGGATAGTGTAGGGTTAGAAGTGACTAGTGTAGTTCATAGTCGCGAACCCTAGATTAGAATTACACCTACACGCACACCCTTGCATATTACTTGTACTTGCACTGTGTTTGATGATATGGGATGACTTTGGAGATGAGTCGATGATGTGGGCTTTGTGCCGCGAGATCGGTGATTTAGTATGATTCATATGTGGGATATGATTTGTGATTCTTGCGGGCTTGGGATATGTGTTTACCCCCGCATGCATACCTTATTGATGGTATCGATTTGTACTAGACATAGAGTAGTACCCCCAGATTATATGATCTGATGATAGTGATACCTGTTATGTGATGAGATAGTGAGATGTTGACCTGTACCCAGCTATTGGGATGCCGTACGATGATTTACCGTACGAGCCGATATTGATGATAGATCCGCCCTCATAACTCGAGGATATCTTACGACATGACATTGAGGCGAGATCACCGACTATTGTATCTATATATATATACCGACTCAGATTTAGGTGGTTTCCACACCTACCCCTCCAGATTTACCTGATACTTAGATGTAGTTTGCATAGTAGATACTTCACTGTGGTGTTGACTACTAGATTTCTATATTTTCATGCTATTCGTATTGCTGGCATATGTTCATTGCTATATTATTATCATGCTGTTAGGACACCAGCACCATTATCGATGATGTGTATGTTCCACGTACACTATTTGTCGGCTCACACACTTCATCATCGATAATTGCCATGCCACTACACTGTAGTACTGTTGCATTTATGATATGATTCTTGCTTGGCATATTGTACACTTATACCTGTACACAAACATAGATGATTCGGACTTGATTGAGGTTGAGAACTGCAAGATATTCTTTAAAAACTGATTCATTCTAAAGGAGCGGTTTCTCTCGACATATGCACATTACTATTCCATGTTGCATGATTTCTGATATGATTACCTTTCTTTACATGTCGCATACCTCATGGATTGATTGCATAGCACGTCGCATTGGATTTACTTCTTGATGTTGGATTTTCATGTGATTTCTGATTTTGAGGACCGTGGGATTATGTAAGAAAAGATGCTCTATTATGAAAAACCCGGTACCTCGTGATATGATATTTTGGTGCGTCCACCACGCGTTTTCTCGGTGCTGAGACGTGTGCTTGAAACCCGATTCGAGGAGTGGATGATCCGTTTGCGGGTTCGTGGTGGGCCCGGTATGGTTCCCCTCGGCAAGAGGATCGATGGGTTGCCGATTGAGCCTGGAGGCGGGCGAGTACCTACCGGTGATTGTATTTGAGCTCGGCGGATATCTGGAGGATACCGACCGGAGCCGAGAGATGGGCGTACTGCCGGGGCCGGGGGCCGATTCCGTAGACATAGCCCGTGGGCCGATCCGGACTGACGGAGCCCGATGGATGAGGATTTACGTGTCGATGCTAGGCACGGGTTTCATGATGTTTTTCCATGCTTTTGTTTATATCCTCATATTGCATACATGATGCTTATTGTCAGTGGGTGACGGGTGGACGGGTTCCACATATATACAGACATGGATTATATACAGACATGGATCATATATAGATTGGATTTACACTGATCATACTTCATTTGTATATATAACAGGGTATGAGGGCGCTGTTATATATACCCTTACACCAATATTAGTGGTATGGGACGCTAATATATGTGTATTGATATCATTGATACTTCATCATACTTACTTCATGCAGACATACCTTATACTGATGACATGTTATTACCTGAGTACCTGGCACTACATACACACTTAGATGTTACCTTGCCACCTTATCTTACATCAGATGTACTCTTGTGGTTATATTACTGGTTATTGACTTAGGTTTATGTCTTGCATTCGATTTCTGCTTGTAGATATTTCTATTCACGAGTTGGCAACTCACCCCCGTTGTGCCTCAGTTCTTGCAGGTTCTGCCGTACAGGTTTCATTGCGGCATTTCTGGCACACTACTTTCTTGCGGGTGATTTGCTTTGGTAGGTGGATTCTTTCGCATCAAGAACCACCATTGTATTTATTTTATTCTTTGTATCTAGAATCTCCATCAACTAAAACTTGTATATTGTTTCAGACTTAGACTTAGTGATGTATTATTCGACTTTAGAGTCGCGCTTAGTAGTATTGTGGTTTTCTTGTTGCTTTTAAGCTTTCTTTTGGATTTGATCCTCGCCACTTGGCGTTGTATATTATTGTTGCATGTGTGGTTCTGACCGTCGTTTGACGAAGAGCTAGCTCCCGCTTGGGGATGCCTTTATCATTGCATACATATATTGTTATCCTTATTGTACCCCATTCGGGGCCAGTTTTACAAAAGAAACTATGCCGAAATTTTTAGAAAAGGCTGTACTGTTTTTAAAATGCACATTCGGCTTAGTTATTTAAAAACCTTGATTTCAAACATGTTTTTCTTCACTTCTTTAAACCAGTTTCTTTACTTATTCTTAAAAATGGTTTTAGATTTCTGGGCTTTTGGCTTACTTGGATCAGATGGAGTCCTATAGACTTCATATGGTTCAAGGGCCAGTCACGTGCTCTTTCGGGTCGTGACAGTCGGGGTCTCGACTGTATACACTAGTCTACAAATGGAGTATCGATGCCCACTCTCGAAACTCCCACGACTAGGGACCACTTTAAGGATGTGCTTATAGACCCCAGCTCCCCCGTATATGATTGCCATCATACCGCTGGTCGTCAAGCAAGAATCCTAAGGGCTCTATCAATGTGTAATAATGACCTGTAATGTCACCTAAAACTGTACAAGATGATAAAGATAAACCAGATAGCATACTATCATCTTGAGTAAGACTGTCCTACCGGTATAGGTCCTCCCTCAATCATTGCAATCACGTGCCTGTGATCCAATAATTGACTCGGAGGGCACTATATCCAACAATCTCCCACTTGCACTCAAGGGTAATTATTGCGATGTCGCATACTCACAGCCCGTGTGATACCGAACACCCAACTCCTCTACTAATCAGTCTCACAAAGCCCGTTTGCGAAACTATTGCGTTCGAGGAATAGCCTCAGTGAGTGGATCCGCCCTGATGTTTCTTTCTATGTCTCTTTTTATCTCAAGTTCGCGGAGAAAGCCATCTCCCGAAATGAGCAATACCTGTCTTAGAATATGTTTGGATGTCTGATGGGACCTAGTTCATAAATGAACTCCAAATCTAAACTTTTTAGACTGTATCGTCAACTGAATTTAATCAGTATCCTGCGCCATGCCTCCCTCAGTATCCGCTTGGACCACCTGTCCAAACTACTGCTCCTCGTCAGAGGGAAAACTATAACTCTGACAGTCACTCTGTCATCCAAGTCACCTTGGAAGCCTGGAATGATAACTGTCTCCTAAAAGAGCCTGTTGTTATCATATCCCTAGAACATCCACTTATGTTCTAAAACTGCTTCGAACGTTTCTCCAGGATAGGATTAATATCAACTTATTGCATCTAGTGCAAAAAAACAACGTCTGGTGTGGTACTTGACATCTCATGATTGACTCAATTGCCTAAGCAAGTGATGTGTCAATCATGCACATCCCTCTCCCCTTTAGTCTGTAAGATACCTTCAGAGAGGGTGACTCCATCACCTGCAGGTACACTACCGTGCCAGGAGTCGTCCATTCTAAAACACCTTTAGAATGTTGTCTAAGTACCCCGATTGGGAAACTACCCAAATCTAGATCTAAAACCATAGATCCAGTGACCAGAATGTCTGATATTATATCTATATCCTATGTGGAGAAACCACTGTGTGACAACCAAAGTATAACCGATCGTAGTATATGATTTTCACTTCCTACTATGTGTATGTCATCCATGTACCAGGACATCACACCCTACTGCCTTCTTAACAGATCCATCCCCTATTCTGGTGATGTCAAACTTATGATTGTCACATAAGAAATAGATGATCTATCTCCGCTATATCTGCTTTAGTCCATAAATAGACATAAGCTACTTGTCCACTATGCTTTCGCTGCTCCCATTGACTACGACAACCCTCTGGCAGAGTCATATACACGTACACTTTTAAAGCTAGTTTAGAACGACGCTATACTCATCTTCCTGCAGGGTTTCACAGTCTGGAACAACAACAATGGCAAGTCTGGGTAAACAAGAACCTCCCTGTCACCGTCCTTGAGGCCACCGGAGTACCTCTCGGGTGCCTGAGATTACCCACCATATCTGTGGAGTGGCTAATGGAATGTCAAACCAGATTGAATTTTTAGGGTCCTATTAAATTTTTAGTAATCGTTTGCGGTTCTGGAATCACTTCTAGTTCTACCATACCCCCACTACTGTTTTCTGAAAAAATCCATTTTACTAAAAATGTGGTGAGTCAAGAACAATATCACTATTGATTTTCCAGATGTTAGAAAGTCAACCCTCGTCATAGCCCGGGTCAACCCACAAACAGCCATTACAGAAACGTGCCTTGAGTTATCCAGAGTCTGGTTTTAAGCATAAACCGGACAACTTCCCGTACCTTAACATTGTTAAGATATGAACTATTCTATATCCAATATAGAAACAGAGGCACTGATTTAATTGGAACCAGATTCAAATCATGCAGCTGTCTCCAGTGCATGTTAACTAAATGGAGAGAGGCCGATCGACATTACTCAACTTAGGAATACATCCAGATATGAGTAACCTGAAAGAGAAGCAAGTTCTCATAATCATTACTATCAACTGAATACCATACACAAGTATCTACATCTTTGATCACCTTGAAGAATCCTGATACTTGAAATACCTGGTTCTCTACTTTATTCATATACCTATAACTTCTCAAAACTTGGATCTTGTATGTCTACGAAACACATGTCTAAGAACTAGAGAAGTCACAAGTAAACAGAATATAGTACGAGTACCAACCCCTCAGTCCTAATGGACACTGGACACCATACAATACTCTGTATAAGTCCCCTGAGTCTAATAACTCATTCCCTGTGTGTCGTAGGTTGAAAACTGTACCTATGGTTAAGAAGAATTACACCGATATTTAATGCTCCTTACCTGACCATCCACTGATATAGGTAAATGTCATAGACATAATTTCAAAAAGTTATATCCCACTTTATAAAAATAAACGTACAGATATATCAATTTGAAATTAGTGCATAACAACGGATGTTCAAAACCAAATATTTGTCGTCCGGCAAACAACCCAGGCGATTTTCTCAAATATCACCAATTACAACGAATCCCAATATAATGAGGATGATCACCCAATTCCCAGTAACTTACTCCCACTCATCATCTGTAAAACCATACAGATGTGAGAATCAAACCTGATAAATACATACCCTGGAGCAAGGGCTAATTGGGAAATCAGTTTTCTTTTAACAATACACAGTGAAACTGAAACTTGTAAATGTTTCGAAGGGGTATCCGGGTATTCCTAGTAATACCTCTTCCATTATCAGATTCATAACTGTAACCGTATATTTCTTTGTCATCTCTCCAAATCCCTTTATATGTCTTTAGTCATTACCTTCTGTACACCCCTTTAGGCCAAATGGTTTTCTTCCTTCCCCACCGTTCGGCACCAGCCTATGGTTTGGAAGAAGACCATCCAATAAGCATAATGGGTGTACTCTCCTAATCCTAGGAGTACCCGTAACCTGAGAGAAGGTGAAGATAAAAGACAACTGAATAAAACCTTATTCCTATTTCTCCTGAACCAGAATCCATCCCCGAACTGGAATAAGTCCCTTCGAGTTCGTATATAACCATACGATGGAGTATCCAATAAACTGTGGATATTCATAGTGATACGGGGTGTTTCGGAGAAATACAAAGGTGAAGTAGGAGTAGCGATGAAATACTTGGTTTGGTCATGAATAGCAGCCGCAATTTATTTTGCCCTCTTACTAATCCCTTTATTTGTCTTAACTTAATACCTTCTGTACACCTTTTAGGCTAAATGGTTTTCTTCATTCCCTACCGTTCGGCACCTGCCTATGGTTTGGATGAAGACTATCCAATTAGCGTAACAGGTGTACCGTCCTAATCCAAGGAGCACCCGCAACCTGAGAGAAGGTAAAAGGAAAAGACAACTGAAATAGTCCTATTCATTTTCTACAGAACCGGAAACCATCCTCGAATCTGGAACAAGTTCCTTCGAGTTCGTATATAACCATACGATGGTTTTATTCAATGGAAGTCTATGTTCATAGTAATACGGGGTGTTCAGGAGAAAAAGGGTAAAAGTAGGAGTGGCAATGAGGTATTCAACTCTGACAATCCAAAAGCCGGTGTTTAGGAAGGTTCGGTTAACTTGGTCACTGAGTCATAGTCTAGGGTCGGGCCATGGTCGCTGCCAAAAAGAAAGAGAGAAAAGAAACACTCTGCATGCACTCAAACCTAGATCAGAATGGTTATCAATTTATCTAATTAGGAAACCTCCCACTGTATCGTCAAATTCTCCTCCAAACCTGAAAGAAGAATTAGTCGGGATCACCCGAGGAGTAAACCAACTCATCAGTAGGAATCGGGATCCAACTATCATCGCATGATAACGTGATGGAATCCACTCACGTTATCACACTCCAGAAGGTATGCGCATATCTGGCAAGTTTCAGTTTCTTTAGAAACTCCCGATGTGATTTTTACCCCATGCTCTTATGACCTTGACTAAGGCCAACAAATCATAAGTCACATGTCAAGTTCTACCCGTCATTGTCCAGGTTAATTTGAACCCACCCGTACAAGTCCTTGACTAGGGCCAACAAGGTTGTACGACTGTCCCAAACCAACGCATCTATCTATGCTGCAGAAAAGTAACAAATATCTACCATACACTATGCCTTGACTAAGGCCAACAAACATAGCATGAATACTAAGTGCTACCCGTTTGAAATGACGGAGGGCTATGAATGGTTTTTGGCGAAAAACCTTTAACGTAATGAACTTGATATCGTTGAAGGAACCAGATAGCTTTTTATAAATATAGTGGCGAAAACCTTTGCTAAAGAGGTCACTCCCGGTGAAGAGATCTCGGCTCTTTCCCCGTAGAATGAGGTGCAGGATATTCCAACTGAATACCACGATGCAAACCAAAAAGGCAATCGGCTATAGTGAAGTTATTACCCTGACGCAAACTTCTGTCCAAAGGGTCACTCCCGGTGAAGGGATCTCGGCCCTTGCCTCGTCGACCGAGGTGCTGGATATTCATAACCGAATACCATTGTGCAAAACAAAAGAGAACGTCCTTGTAATAACATCTTTTTGAAAAATGTTCCAACAATATCAGAATAGGTTTGTTTAGCTTGCATTGATCCGAATCAATGCAGTCCCATCAATTAATCACACCACAAAAGAACGAAATACGATGTACGTATATGCCATCCGCATTCGCCGCTGGGTCCCGTCATCACCCGTTAGGTTACTTAACTAACGACAGAGCGGGGACTGGACTAGCGCGGGTATAAAACATATACAACATCTACTAGTATATATATCAATATATAATATTCGCTCAAGGCGTGAAAAAAATGCAACATCACAGAAATGTAATAAGTATCACAGAACAATACATATAATCTGGGATCCCCGGGTTTCATAGAGCCGCTACTGAAACCCGACGTTCCCCTGGTCGTGTGGATAGCCTGTGTAATGAAATCCTAGACCCCTACGGATGCGGCAAGTTACCCGCCAAAACCTGAAGCGAGGCAGCCCCCTTCAGCAAAGTGAATGGACCACCCAACACTTCACGGAATCCGGTAACTTGAGCACCCCTCCTTGGGTCAACCTATACCCCTTACGAGTACGGCGAATAGCCCGCCAATTCTAGAGTGAAGCCCCCTCCGTCTCAATTCATGAGATGCGGGTCCGTTGCCCTCTAGAACCCGGCTAACCGTGCACCCCTCCGCGGGATAATCCTAGTACAGAAAGTAAAATATATATACAACGGGTACATCGACCTCAGCCCGGTCGTGCCCCAAAAGAATAATATACAAACAGGCAGTGATGGCAGTCCACATGTCGGACGCTCACCCCGCAATATCAAATGTATAAATATAACCAAACTGTACTACCATTGCATTCAGGCTATCCACTACGACAAATCCATAACATCACAGCACAACACAGAACATCAACGTGAATGTCACGTTCGCAAATCCGTCTAAAAGGGCTATAGCAATTAGACAAGATTTACCGTTCAAATGACATTCACGGTCGCAGATATAATGTAAGTACTGTAAACTAACATCTTTAAATTTTTCGATCGACAAAATTTCCCGAAGTGGGCCCTAAGCACAATTCCCAGTACTCAAAATAATCTGGGCCAAAAATAAAAATACCAGAAACCCCATTTCCAAGTCAGAGACCACTGTAGAAAAACTGGTGCCCTAATGCTACAGTAGTGCGGCGGAACCGCGGCCAAAACCAGGGTAATGCCGCGGTTCCGCGGCGCTATGGTGGAATTGCACTTTCAAATTTCTACAGTCGTCTTAGAAAAGCCTGCCTGATTTTTTGACGTACTCAAAATAATTTTTTTACCACAAAAAAATTCGACAGAAACTTCGTTTTCGAAATTGTGGTTTTGGAAATTTTGTTCGATCGATGTTTTAAACACGTTAGAACAAGCTAGTAAAGGTTAATGGCGTGGCTCTGATACCATTTAAGTCAATGGTAGCGCCCCGGCCGTCGATCCGAGGCCAAAATGCGGAAACGAAAACTTTTTCTAAACTTGAAACCGGCGCTATCGCAGACTTTAATCCCGGATCGAACCATTAACCTATAACTAGCAACTAGAGAAAGGTTAGAAAAGCTATACCGATCGATCCGTGTCCTTCGGTCTTTAGCCACCATCCCTATCTCCTCGCGGCATCTCCGATCTCCGGTCTCCTCGTTGGAATGGGCACTACATCTTCGAGTCTTTTTACGGGCTCCCAATTCATCCGAAGAAACTCGGGCACGAAGTTCGCTAGCCGACGTGTCCAAGGCGATATAGAGAATGTGTGTGATAACTTTGTCTCAAGCATCCATTGATTCTCATCACATGAGAGTGTATGGATGGAGGTTGAAGGTGATGCCATTGGTGGAAATGGTGAGCTCAAGAAGCAAGAGGAAGAAGAAGAAGAAGTGACTTTCTTTTTCTTATGTGTTGCTATGAAAAAATGAGAGTAAGAATCAATAAACACAAGAGCAAAACCAAGCCATATGGCTATCCACTCTCTTTCCTCTTATCATTTCAACACATAAATCAATCCTAATGTGACATTAGCACAAGAAAAGAGACCATGAGCCACTAAGCATGTCTATGTCACATTAAATGCACCTCATCATGAAAACCACTCACATTTTCCACCAAAATAAACATTAACCCAAATGTTTATGACAATAAAAAGATACAGCAACATCTAAAGTAAACTAGTGACGGATCACAAGGATACCCCTCACCTGTATATACATACCTGCATTTGCATTCCGACTGAATGCGAATGCGATGAGACTAAAGTAATCCAACAAATCTAATACTAGGATCCAGCTTAAACCAAAGCCCACTAGTATGATCCGCCCGATCATGATCCGTGCACTACTGCACGTATATGATCGAGCCCTGCCATATATCATACGGCCTCTACAACGTTTCGCCCGAAACATGAGAAACTGTCTGTGGGGGACTCTAAAGACTCGTCAATACTTTGGCTGTGGATTTAACCACTAGCACGTCAGTGGTACTAGCCGTACGTAACGGGCTACCGGGTATTGACCAAAAGGGTGGTCGATGAGCGAATTCATCCTGACACCCTACTGAGCTTGTCAGTGACAATATCCGTACAGTCTGGTCCGTTCGTCTATGAGCATTGCATGTCGGGCCTAGGGGGTTGGTAAAAGTCAGACCCCCAAAAGCGGTATAAGTCGTGTCGGAGTGTAGTCCAGAACACCCTGAGATACTACTGAAATACCTACCAGTAAATCTCTTTCCTTGGCCAAGGACTTCGTGTAATGGCTCTCCTAGACACAGCGCGATCTCACCCCCAATATCGGGAGAGACGAAACCCCTACCGATCCGCTTACTGCCTCCATGTGGCTCGGGACTGTACCCAACTAAAACCTGTTTGCACGACTCCTTTGAGCCGTGGTAGGGTAGTAATCAAAGCACAATGGGAACTCACACGAGACAAATGACGATCTCAGGTCGATGAACTAACCTGTACACATGTCACCAGGGAACTTCTATCCGACGTCAGGTATAATACCAACTAGCATGTTCCCGGCGAGTCCTGTCCGGTGTACTCATAACCCAATGAGCACCTGTATACATCTTAGGTGAACCAACTGACACCAATGGCTTGTGAGACTGGCCACCGTCCCTCGTCGGGGTCTCGACTGTATACACTAGTCTACAAATGGAGTATCGATGCCCAGTCTCGAAACTCCCACGACTAGGGACCACTTTAAGGATGTGCTTATAGACCCCAGCTCCCACGTATATGATCGCCATCATACTGCTGGCCATCAAGCAAGAATCCTAAGGGCTCTATCAATGTGTAATAGTGACCTGTAATGTCACCTAAAGGTGTACACGATGATAAAGATAAACCAGATAGCATATTATCATCTTGAGTAAGACTGTCCTACCGGTATAGGTCCTCCCTCAATCGTTGCAATCACGTGCCTGTGATCCAATAATTGACTCTGAGGGCACTATATCCAACACATACCTCACTCACCACTCCCTCTCCCTCACTGCCGAGCCTCCTGCTGCTGTTTCTTTTTTTCCCCTTTTGTTCTACATCTCTTCTCACTTCAAATCTCCAAATTCCATCAAAATCCACACAATTTCCCACTAATTTCAATTAAACCTTTATCCATTTTTCTTTTTCCCAAACTAGCTTGGAATCTTGGTGCCAGGGAGTATTTTGGGATGGCTAAGTTGCTAGCTAGATCTACAATTTGTGAGGTATAATCTTACTCCAAGTGTTACTTTGTTGATAATTGTTGTAATCAAACTTAATTAGGTATCTAAATTGGTTTAGTTTTCTAGTTGGAAATTGTAAAGAGAAGAGTTGAATTGGGAGTTAGGATTTGGATTATTTGGTTATGGTGTGTTGTGCAATTTAGAATCTTGAGAATTTCAAAATACAACCTAGTTGTTTGTTTGCAAATTCACTTAAAAAATTGTCCAAATTGTATTATGTTGCAAACTAGATTTTAGGATTAATGTAATTAAGTGAGATTAAAATCTAGTTAGGGTTTTTAGTACATCATTAAGGTTTCCCTGAGTGGTATAACATTTTAAAATATGCAAATTGTAGTCTAGTTGTTAAATTGTAAATTGTTACAATTATTTTGTCCAAATTGCTTAAAATGCAAACTAGGTTTTTAGAATTAATGAAAATTGATGAGATTAAATTAAGGAAATGGTTTGTACGACTTAATCAAGATATTTAGTGAGTATTGTAGCCGCTAGAATTGTTAAAACAACTAGATTTGAACTAAATTGGCAATTGTTGCTTACTAGAGTTTCGGAAAAATAGCTTTTAAAGCGAATTTGAAGTTTGATGATTTAAACCCTATTTCATATATATGTTTAGTGTGTTGTGAAACCACGAATTGTACGTTTGGATTTTTCTCGATCAATCGGCGTTTGTACGCCGATGTCGAGGGTTATTTGGTTCTTTTGCATGAGCGGACCATAGGTTTTGACCTATGTGAGATTCGTGTGTCGTTTTGGTCATAAGTCGGATTTTAATGCGATACGATGTTTTATGATACGTAGGTACCTGTTTCCCCAATCAGAGCAAAGCTCTGTTTTGAATTTCAAAATTCAAAAATTGAAGCAACGCTTCAGATTCTGCGCGCTGCGTGCCACGTGTCAAACGCAGACGCGCCAACGCCAGGTGCGCTGCGCCCTAGGCAGCGCACCCCAATCAGAGCAAAGCTCTGTTTTAAAATTCTAAATTTAAAATTTGAAGCAACGCTTCAGATCCAGCGCTCTGCGCACCACGTGTCAAACACAGGTGCCCTAGCGCAGCCACGTGTCAAACACAAGTGCGCTAGCACAGTTGCGCTGCGCTCTGCGCTGCGTGCCACATGTCAAACACGGGTGCGCTAGCACAGTTGCGCTGCGCTCTGCACTGCGCGCCACGTGTCGAACGTAGGTGCGCTAGCGCAAGGTGTGCCAGCGCTGGAATTAAAAATTCCCCACCGTTAGATCAAAAGATCTACTAATAATAAATTATTAATTAATCAGAACTAAAATTCTGTTATGGAAAGATTTTTCAATCTTATTGAAACAAGAAGATTATCTTCTGTAAAACGGAAGCCTTATGATCAAAGATCCAACGGTGGGAAATATTCCCAAATCAATCAGAGAAAGATCTCTTAAAACTGATTCAACAAATCAATTGGCCCTATATAAAGGCCCCTAGACTTCAAGTCTAAAATATACAGAAAGATAGAGAAAACCCTCTGCAAACTTTGAGAAAACTCAAAGAGAAAGAAGAGCAAGCTCTTAGAAAAAAAGAAGATCATTTCTTCATCTTCAAGGTAAAGAACTAGTTCTTGAACCACAGAGATGAAATCATCTCGAAAAATAAAGAACCATCTTCTAAAAAGATCATAGATCTAAAAAAGACCAAGGTCTTTAATAAAAAGAAAAAGATCCAAAGATCTAATCATAAAAAAAATAAAAGAAGTATTTTACTTCATTCATAGATCTTTGATCTATAAAGGCAGAGCCTTTTTTATAAAAACAAGAACTTTTGTTCTTGGATCTTGAGGCAAGGCCTCCTTTAAGAAGAACATAAATTTGTTCTTTGATCTTGAAAGTACCTTGCACTCATGAATTACGGTCTTGCGCTCATTGGACCGGCGCTCAGCGCCAAAACCTGCCACGTGTCAACCAAAGACACAATCTGTGCTTTGCGCTTCTGAAACAGCGCACTGCGCTCATGGGCTGGCGCTCAGTGCCAAGCGTGCCACGTGTCACTCACTGGCACGCCAACAGACCAGCGCAAAACGCTCATAAATTAAAAGCGCAATGCGCTAATGAACTAGCGCTTAGTGCTAAACGTGACACGTGTCCTCTTCGTGTGCGCTACCTGATAGAAGCCCAATGCGATCTTTAACTGGCGCAAAGCGCCTGGCGCGCCACGTGGCGCATTGTCAGAACACAATTTGTTCAGATGAAGACAAAAGATGTCAGAACCCAATGCTCAGCATTATTAAAAGGGCCGAGCCCAAATAAAGGCTTAATAGCCAGAACAAAAAAATGTTAAACATTTTAATTGGACTTAGCCCAATTCTGGCCATAAGTCCTCAAATTATCTTGAACTGAGCACATCTGCTCTTTCAACCAACTCATCCTGGTTCAAGGGTACATCTTTTCACTCCTTTGATATTTGTCATTGTAATTCCTCAACGTCTTCAAAGAGGTGACGGGTCCCGACAACCATACATTTTACAGACTATGACGTCTTTAAATTGGACTGTGGGGTCCTTAAACTCATGAACTATGATGTCCTTAATCTTGACCGTGATGTCTTTAAACTAACATCGGACTGTGGGGTCCTTAAACTTATGGACTATGATGTCCTTAACCTCGACCGTGATATCTTTAAACTAACATCGGACTGTGGGGTCCTTAAACTCATGGACTATGATGTCCTTAACCTCGACCGTGATGTCTTTAAACTAACATTGGACTGTGGGGTCCTTAAACTCATGGACTATGATGTCCTTAACCTCGACCGTGATGTATTTAAACTAACATCGGACTGTGGGGTCCTTAAACTCACGGACTATGATGTCCTTAACCTCGACCGTGATGTCTTTAAAGTAACATCGGACTGTGGGGGTCCTTAAACTCATGGACTATGATGTCCTTAACCTCGTCCGTGATGTCTTAAAACTAACATTGGACTGTGGGGTCCTTAAACTCACGGACTATGATGTCCTTAATCTCGACCGTGATGTCTTTAAACTAACATCAGACTGTGGGGTCCTTAAACTCACAGACTATGATGTCCTTAACCTTGACCGCGATGTCTTTAAACTAATATTGGACCGAGATGTCCTTAAACTCACAATGGAACACCATGTCCTTAAACTGGTAATCGACTGCAATGTCCCTAAACTAAACAATAGAGCCTAAATGCTCTTTTGTTGGATATAAATGATCCTGTTAAGTTGATCTTAGCCTAAAATTAGACTAACGTATCCTTAACAAATGTTGAGTCGATCTTAGTCTAAAATTAGACTAACGTATCCTTAACAAACGTTTAAATTGATCTTAGTCTTAAATGAGACTAACGTATCCTTAAACCCAAACCAAAACCCAAATCTAAGAAAATACGGATTTGGACTAATCTACGCTCTATGGGCGACAGCATAAATTAGTCTTCGTATACAATCCATGGGCCACCAAAAACAAAACAAACACCCACGACACGAAGTGACCATCTGGAGAAGGAGAAAGTTGTTACCGCGATGCGGTAGCATAATTAACTGTAGGGGCTTGCGCCTGCAGGGAAGAGCGTCCCTACAATCAAAAACCCCTCAAATGAGGGGGAATATGATGAAGTCTGCTACATCGGCCGCATCCGTTTAAACCTTCGATACATGGTGCCATAAATCAACTTGGCATCTTCGGAGAGGTTGACGGATAGCACCAATTAGCATCTGCCCCCAGATTCAGGAAAGACAGTCCGTCTTCCCGATTTCCGGTGGAGAACAGATTCTGGCACGCCCGGTGGGACCTTTTCCTCTTTCCACTCCACACTCCGTGTGTCGTGTTCGCGAACTAATCGCGGTTTGCTATGGTTGCCTATGGATTCGAGGGTCTTAGATTTGCTGTCTTGCTCCTTGCAGAAAACAGAAGATCAATGGCTTCAAATTGCACTAACTGCAACTGCAACTCTCGCTCCGTCCCGTCCGGAGGAGTGACTTACGGGCCCCAAGCGACCTCCATCTTTGCTATGCCGGTGGAACAGGTGACTCAGGCCACCACTGGGCTATTCTTCGGGACTATGCTCCCACCGATGAGCTTCAATGCCCCAATGTCGTCGCAAGAAGCTCCAAAGAAGTCGGTCTTTGATCGGCTTGCTACTACCGTGGCCCCTCTCAACGGGTCGTCCAGCTCTAGCGCCTCAGTCTTCGCCAGATTGGGCCAAACTCCATGTGGGCCCATGATGAAGCCTGCAATCCCAGAAAAGGTTGTTCCGAAGAGGATAGCCATCCCTGCTCATGAAGTCGTCAAGGCGACTTCTCCTACCAAAAGGTCGGTCTTTGCAAGGCTGACTGTTCCAGTTCCCACTCCCGCTCCTGCTCCAAGGTCTGTCTTTGACAGATTAAATCCTGCTACTCAACGGACCTCAGTCTTCAAGAGGCTGACGCCAGCAACAGCCCTTCTCCAAAGCAGGGGGCAAGACGAAGTCACCCCTCGAGCTGAAACCATCCCAACAGCTCGACGCGCTCGACGTCGCCACTGGCGCCGAGTAAGGAAGGCTGGGGGCAACTCCCCCTCTGGGCTAACTCCACTAGCCCCAACGGTGGAAGTCAATGCTGCTGTTCCAACCGGGAACATCTTTGAACTGCTGAACAAGGTGCACAGGAACTCTCCTACCGCCGTACTGAAAAGATCTCCTCCACCGGTGGAGAATGCTACAGAAATAAAGCCGGATCAGCCCCTTCAACGGCTGTCCTCCAAAGTTTACAAAGTCTGGCGACGGGTCCAAGAGTCAGTGATTGATCAAGACTATCCCCGTCGACAGAAGAAGCTGAAGGTTCAGCAGGAAGAAAACCGTCCTGGCAAGCCACAAAGGACGACAGCTAATTGGGTGCCCACTGCAACAGCCCCCTCAACGTCAACCACTCAAAAGAGAAGGAGGCCAGAGAAAGCCCCTGTGACTACGGCAGACCACAAAGACGCTGAGCCCAAATGCCCCAAGTCTGGGGGCAAAACGGTGCATACTGTTTACATGGCTTCCGGAAAAGAAGAAAGCCGCATTTCGACGGGCCACCGACCGCTCACCCGATCAATAAAAAGGGCTCAGGAACAACAACACCAGAAGCTTCAGGAGATGCTCACTGCAATGGCCACACTCATCAGGCCAAAAGAAAGCCCGAAGGCATCATTAGAACAGCGTCACGAACAAGAAACCGATGCTGACTTCCTACACAGAGTCCTCGAAAAGAAGGACAGAGAAGCAACAGAACAAGCTGCCAACATAAAACAAATAGCGCTTCTCTTCCAAGACATGGTAAGGATGATGTTACAGCCGGATCCTCCAGCTGAAGACCCTCCGATCATTATTGAAGACGATAGAGTGGAGACATCTAATCCTCCTCCGGCTCTTTCAGCAGCCAAGGAGGAAACCATTTCCAAGGCCGCTCTGGATAACTACATTGCTCAGCAAATACGAGCTCACCAGGTGAATAAAGCGGCTGGCCAAGTTGTTAAAACTGGGCGACCATATCCAGGCTGTTATGATCAAATAAGTTACCCGCCGGGATATACGATCCCCAAATTCCATGTGTACAAGGGGACAGGCAATCCCCATCAACATGTCGCTCAGTTCAGGGCTTTTTGCGGCAATATTGGAGGTGATGATAAACTTCTACTTTGCCAGTTCATCGGTAGTCTAGCAGACACAGCTTTTGAATGGTACTCGGAGCTTCCCGACGACTCCGTCAAAACGTTTACAGAAATGGAGTTGCTATTCACTCAACGGTTCGCAAGCGCTAGTGAACGCACCCCGATCATGGCATTGATCAACGCCAGAGTAAAGCCGGGAGAGACGTGGGTGCGGTATGCAATCCAGTAGCAGAACCTATGGTCGAAATGCGAACAACGCATAGAAGAAGCTCCTGCCGTGGGCATGTTCATGTGGACCCTTGACCCTCAGTCGACTATCTCCCAATTCATGATGTTTTTCAAGTCGACCACGTTCCAAGCCTTGATTGACAAGTTAGCCCAAATGGACCAGATAGGCCATAGACCATCTCCTTCAAAGACGGATCCTCAGAATGAAAAGGGGAAAGGAAAAGCGACTTTCGTCACCAATACTCAACAACAGCAGAGCAACTTAAAGCCGTTTGCTCGCCAAAACAATATGCGCCCACGCCCATCCCTCGAGCAAAGACTGGGACGTCCTTACTCATTTCCCCAGGATAAAACGAGGAGACTGTTCGAGCTGGCAGTGCGCAACAGACTCATCAATCTGCCAGAACCAAAACGTCCGTTGCAGCCAGACGATGTCAACAATCCTAATTACTGCCCTTACCACCAAGCAGTAAGCCATCCAATCGAAGATTGCTTCATCTTCAAAGACTGGATTGAAAACAAATACCAACAAGGCAAGTTCGCATTATCCGAAAACTGGAAGGTGATCCCGCCACAACCTCATGCCCCTAAAAAGGTGGACATGCCGGGGGCATCGTGCTCATTCATAGGGAAAGCCCCATAGACCGAAATTACGTAAACTAGAGATTCGACTCAAATACGGGGACGGTGGACCACTATGTCCTAAAACTGGCGTCGGACCGGAATGTCCTTAAACTAACGATGGACCACTATGTCCTAAAACTAGCTGCAGACCGAAACGTCGTTAAACTAACAATGGATCGCAATGTACTAAAACTTGCAACTGACCGAGACGTCTATAAACTACTACGGACCGCGGCATTCCCAGGCTGACGTGATGTTAAAAAAAAAGGTATGTCCATAAGCAAAATGGGCACGGATGAAAACCCGAAAGGGCGCCGTGAGTAAAAACAGCAGGACTACCGGCGATGTTTGTGAAAACCCGAAAGGACGCAGACTCGTACAAAAAAACGGTATTTCCAAAAGCAAGATGTGCACGGATGAAAACCTGAAAGGGCTCCGTGAGTAAAAACAGCAGGGCTACCGGCGAGTTTTGTGAAAACCCAAAAGGGCGCAATCTCGTCAAAAGACACTTGCAAGGTCCTCTCGACCTTGTGAGGAGAAACCACCTGTGTGAGATCCTTACGACTTACAAGGGAGCAACACACTTAGGGGTCCTCATGATTCCTAGGGAGAAATTACACTTGTGAGATCCTCACGACTTGTAAGGAGAACCCTCTTATGGGACCCTCACAGCTCATAAGATTTGAAAGTCTTAAGCTACAGGGATCTAATCCTGTTCTTAAGCGGCCACCACAACCTCCAACACTGTCCTACAAGCGGCTCAACGCCGACCCTTGTATACAATCCATGGGCGCGAATAAACATTTTCCTACCAAATTCCCATCCGTGACTAGGGATATGTCTACACGGTGAACAACCCTTATAAGTCCTCTCGACTTATAAGGAGAAAACACTCTTATAAGATCCTTACGACTTATAAGAGAACATACACTTAGGAATCCTCACGATTCCTAATGAGAAAATGCACCTACGAGATCCTCACGACTCGCAGGGAGAAATACCTTTATGAGACCCTTACGGCTCATGAAGTCAAAAGCCTTAGTCGACAGGATCCTGTTCGCTAAGCCACCTTTGTTCGACATCGACAGAGGCAAATAATGATTCGCTCCTGGCAATATTCCAGTTGTAGTGGTGCTGATGCCAAAATCGGTGTCTAATCCCAGGCTTGCAGCGAGAAGCTAGCGAGCCACACATGCACACGAAATAGCTGAAATGATAGGGCAACTTGCAACAAAATCAGCAAGTAAAAAAAATGTATGCATGCAAAATAGCCAAAATGCTTGGGAAACTCATAATAAAAAGTAGCGAGTAAAAATAAAATAAATAGCCGAAATGATTGGGCAACTCGCAATAAAAAACAGCGAGTAAAAATAAAATAAATAGCTGAAATGATTGGGCACCGCGAAAAATAGCCGAAATGATTGGGCAATCGAGACCTTCACGATATAAAAGCTGAAATGATAGAGCATCGCGGAAAGAAAAAAAAATATAAATAAAATTTATGCCCTACAGGTGATATCACATCAATCCCTGTATACAATCCAGGGGCACAAACAAAGAAGGAATCACACCTTCCCTCCCCAGGCTCCATCAGAAAACGAAGCCAAATCCCGACGGTTCAGGGATAGCCTAGAGATCATTAACAGCGTTCCTCCCCATTCCAGCAGGATTCAGACGCTATAATCAACCCTGGAGCTACAACAAAGCCCCTACTCTAAATCTCGATGGTTCCCAGACAACCTAGAGACCACCTCGACATTCGTCTCGTTACAGCAGACGCAACGTCAGTAAGGCGGAGTGACGGCAAGATCCCAATTCCATCTCAACATTCGTCTCGTTACAGCAGACGCAATGTCGACGTTCCTTCGCAGTCCAGCAGGATGCAGATGCAACGTCAACAAAAGACCTCACGGTCAAAACAACGGAGCCACGGCAAAATCCCTCGTTCCAAGTCTCGACAGCCACATCTACAGCCTGGAGACCCACCACAGCGTTCCTACTCATTCCAACAGGACTCGGACGCAACATCACTGTTTACCCCAATCAAAGCAAAGCTCTGTTCAAATTCCAAGGCAGGAGACGAAGCGGCGCTTCTGTTTCCCCCAATCAGAGCAAGGCTCTGTTTTGAAAATTAAAATGAAAATTAAAAAACTAAAGAAACAACGCTTCAGCTGACTTGCGCTCTGCGCTGCGCACCACGTGGTAGCGCAGTTGCGCTAGCGCGGTTGCGCTGCGCCCTGCGTTGCGCGCCACGTGGCAGCGCGGTTGCGCTGCGCCATGCGCTGCGCGCCACGTGGCAGCGCGGTTGCGCTAGCGCAGTCACGCTGCGCGACACGTGTCAGCGCAGTTGCGCTGCGCTGTGCGCTGCGTGACACGTGTCACGCGCTGGGGCATTTGCGCTAAACAGAATTAAGATTCTAGTAAGATCTTTCTATTCTTATTAAAACAAGAAGATTGTCTTCTGTAAAACAGAAGCCCTTGGATCAAAGATCCAACGGTGGGGAAAATTCCCCAAAACACTCAGAGAATGATCTCTTTAACAAACTTAACAAGTCTATGGGCACTATATAAAGACCCCTAAACCCCAATTCAAAGGAGGATGAACATTGTGAGAGATCAAGAACTTCAAAATAGAGAGAACTCTGAAGAAAATTCAAGAAAAAGGTAAAAAACCTTTAGAAAATAAAAGAATTTCTTCTGAATAGATCATTGATCTAAGAACAAGATCAATGATCTTCATAAAAAAAACAATAAATGATGATAGTGCCTTGCACTTTTTTATGAACCATTGGTTCTGGAATCTTAAAGATTCTTTTTCTTGAATCCAAAATTGGATCAAGTTATTGAAACAGTGCCTTGCACTTGCAAAACTGCACTGTTGCGCTCTTGGGTTGGCGCAAGCCACCAAAGAGCGCCATGTGTCAGCACCAGAACCATTTGCTCTATGCGCTTTAAAGATAGAGCACTACTCTCATGAACTGGCGCAACTCACCAGAGCGCGCCACGTGTCAGCAGCGCAACAGCGCAACGCAATGCGCTTGCGCCCTCCTGAGCGTGACACGTGTCACCTCCCCATGGACTTGCGCCTTGCGCTCCTCAATTGGCGCAAAGCGCCTGACAAGCCATGTGGCACTCTGTCAGACTAATTAATACAATGCATTATCAAGGGCAGCACCCAATAAAGAAAAGTCTATCAGACCAAACAAAGTTCTATGCACTATCAAAAGAAATAAAGCCCAAACAAAGGCCTATCAGGCTCAAAACAGACGCTGTGCATCATTTAAAAAGGGCAGAGCCCAATTGAAAGGGGGCCTAATAGGCCAGACAAAAATGCACTGTATTATCAAACAAAGGGCAAAGCCCAAGCCAAGGTCTAATAGGCCAACTACAGATAAAAATGTTGAACATTCTCAATTGGACTTAGCCCAATTCTGACCGTAAGTCCTCAAATTAAATTGACCGAGCACAACTGCTCCCTTAAATCAACTTTGGTTCAAGGGTATATCTCTGAACTCCTCTGACACCTATCGTTGTAATCCTTCAACGTCGTCAGAGAGGTGACGGGTCCCGATGGCCATATATTAAATGGACCACCACGTCCCTAAACTGGAACATGGACCACCACGTCCCTAAACTGGATCAATAGAGCCCTCAAATGCTCTTTTGTCTGATCTAAACGATCCCGTTAAGTCGATCTTAGTCTCAAATCAGATTAACGTATCCTTAACAAACGTTTGAGTTGATCTTAGCCTCAAATATGGCTAACGTATCTTCAAACCAAAAACCCAAACCTAAATCTAAGTAAATACGGATTTGGACTAATCCAAGTCCTACGGGCGACGACATAAATTAGTCTCCGTATACAATCCACGGGCAACCACAAACAAAACAAACACCTACGACACGAAGTGAAATTCTGGAGAAGGAGAAAGTTGTTACCGCGATGCGGTAGCGTAATTAACTGCAGGGGCTTGCGCCTGCAGGGAAGAGCGTCCCCACAATCAAAAACCCCTCAAACGAGGAGGAATCTGACGAAGTCTGCTACATCGGCCGCATCCGTCTAAACCTCCGATACACGGTGCCATAAATCAACTTGGCATCTTCGGAGAGGTGGACAGATAGAACCAAATAGCATCTGCCCCGAATCTCAGGAAAGACGTCTTCACGTCGCGCCGTCTTTCGGAGGGGAACAGATTCTGGCATGCCCGGTGGGACCTTTTCCTCTTTCCACTCCACACTTCGTGTGTCGTGTTCGCGAACGAATCACGGTTTGTTGTGGTTGCCTGTGGATTCAAGGTACTTAGATTTGGTGTATTGCTCCGTGCAGAAAACATAAGATCAATGGCTTCAAACTGCACTACCTGCAACTGCAACTCTCGCTCCGTCCCTGCTAGAGGAGTGACTTACGGGCCCCAAGCGGCCTCCTTTTTCACTATGCCAGTGGAGCAGGTAACTCAAGCCACCACTGGGCTATTCTTCGGGACCATGCTCCCACCGATGAGCTTCAATACCCCAATGACGTTGCAAGAAGCCCCAAAGAAGTCGGTTTTTGATCGACTTACCACTGCTGCGGTCCCTCTCAATAGGTCGCCCAACTCCACTGCCTCAGCTTTTAACAGGCTAGGTCAGAGCTCCAACGGGCCCATGAAAAAGCCAGCAATACCAGAAGATGTTATCCCGAAGCGGATAGCTATCCCTACTCCAGTTTCAGGCGAGATCCCCAAGGTTGCTTCCTCTGCTCGGAAGTCGGCATTTGACAGGTTGGCCGTCCCCATGCAACGGACGTCGGTCTTTAAAAGGCTGACACCAGTAGATTCTGACCAACACAGGGGGCATGGGGAGGTCACCCCTACGGTTAGAACAACTCCATCCGCACGACACGCTCAACGTTGCCACTGGCACCGAGTAAGGAAGGCTGAGGGCAACTCCCCCTCTGGGATAACTCCACCAGCTCCAACGGTGGGGATCGATGCTGCTGTTCCAACCGGGAACAACTTTTAATTGCTGAACACGGTGCGCAGAAACTCTCCTGCTGCGGTGTTAAAACGAACTCCTTCAGCTGTGGAGAATGCTCCAGAGAAAAAGCTAGAGCATCTCTCTCAACGGTTGTCCTCTAAAATCTACAAGGTCTGGCATCAAGTCCAAGAGTCAGTGATCGATCAAGACTACCTCCGACGACAGAAAAAGATGAAGGTTCAGCAGGAGAAGGGCTACTCTGTCAAGTCGAAAAAAGCAACAGCTGGATGGGTGCCCACTGCAACGGCTCCCTCAACGTCAATCACTCAGAAGAAAAGAAGGCCGCAAAGAGCCCCTGTGAATATGGCGAACCGTAAAAGCGCTGAACACAAACGCCCCAAGTCTGGGGGCATTCTGGTGCATACTGTTTATATGGCTTCTGGAAAGGAGGAAAGCCGTGCTTTGACGGGTCACCGACCGCTCACCCGATCCGTGACGAAAACCCAGGAGCAGCAACAGAAGCTTCGAGAGATGTTGACTACAATGGCCGCACTTACCGAGCCAAAAGAAAACTCCGAAGCATCCTCGGATCAGCGACAGGAGCAAGAAACCGACGCTGACTATCTACGCAGAGTCCTCGAAAAGAAGGACAAAGAGGCGGCAGAACAAGCTGCCAACATAAAACAAATGGCGCTCCTCTTCTAAGATATAGTAGGGATGATGTTATACCCGGACCCTCCGGCTGAAGACCCTCCGATCATTGTTGGAGACGACAGAGGGGAGACATCTAATCCTCCTCCGTCCCTTTCAACAGCCAAAGAGGAAACTCTCTCCAAGGCCGCCTTGGATGACTATATAGCTCAGCAAATACGAGTTCATCAGGCGAGTGAAGCGGCTGGGCAAATTGTTAGAACTGGACGACCCTATCCGGGCTGGTATGACCAAATTAGTTACCCGTCGGGATATACGATACCTAAGTTCCACGTATATAAAGGGACAGGGAATCCGCATCAGCATGTCGCTCAATTCAGGGCCTTATGCGGCAATACTGGAGGCGATGACAAATTGTTGCTTCGCCAATTCGTCGGCAGCTTAGCAGAAACAGCCTTTGAATGGTATTCAGAGCTACCTAATGACTCTATCAAAACATTTACGGAGATGGAGCTACTGTTTACGCAAAGATTCGCGAGTGCTAGTGAACGCACCCCGATAACAACACTGATAAATGCCAGGATAAGGCCAGGTGAAACGTGGGTTCAATACGCAACACGATGGCGGAACCTATGGTCGAAATGCGAACAACGCATAGAAGAGACACCTGCGGTAGGCATGTTCGTGGGCACTCTCGATCCGCAAGCGACCATCTCGCAGTTCATGATGTTCTTCAGGACGACCACCTTCCATGCCTTGATCGACAAATTAGCCTAAATGGACCAGATGGGCCATGTACCGTCTCCTCCAAAACCAGATCCTCGAAATGAGAAAGGAAAAGGGAAAGTGATCGTCGTCGCCAATGCTCAACAGCAGCCAAGCAACTCAAAGCCGGTTGTTCGCCAAAACAACGTGCGTCCATGCCCATCCCTCGAGGAGAGACTAGGACGTCCTTACTCGTTTCCTCAAAATAAAACGAGAAAACTGTTCGAACTGGCAGTGCGCAACAGACTCATCAATCTGCCGAGTCCAAAACGTCTGTCACAGACAGGCGATCTCGATCATCCCAATTATTGCCTTTACCACCAAATGGTAAGTCACCCGATCGAGAATTGTTTCGTCTTTAAGGGATGGATCGAGGATCAGTACCTACAAGGCAAGTTTGCACTGTCTGAGAAGTGGAAAGTAAATCCACCACAACCGCACACTCCAAAGAAGACGGACATGATGGGGGTAGCTTGTTCTCTTGTCGAAGACGAAAACAATGGAGAGCACTCATCAGATGAATCCGAAGACTACGTAGCGAGTTGTCATGTGATCTCTCACTCATTGGCGGATGATGAAGAGGGTCCTTGCGCCGAGAAACCGAGGGCGGACCCTGAACCAGAAACTCTGCGGCCGTCAGAAGAGTTGATCGATGCCTTCCTGAATGAGATTCGTCTGAAAGTTAAAGCCAATCAAGAGCGTGAGATGGCCATACTGGAAGGAGCCAAACACCGACTACTAGACCAAAGAGTCGAGGCACTCCCGTCAAATCAAAAGCCATCCGCTGCGGATAAAAACAAATTCAAAACGAGGAAAAGGTTCGCCAAAGCCCTATCAGTGGGAATGAAGCTACCGCCCTCTGAAGAAAATACTCTCGGAGGAGTAGAGATGCATCCTAACTTCTTCTTATATCATCAGAAGATCATACATCCTACCGAAGGTTGCGATTCCTTTAAGTGTTGGTGGCAAGGATATGTCGCTCAAAAGCAATACTTCAACAGGACAAAGTGTGAAGCTCGTAGACACCAGAAAAATGCGATAGATAAGCGCAAAAGAGCCGCCGATGACTGTCATATAGCCGACTCCAAGGGATCACCAATTGTCACTTTTGGGAGCGACTCTGACGAAGGAGTCGCCCTCAACCCTCTCCTCAAGGAATCCATTTCAAAAATGAAAGAATTGAGGAGTTGCGAGAACATTCAGCCGTGCGATCGCCCGCTACTAGGAAAAAATCTCGGCCCCGCAAACAAAGGATCGGGCAAAAAGGATAAAGGAAAGAGGAAAATGACTTTCGTCGCCAACACTCAACAACAGTCGAGTGGCCCAAGGCCGGTTGTTCGTCAAAACAACATGCGTCCACGCATATCCCTCGAGGAGAGGCTTAGACGTCCTTACTCATTTCATCAGGATGAAACAAGGAGGCTGTTCGAAGTGGCAGTGCATAACAGGCTTATCACTCTACCGGAGCCGAAACACCAACTACAACTCGATGATATCAACAGTTCTAATTATTGCCCTTATCACCAAGTATTGGGCCATCCGATCGAAAACTGTTACGTCTTCAAAAACTGGGTCGAAGACCAATACCAACGGGGCAAGTTCGTCATCTCCAAAAACTGGAAGGTGAGCCCGCCACAACCGCACGCTCCGAGAAAAATAAATACGCCGGGGGCATCATGTTCAGTCATAGAGAAAGCCCTATAGACCGAAAAGTCAGTAAACTAGAGCTTCGCCTCAAATACGGCAATGAAGGACCGAAACGTCCTTAAACTAATGGCGGACCGAAACATCCTTAAACTAACGACGAACCGAAATGTCCTTAAACTAATGACGGACCGAAACGTCCTTAAACTAATACCGCAGCATCCTTAGGCTGGCGAGATAAAAAAAAAGAATAAAGAATAAAATATATAAAAATATATAAAAATAGAAAGATAGAAAAACGGTATGTTCATAAGCAAAACGGGCACGGATGAATGCCCGAAAGGTCTCCGTGAGTAAAAACAGCAGGGCTACCGGCGAGTGTTCGTGAAAACCCGAAAAGGCTCGACCTCGTAAAAATAAAAAAATAGAAAAACGGTATGTCCATAAGAAAAACGGGCACAGATGAAAACCCGAAAGGGCTCCGTGAGTAAAAATAGCAGGACTACCGGCGAGTGTTTGTGAAAACCCGAAAGGGCGCAACCTCGTTAAAGGACACTTACAGGGTCCTCTCGACCTTGTAAGGAGAAACCACCCGCATGAGATCCTTATGACTCACAAGGGAGCAATACACTTAGGGATCCCCACGATTCCTAAGGAGAAAATACACTTGCGAGATCCTCACGACTCGTAAGGAGAACTCTCTTTTGAAACCCTCACGGCTCATAAGATTTGAAAGTCTTGAGTTACAGAGACCTTAACCTGTTCTTAAGCAACCTCCACAACCTTCGATATTGCCCTACAAGCGGCTCATACAGACCCTTGTATACAATCCACGTGCGCGAATAAACATTTCCCTAACCAAGTCCCATCCGTGACTGGGGATATGTACGCATGATGAACAACCCTTATAAGTCCTCTCAACTTACAAGGAGAAACCCTCTTGTAGGATCCTTACGACTTACAGAGGAACATACACTTAGGAATCCTCATGATTCCTAAGGAGAAAATACACCTACAAGATCCTCACGACTTGTAAGGAGAAATACCTTTGTGAGACCCTTACGGCTCATGAAGTTAAAAGCCTTAGTCGACAGGACCTTAACCCTGTTCGCTAAGCTACCTTTGTTCGACATCGACAAAGGCAAATGATGATTCGTTCCTGGCAATATCCCAGTTGTAGCGATGCTGATGCCTAAATCGGTATCAAATTCCAAGTCCTTTCATGGCAAATGATGATTCGCTCCTGGCAATATTCCAGTTGTAGCGATACTGATGCTAAGATTGGCGTCAGATTCCCAGTTCCACACTCGCGATAAAAAAAATCAGCGAGCCATACATGCATACGAAATAGCCGAAACGATGGGGCAACTTGCAATAAGAAGTAGCAAGTGAAAGTGTATGCATGCAAAATAGCCGAAATGATTGGGCAACTCGAAATAAAAAGCAGCGAGTGAAAATAAACCAAATAGCCGAAATGATTGGGCAATCACGACCTTCGCGATATAAAAGCTGAAATGATAGAGCATCGCGGAAAGAAAACAATAATATATAAAAAAAAACAATAAATGAAACTTTTGCCCTACAGGTGAGATCATATCGATCCCTGTATACAATTCATGGGCACAAACAAAGAGGGAACCATACCTTCCCAACAAGCTCCAGCAGAAAATGGAACCAAATCTTAACGGCAACATCTACGGCCTAAGAATCAACAACACCGTTCCTTCGCAGTCCAGCAGGATACGGACGCAACGCCGACGAAAGACCCCATGGTCAAACAAACGGAGCCACGGTAAAATCCCTAGTTCCAAATCTCGACGGTTCATCAGCAACCTAGAGACAACCGTGACGTTCGTCTCGATACAGCAGACGAGGTGTCACCAGCGTTCTTCCTCCAACAGGGTTCAGACGCGACAATCAAACAAACGGAGCTACGGCAAAATCCCTAGTTCCAAACCTTGACGGTTCACCAGCAACCTAGAGACAACCGTGACGTTCGTCTCGATACAGCAGACGAGATGTCACCCCAGCGTTCTTCCTCCAACAGGGTTCAGACGCTATAATCAAACAAACGGAGCCACGGCAAAATTCCTAGTTCCAAACCTCGACGGTTCACCAGCAACCTAGAGACAACCATGACGTTCTTCTCGATACAGCAGACGAGATGTCACCCCAGCGTTCTTCCTCCAACAGGGTTCAGACGCGACAATCAAACAAACGGAGCCACGGCAAAATCCCTAATTCCAAACCTCGACGGTTCACCAGCAACCTAGAGACAACCGTGACGTTCGTCTCGATACAGCAGACGAGATGTCACCCCAGCGTTTTTCCTCCAACCGGGTTCAGACGCTACAATCAAACAAACGGAGCCACGGCAAAATCCCTAGTTCCAAACCTCGACGGTTCACCAGCAACCTGGAGACAACCGCGACGTTCGTCTCGATACAGCAGACGAGATATTACTCCAGCGTTCTTCCTCCAGCATGGTTCATACGCGACAATCAAACAAATGGAGCCACGACAAAATCCCTAGTTCCCACCGCGACATTCGTCTCGATACAGCAGACGCGATGCCAGCAAACGAAGCAAAGGCTAAATTCCTAGTTTCAGGGTCTTGACGACAACTCACATAAAACCTGAAAGACTATCGGAGATCATCCCACACCAGCGCGGAGTGGGTATGACTCATCGGGGCTCACCAAAATGACCCTAACCTCAAGTAAAAAGCGGCATGGCAAATTCCCAACGTTTTCTCTTCCGACGGTCAAACTACCAAGGAGGATTTCTTGAAGACGTCTTGTCCAGCCCCCGAAGGGATCAGAGACACGGCAGTCGCAAGGCTACTCGAACAGCACGATTGCCTATCGAGGAATATATCAGCTGATGCGACGGTACGACGGCCAAAACTCTAAGTACCACAGACCCTGACGGACTTCTGTCGTAAAGAGCAGAGGTTAACTATGAAGTTAGGATATTCTTGCGAGAAATACTCGATTCGTCTCGACTTGTGAAGAAATTGATGTCTTTGCGAGAACTTCTCGATGCGGCTCGACTCGTAAGATAAAGCCTTAGGCAGTAAGGATTAAAAAACTTGTTCCCTAAGCACTGAGACCCTGCAAGTCGGCCCAAAACGGTCTCTTGCATACTTTCCACGGGTCTCACTCTCCAAACTCGAATCTCGACAAGGAGGGAAACAACCGCTTATGGGTCCTCTCGACTCGTAAGAGTGAAAATTCTCTTATAGGATCCTTACGACTTATAAGAGAAAATGCACTAAGGAATCCTCACGATTCCTAAGGAGAAAATACACCTATGAGATCCTCTCGATCCATAGGGAGAAAAGTCTTTATGAGACCCTCACGGCTCATAAAGTTGAAAAGTCTTAGACAGCAGATCTGAACCTGCGGCCTAAGCCATCGCTGCCTTTTGAAGAAGCCAATACAGGATGCTCGCTCTATCACCTGTCAACCATGTTTACTAAAGCAGTATACTGATAATAAAAGAAAGAGGGAAGCGACAGAAAGGACATTCAATTTGCATTTGATCAAGCGTTCGAGACACATCCATTCATGCGTGTGCAAAAGACTCAGAATGAGAAATAAGACAAGCTGAAATAAAATTTTTCCATTCATATTTCAAAGGGCTTTTACAATCATAAAGAAATAAATGACAACATTATTGAAATGTTTATAACGGTATGACCTCGGACCCAGGACATGGATTAAAGAACTCGAAAGTAACCTTATCTAAGATTTTCCAAGCCTGGCGAACCATCCTAGTGTGCTTTCTTTCGTGAGCACAAGCGTCGGGGTCCCCGCAGATGTCCTCCTCCCTCCAATAAGCAGCGAGTATGGCGGACTGTTGGAAGGCCTGGTGCAAGAGATCGACAAGATTGTCTCGCCGTCTCCTCGAGATTAAGTTCATCAGGTACACCGAGTGCACCTTATCCTCGGCGGCATCCAACGCCCTAAGCGGCACACCAGAACAGAATAGAGGAAGTGCTTCCCAGATGGCTCCCACGATAAGCTTCAGGAGGGAGGAACGTGGGGGAAGTAGTTGACCGTTATATGTGTCGAAGCGGCTCATGATTTCAGCACACTCCGCGTTTGTGAACTCTCGATTTTGAGAACGGCCAAGTCGGCGGATGTCCCCGTAAGAGATGATCTCGTCAAGATCGTACATGTGGGCGTCTATTGTTTCTGTGAAAGAATATCAACAAAATTATCAGAAAGACTGATTAAGCAAAACGATATAATGCACCGAGGAATAAAATGTCATCTTTAAACCCCAAGATCAATGAAAAACGCCTAAGAGTTCTTTTGTATGATTTGGAAGGTGCAAAGCTCCATTAATGAAATGAGAAAATACAAAGAAAATCTTTTAGAGAGCAGAGCTCTATTAATGGAACTCTAATAGGGTTCCCTTTGGTTCTCTTTAGACCCCCTTAAAGTAAAGCTCTGCCAAGTGAAACCCTAAATGGGTTTTCTTTAGATCAGGGATCTATTGAGAGCAAGGCTCTGTCAATGAAAATTAATTTAATTTAATTTAAATTTAAATTTTTACCTAAAAAGTGTTTTCTAAAGAAATTCTAACTCTTGGAGTTCTTGAGGGCAAGAGCAAGGCTCTGAAGTTTCGAAAGTAAAAATCTTAAAAGATGATGATCATCTGTTGACGACCAAAGGTCCTATTTATAGGCATCAAATGCCCTTTCAACTTCCAAGAGTTGCCACGACGGTTGGAATTCTGCCACCGCCGCGTTCACGTTTGGGGGCCACGTAAGCGCAACCCGGGGGAGGGGGGGCATTTGTTTACCCCAATCAGAGCAAAACTCTGTTCAAATTCCAAGGCAGGAGACGAAGCGGCGCTTCTGTTTCCCCCAATCAGAGCAAGGCTCTGTTCTAAAAATTAAAATGAAAATTAAAAAACTAAAGAAGCAACGCTTCAGCTGACTTGCGCTCTGCGCTGCGCGCCACGTGGCAGCGCAGTTGCGCTAGCGCGGTTGCGCTGTGCCCTGCGCTGTGCGCCACGTGGCAGCGCGGTTGCGCTGTGCCCTGCGCTGCGCGCCACGTGGCAGCGCAGTTGCGCTAGCGCAGTCTCGCTGCGCTCTGCGCTGCGCGACACGTGTCAGCGCAGTTGAGCTGCGTGACACGTGTCACGCGCTGCGGCGTTTGCGCCAAACAGAATTAAGATTCTAGTAAGATCTTTCTGTTCTTATTAAAACAAGAAAATTGTCTTCTGTAAAACAGAAACCCTTGGATCAAAGATCCAACGGTGGGGAAAATTCCCCAAATCACTTAGAGAATGATCTCTTTAACAAACTTAACAAGTCTATGTGCACTATATAAAGACCCCTAGACCCCAATTCAAAGGAGGATGAACATTGTGAGAGATCAAGAACTTCAAAACAGAGAGAACTCTGAAGAAAATTCAAGAAAAAGGTAAAAAACCTTTAGAAAATAAAAGAATTTCTTCTGAATAGATCATTGATCTAAGAACAAGATCAATGATCTTCATAAAAAAACAATAAATGATGATAGTGCCTTGCACTTTTTTTTGAACCATTGGTTCTGGAATCTTAAAGATTCTTTTCTTAAATCCAAAATTGGATCAATTTATTGAAACAGTGCCTTGCACTTACAAAACTGCACTGTTGCGCTCTTGGGTTGGCGCAAGCCACCAGAGAGCGCCACGTGTCAGCACCAGAACCACTTGCGCTATGCGCTTTAAAGATAGAGCACTGCTCTCATGAACTGGCGCAACTCACCAGAGCGCGCCACGTGTCGGCAGCGCAACAGCGCAGCGCACTGGCACATTGTAATGCGCTTGCACCCTCCTGAGCGTGACACGTGTCACCTCCCCATGGACTTGCGCCTTGCGCTCCTTAATTGGCGCAAAGCGCCTGACAAGCCATGTGGCACTCTGTCAGACTAATTAATGCAATGCATTATCAAGGGCAGAGCCCAATAACGAAAGGTCTATCAGACCAAACAAAGTGCTATGAACTATCAATAGGAATAAAGCCTAAACAAAGGCCTATTAGGATCAAAACAGACGCTATGCATCATTTAAAAAGGGCAGAGCCCAATTGAAAAGGGGCCTAATAGGCCAGACAAAAATGCACTGTATTATCAAACAAAGAGCAAAGCCCAAGCCAAGGTCTAATAGGCCAACTACAGATAAAAATGTTGAACATTCTCAATTGGACTTAGCCCAATTCTGGCCGTAAGTCCTCAAATTAAATTGACCGAGCACAACTGCTCCCTTAAATCAACTTTGGTTCAAGGGTACATCTCTAAACTCCTCTGACACCTATCGTTGTAATCCTTCAACGTCGTCAGAGAGGTGACGGGTCCCGATGGCCATATATTAAATGGACCACCACGTCCCTAAACTGGAACATGGACCACCACGTCCCTAAACAGGAACATGGACCACCACGTCCCTAAACAGGAACATGGACCACCACGTCCCTAAACTGGAACATGGACCACCATGTCCCTAAACTGGAACAATAGAGCCCTCAAATGCTCTTTTGTCTGATCTAAACGATCCCGTTAAGTCGATCTTAGTCTCAAATCAGACTAATGTATCCTTAACAAACGTTTGAGTTGATCTTAGCCTTAAATATGGCTAACGTATCTTCAAACCAAAACCCCAAACCCAAATCTAAGTAAATACGGATTTGGACTAATCCACGTCTTACGGGCGACGACATAAATTAGTCTCCGTATACAATCCACGGGCAACCACAAACAAAACAAACACCCACGACACGAAGTGAAATTCTGGAGAAGGAGAAAGTTGTTGCCGCGATGCGGTAGCGTAATTAACTGCAGGGGCTTGCGCCTGCAGGGAAGAGCGTCCCCACAATCAAAAACCCCTCAAACGAGGGAGAATCTGACGAAATCTGCTACATCGGCCGCATCCGTCTAAACCTCCGATACACGGTGCCATAAATCAACTTGGCATCTTCGGAGAGGTGGACGGATAGAACCAAATAGCATCTGCCTCGAATCTCAGGCAAGACGTCTTTACGTCGCGCCGTCTTTCGGAGGGGAACAATCACTAAACAGAGCCATGGCTTAGTCCCTAGTTCCAACCCTCGACAGTTCACCAACAACCTAGAGACAACCTCGACGTTCGTCTCAATACAGCAGACGAAATGTTATTACAGCATCCTTCCTCCAACAGGATTCGGACACGCTAAAACAAACGAAGCAAAGGCCAAATTCCTAGCTTCAGGGTCTTGACGGCAACTCATATAAAACCTGAAAGACCATCGGAGATCATCCCACACCAGCGCGGAGTGGTCACCACCTCGACGTTCGTCTCGATACAGCAGACGAGATGTCACTACAGCGTCCTTCCTCCAACAGGATTCGGACACGCCAAAGCAAATGAAGCGAAGGCCAAATTCCTAGTTTCAGGGTCTTGACGGTAACTCATATAAAACCTAAAAGATTATCGGAGATCATCCCACACCAGCGCGGAATGATCACCACCTCGACACAGCAGACGAGATGTCACCACAGCATTTTTCCTCCAGCAGGATTCAGACGCGACAATCAAACAACGGAGCCACGACAAAATCCCTAGTTCCAAGCCTCGATGGTTCACCAACAACCTAGAGACAACCTCGACGTTCGTCTCAATATAGCAGATGAAATGTCACTACAGTGTCCTTCCTCCAACAGGATTCAGACACGCAAAAGCAAACGAAGCGAAGGCCAAATTCCTAGCTTCAGGGTCTTGACGGTAACTTATATAAAACATGAAAGACTATTGGAGATCATCCCATACCAGCGCGGATTGGTCACCACCTCGACGTTCGTCTCGATACAACAGACAAGACGTCAATAGAGCGTTCTTCTTCCAACAGGATTCAGACGCGACAATCAAACAACGGAGCCACGGCAAAATCCCTAGCTCCAAACCTCGACGGTTCACCAGCAACCTAAAGACAACTGCGACATTCATCTCGATACAGCAGACGCAATGCCAGCAAACGAAGAGAATGCCAAATTCCTAGCTTCAGAGTCTTGACGGTAACTCATATAAAACCTGAAAGACTATCGGAGATCATCCCATACCAGCGCGGAGTGGTTATGACTCATCGGGGCTCTCCAAAATGAGTCTAACCTCAAGTAAAAAGCGGCATGGCAAAATTCCTAACGCTTGCTTTTCCGACGGTCAAACTGCTTAGGAGGATTGCTTGAAGACGTCTTGTCCAGCCCCCGAAGGGATCAGAGACACGACATGTCGCAAGGCTACTCGAACAAGCAATATTGCCTATCGAGGAATACATCAGCCAACATGATGGTACGATGGACAAAACCCTAGTACCACAGACCCTAACGGACCTCTGTCGTAAAGAGCAGAGGTTAACTGTGACGTTAGGATATCCTTGCGAGAAATGCTCAATTCGTCTCGACTCGTAGGGAAAAGCCTTAGGCAGTGGGGATTAAAAAACCTGTTTCCTAAGCACTGGAGCCCTGCAAGTCGGTCCAAAATGGACTCTTGCATACTATTCACGGGCCACACTCTCCAAAGTCGAATCTCGACAAGGAGGGAAACAACCGCTTACGGGTCCTCTCGACTCATAGGAGGGAAAATTCTCTTATAAGATCCTTACGACTTATAAGGGAAAATACACTTAGGAATCCTCACGATTCATAAGGAGAAAAAACTCCTACGGGATACTCTCGACTTGTAGGGAGAAAAGTCTTCATGAGACCCTCACGGCTCATGAAGTTGAAAAGTCTTAGGCAGCAGATCTGAACCTGTCTCCTAAGCCATCACTACCCCTCGAAGAAGCCAAGACAAGATGCTCACTCCATCATCTGTCGGCTATATTTGCTAAGGTGACACGCTGATAACAAAAGAAAGAAGAAAGCAGAGAGATGACACAAGACATTGCAAAAAAAATGTGTATATCTTTTATTCATGAATTCAATTGGTTACAAAAATACATCATATGAAAGAATAAAAGGACGAATACATTTTATTCAAAATTACAAATGGTACAAAAAAATTATTATTGAGAAGGAAGCGCTTTCAATAATCCAATCCGCCGCTCGCGCACTTTCTTCAGCCCCTCTTCTTGATCAGCTGCCACGGCCAACTCTGCTTCGACCTGGGCTCGCTGCTGCAAGTAAGACGAAAGTTGTTCCTCGGCGGCCCACTGAGCTGATTCACGATCTTGTGCATCCCGATCGACGACGTCGAGCTTCTGCCTCAATGTTAACCCATCAGAAATGCATCGCAGAAGGCCTTCGAGGGTAACTTTCAACTGGGCAGCATTCGCATCAACCTGAGCATGCAGTCGAGCAGATTCGCTTGAAGTTTCTTTACATTCCTTCTGCTTTAAAGCCACTTCTTGTTCAAGATGGCGGAAGTAAGAAGTACTCTGCTCGATCCACGCAGCCCGTTGAGTGTTCGCAGCCAGAATCTCAGGTGCAGGACGCCTCAGCTCAAGCTCATGCAGACAAGCCTCGATTTCCCTGCAGCGATTAACCCAGGACTCAACGACGCCCTCACCATGAAAGTTCACGAGCGTCGCCAGCATAGGGTTAACCTCCGCGGCAAAATCCACAGCAGATGTGGGAGTCTCCACATCGAGCTCCTCAATATAGTCGCTCAGCATGCGCAGACTATTCACGGCGCCTTTCGAGGACGGACGTCTGGAGAAGGGCCCTGCCGGCATCATAATGCGAGACTCGAAAGAGGCTGGAGTCGATGTGATTGCTGTAAAATATATCATATTCAGATCATGGCTCAAGAAATAAAGAATATACATACACAAAGAAAATAGAGTCTACTATACCAGCTGCAGCAAGGGGCAGAGCTGGGAGTGCTGGTAGCGCAACGACAGCCTCGTCCCCTCCTTCAATTTGTAAGGCTACAAGAAACATAAAGAAGAGTTAGCAGTAATGCAACTGTCCGTTAAAGAAAGGACGTCGTTTAGAAAAGATACTCACTGACACCAGCAGATGGACTAATCTCTGACAGGAAAGAGAAGTGTGGGTACAGCACCTGATACAGGTGGTCGAAAAGGACTCCTGCAAGGAAACAGTAATGCAACGTCAGTACATAAATTATACAGCTTAAAAAGAATAAGACTGATGGGTCATGAATCCGCACCTTCCAACATCTGAGATGGTATGAGAGAGGGTAGAGGAGGTGTCATCGTCAAGGCGGTAGCTGATGGCATTGCCTCGGATAGCGCGGCATCAGCACTAGCCACACCTGCATTACAAACAAGATAAACCCTGTCAAGAAAGATTAAAACAGATTGCAGAATAAAAGAAAAGCAATGATCCAAAATCTACCTAGTGAGTCGCCAGTCGGAACCGCGACAAGGGCGTCACTTGATACAGCAACTGCTCCATCCTCTTCCATCGGGAAGGTCTCACCTCCTGTCGCCTCATCCCCTGACTCTACCAGAGACGTCGTAACGCTCGCGACGCCAGTAGATAGCAAAGGGTCGCAGGTAGAAAGAGCAATGATTGGTGCGGTTCCCGACTCTTGAGAAGGAGCGGCCACCTCGGGCTCTGTGGCTGTAGCCATCTCACCTATAGTTATATCAGGCTCGGCGATCGTGACTGACTTACCAGTTACTACCTCGAGCCCGGCAATTACAGCCACCTCGCCTATCGCTGCCTTGGGTTCGGCAATCACAGCTACCTCCTCCACCGCTACCTCAGGCTCAGTGGTCGCCGCTACCTCTTCGGGAAGACTCGGCTCTGCAAGATAGGATATATGAGAATTAATTCTTAAAACTTTGACAACGGAACCTCACGGCACATTACCTTGAGCTAATTTACCGTTTGCTTCCCGAGCCGCACGTGCCGCCCGTCTGTAAGCAGTAGACAAGGCAACCGGAGATTCCTCTGAGGGAGCAGGGGCAGGGGTGGCGGTGCTCGAACCCGCACCCATGGCTAAGGCAGCACTACGCTCCTTTGCCACGTGCATTCGGCGCTTCCTTTCCACCCGAGCCGTCAAAGAGGACCTTCTAGACGCCTCCATCAACAGGATGTCATCGTCCGAACCAAGGGTTACCTCTAGAGCCGTCAGGCCTTCCGTCATCGGTCGTTTGAGTAAGGCCTCTTTCGACAGTGCCGAAGAGGCCGGGACTCCGATGGCTGGCCCGGGACGAATCTCCGCATCAGCTTGCGGGATCGGCATTGTGGTCCCTGCGATAAGATAAAGCGGGGTCAGATCACCTATATAAAAAAAACGGGAGCGGAGACACGATAAACCGAAGCATACCGATGCCTAAGGATGCTCGAAGTCTTTCCTCTTCTTCAAAAGTCTTGAGAGAAGCTGCAAGAGCTTCTTCAGTGGAGATGCCTGTTAAAGAAGGAAAAGCGTCAGTCAGAACACAATAATAGAAGTACGATGCAATGGCGAAGAATATGGCTAATGATTACCTGATCGCGCGAGGATAGCCAACCCCTCTTCACGGCTTGCCAATTGCTCAGAAGCTGTGATGGCAGCCACCAGATCAGTATCATCTGGCGGCATGAATAAGCCCTCATTTATCCCATACTCGCTCAAGCCCTCACTATAAGGAGCATGAGGTTCTTGACCAAATACGACATCGGCAGAGAAGAGCGACTTCTTCTTTTTCTGTGCGTGAGCTCCAGTCGCAGCAAGCACGAGCTTACGCTTGGTGGGCACCTTGGGGCGACGAGTCCCGATATCCGAGCCCACGCCAGATTCGAGTGAAGCTGCGTTTACCGTCTCCGTGGGAGCTCGGGGCACCAATGGTACATCCACCGTCTCTACGAGAGCACGGGGCAACCCGCGCGCAGGACTTAGCACACGTGGAGGCTCGACTGCAGCGACTTCTCTTAGCGGAGGGAGGACAGTGGTCCGTCGCTTCAAAGGGATTTTGCGATCACTGGCAGGAGGTGCACTTTTGCGATCAAGCAGCAACCGCCTTTCTTGCTTAATAACGGCGCCCGTCGAATACTGGTACCATGCCGTATACACATTAAGGATCCGTGGGACGCAACTCGGCTCGCTGATAAAGAAGTGAGAGCCCGTATTCAAACGCACGATGAGATGCATCGCATTCCGCATCCCCTCTTCAGTGGCAGTGGGTTCTAGCAAGAAAGCCTCCAGCGGCACTCCTTGATTATAGCTCAATTGTTGGGCAAAACGATGCGGATTGTATCTCATGAAAAGTGCCACATCATTTTGCCTAAACACTAAGAAGCCCGGTCTGATAGAATATAAATGAAGGGTCTCCCGAGGTTTCAAAACTGAGGCTCCGTCTTTAAAGATATCCTGCAATGGCCGCACCGTTGTGGCGGACTCTTTTCCGATGGTTACAACCTTGTCGGTAAAGGTCATCCCGTCTCCAACTGTGCGGGGACGAAGGAGCAAACCTCTAGCATCCCGCGGCGACGGATTTACAATCGATGCACCGATTAATTGCATATTACGGGGGAAGCTGCACCGGTCATAAAATGAAGGCCTTTTGTGAATACCAAAAACGCCAAGTGCATGTAGCTCGAGCCATGACATGAAGTAATGCATCGAGAAGTTCACAAGCTGCACACCGGGTTCGATAGTATCCGCCGCTTGACTAAGGCCGTAATATAGATGGGCTAAGCCGGCGACCCCGACAACAACTTTCACCCCAATAGTCATTCGGTGAGCCGGATAAAAGACAGATGGCTTCATACGGCGAAGGTGCATCTGGAGCTCGAACCAGCTCAGCCATAGCCTAAGAAATCCTAAAAAGAATGCTTCCTCATTGTAACGCTTCGAAAAATCGTTTAGGCAGTTTTTCGGTAATCGGCAAAATTAGCAGTCTTTTCCGTAAAAAGTCAAAATAAGTATTTTTCATTATAGACCTAATTATATAAAATTTAGATAAGATATTGCTTGAAATTGGTCACTAAAATGTCACTTAAAATTTTCTAGTTAATTAAATTTTTTTCCCCATAATTAATTATTTTTAATATTATTTTAAGCTTTTAAAAATACATTTAATTAGTGATAAATACAGATTTAATTGGGTAAATTACATAATTAGGAACCATTATAAACTAAAATTAAGTGTAACAAAAATTTTAGCAAACCATTTCAAGTTTAGTTGTTTATGGTAAAATGGGTTGGAAAAATGAAATGAAAAAGGGTTTTTTTTGAATAGTTTTGATGTAACATGCATTAATTGAACTTATATGATATTTTTGTGTGGAAATTTCCACACAACTCTTTCATTTCATCCCCTCCCACAACCTGGCCGAGCCCTAGCTTCAGCTCCCCCTTCTCTTTTCCCCATTTCTTGCTTGAAAATCTCTTGAAAAATCAACAAAATCCACAAAAAAATACACACTTTTCTTTACAAATTTCTAACCTAAATCCTATTCCACTTCTTCCCAAACCCTAATTGGTTTAAAGCATGGTGAAAGGAGGCCACTTTAGAGGTTTAGTGCAAAGGAATCAATACTAGTAAGGTATAATTCTAATCTAGTGTTTAATTGTAGCTTAATTTGCTAGATTAAAATGTTTTAGTGTGTAATTTGGTTCTGAATTCTTGTTTAGGAAATTCTAGTAAAGGATTGGTGTTGTAATTAGGGTTTGTAGCATGGTTGATGGGTTAAAGTTAGTGTTTTGGCCATCTAGTTGGTTAGATTGGTTGTTTGTGCGATGTAGTGATCGCTATATCGTTAAATCGCGATATTTGCATCGAAATTGCTATGCTAATTGCTTACTAGATTTTTATAAATATTAGGTGGTGATCTAATTACGATATATGGACGATCTTTATAGCATCTCATATGACTATTAGGGTGTGTGAATGCGGAGTTTTGTCTAGTCGGGTTTTAGTTTTGACGGTTTCCCCGAAACGACGATTTTAGTTAAGGTTTTAGCGATTTTCGTGTGTTTTCCGCGCACCGAGTGCACGTTGTGATTAATTCATGAGCGTTGATCTTTTCATATGGTGGCTTGCGTTGTTTCATGAGGTTAAATCTTATGTTGTGTGTTATGCAATTCTAGGAACGGTTGCGGAAATATCGGACGCGGCGCGAAAAGTCAAGGCGGTGGTTGGATCGGATTAGCGAGGCATTCGGATGAGTAGATGTATTCATCTATGGGGGAATCATCTGGATGGCGCGAGGTGCCCTATAGTTAGGATTACTTTATTACTTGCAACAATATGCATTGTTAGTTAGCTAACCCCCTCATTCACATTGCATACCTTTATAGCTATTCGTCTGCTAGATTTGCATGGATATCCATATACACTGTAAGTCTACGGTAACGTCCCGGCCGTCTTTCAGACGCCAAATGCGGAACAAAAACTTTTATAAACTGGCTCTATCGTATACTATAACCCGGATCTGCCATTAACGCTAAACTAACATACTGTAAAGAGGGTAGAAATGTTATACCGAACGATCCGAATCCTTCGTTCTCTAACCATCATCACACGCTTTGTTGCGGCTGCTCTGATCACCTGAATCTCCAGTCTTCTCGTCCAGGTGGCACAACATCGACGGATCTTTAAACGGGCTCCCGCCTCTGAACCGAGGCAACTCGGACATCAAGTTTTCCAAAAGAGATGACCAAGATTGATGTAGAGAATGAGTAGAACACTTTGTCTCGTTACATCCAAAGCTATGGATGAACGGTTAATGAAGTTGCCTTTTTGGATCGGGTAAAATGAGAAATCAACTTATGAAATTTCCATGAAGAAAATTTCATATACTTTTTCTAAATGAACCAATCTATTTTCACCAAGAGGGGGCCGACCACTATAAGAAGAGGAGGGAGGTGAGTGTAGGAGCAAGGGGTGGTAATCATAAGGTAAAAGATCAAGGAGAAATATATTAAAGCTTTACAAGAAACATTAATGCTAAAGGTGACTCACTAATACACCTTGCATAAACATTAATGCAACAAATGATTCATCTAACCCAGTCATCAACTCATTAAATGCAACCAATGAATCAAGAACACCTCATTAATCCTAGTCACAACTTGTAGAAGCTTCCACACACATCACCCTCATGACTCACCCAAGTGACGAAAAGATAAATCCGCATTTAACCGAATGTATAATACGGGTGATAGAAAACTGGAAACTGGCAACTTCCAAAAGCAATCCCGAAACGAATTTCAGGATAACCCCGTAACAGTATAAACATACCCGTATTTGTATTACGACCGAATACAAATGCAACTGTGACAAAGATATTATATCTACACAGTATAATACTCGGATCTGGCTTAAACCAAAGCCCACCAGTATTATCTTCCCGAAATATGACATGTGCGTAAACGCACGTGCATTTTCCGAACCCTGCCATAAAACCATACGGCCTCTACAACGTTTCGCCCAAACTTGGGAAACTGTCTGTGGGGGACTCTAACGACTCATCAATACACTGGCACTGGGTATAACCTCTAGCACGTCAGAGGTACTAGCTGCACGTAACGGTTGCCTATGTATTGATCGGAAGGGAAGCTGATGAGCGAACTCATCCAGAAACCCTACTGAGTCTGACAGTGAAAATATCCGTACAGTCCAGTCCGTTCGTCTATGAGTATCGCATATAGGGCCTAGGGGGCTGGTAAACGTCAGACCCCCAATAGCTGTATAAGTCGTGTCGGAGTGAAGCCCAGAACACCCTGAGATACTACTGTAATACCTTCCAGTAAATCTCGATTACCCTGGCCAGGGATTTCGTGTAATGGCTCTCCTAAACACAGCGCGATCTCACCCCCAATACCGGGAGAGACGAATTCCTGACGATCCGCTCACTGCCTCCATGTGGCTCGGGATTGTACCCAACTAAAACCTGTTTGCACGACTATTTTGAGCCGTGGTAGGGTAGTAATCAAAGCACAGTGAGAACTCACACGAGACAAATGACGATCCCAGGTCGACAGACTAACCTGTACACATGTCACCAGGGAACTGCTATCCGACGATATGTATAATACCAACTAGCATGTTCCCGGCGAGTCCTGTCCGGTGTACTCATAACCTAATGAGCACCTGTATACATCTTAGGTGATCCAACTAACACCAATGGCTTGTGAGACCGGCCACCGCCCCTCGTCGGGGTCTCGACTGTATACACTAGTCTACTTTAGCGTATCGATGCCCTGTCTCGAAACTCCCACGACTAGGGACACTTTAAGGATGTGCTTATAGACCCCAGCTCCCACATATATGATCGCCATCATACTGCTGGTAGTCAAGCAAGATCCTAAGGGATCTATCAAAGTGTAATAGTGATAAAGACAAACCAGATAGCATACTATCATCTCGAGTAAGACTGTTTTATCGGTATAGGCCCTTCCTCAATCATCACAATCACGTACCTGCGATACAATAATTGACTTTGAGGGCACTATATCCAACAATCCCCCACTTGCACTTAAGGCTAATTATTGCGATGTCGCATACTCACAGCTCGTGTGATACCGAACATCCAACTCCTCTATTAATCAGTTTCACAAAGCTCGTTTGCAAAACTATTGTGTTCGAGAAATAGCCTCAGTGAGTGGATCCGCCCTGATGTTTCTTTCTATGTCTCTCTTAATCTCAAGTTCGCGGAGAAAGCCATCTTCCGAATCGAGTAATATCTGTCCTAGAATATGTCTGGATATTTGATGGGACCTAGTTCATAAATGAACTCAAAATCCAAACTTCTTAGACTGTATTATCAATTGAACCTAATCAGTATCCCGCACCATGCCACCCACAGTATCCTTTTGGACCAACTGTCCATAATACTGTCCCTCGTCAGAGGGAAAACTATAACTCTGACAATCACTCTGTCATCCATGTCATCTTTGAATCCTGGAATGATAACCGTCTCCCGAAGGAGGCCGCCGTCATCAAATCCGTAGAACATGTACTTATGTTCTAAAACTGCTTCCTTATGTTTCTTCAGGATTGGATTAATATAAACTTATCGCATCTAGTGCAAAAACAACATCTGGTGTGGTACTTGACATCTCACGATTGACTTAATTGCCTAAGCAAGTGATCTGCCAATCATGCACATCCCTCTCCACTTTAGTCTGTAAGACACCTTTAGAGAGGGTGACTCCATCATCTGCAGGTTCACCACCATGCCAGGAGTCATCTATTCTAAAATACTATTAGAATACTGTCAAAATACCCACATTGGGAAACTACCCAAATCTAGATCTCATAGATCTAGTAACCAGAATGTCAGATATTATATCCATATCCTTTGTGGAGAAACAACTGTGTGACGGCCACAGTACAACTAATCGTAGTATACGAATTTTACTTCCTACTCTGTGAATGTCATCCAAATACCAGGACATCACACCCTACTACCTTCTTAACAGATCCATCCCCTATTCTAATGAAGTCAAACCCATGACTTGTCACATCAAAAATTAGATGATCTATCCCCGCTATAATTGCTCAAGTCTATAAATAGACATAAGCTACTTGCCTATTATGCTTCCGCTGCTCCCACTGATTACGACAACCTTCTGGCAGAATAATATATACGTTCACTTCTAAAGCTAGTTTAGAACGCTGCTATACTTAACCTCCTGCCGGGTCTCATAGCCTGGAACAACAGTAGTGTCAAGTCTGGATAAACAAGAACCTCCATGTCACCGTCCTTGAGGCTACCGGAGTACCTCTCGGGTGTCTGAGGTTACCCACCATATCTGCGGAGTGGCTATTGGAATGTTAAACCTGATTGAATATATAGGTCCTATTAAATTTTCCGTGATCGTTTGCGGTTCTGGAATCACTTCCAGTTCTACCATACTCCCACTATTATTTCTGAAAAAATCCATTTTACTAAAACTGTGGCGAGTTTAGAACAATATCACTATTGATCTTCCATATGGTAGAAAGTCAACCCTCGTCAAAGCCAGGGTCAACCCACAAACTGCTATTACAGAAACGAGCCTTGAGTTATCCAGAGTCTGGTTTTAACCATAAGCTGGACAACTCACCGTACCTTAACATCGTTAAGATATGAACCATTCTATATCCAATACAGAAACTTTGGCACATATTTAATTGGAACCAGATTCAAATCATGCAGCTGTCTCCAGTGCATATCAACTTAATGGAGAAAGGCTAATCAGCATTACCCAACTTAGGAATCCATCAAATTATGAGTAACCTGAAAAAGAAACTGGTTTCTCAAAACCATTAACTGAATACCAATCACAAGAATCTACATCTTCGATTTCATTGAAGAATCCCGATACTTGTGACACCTGGTTCTCTACTTTATTTCTATACCCACAACTTCTCAAAACTTAGACATTGTATTTTCTACGAAACACTTGTCTAAAAACTAAAGAAGTCACAAGTAAACAGAACAGAGTACGAGGACCAACCCCTTTGTCCTGATAGATACTGGACAACATACAATACTCTGTATAAGTCCGCTGAGTTGAATAACTCAAAACCTGTGTGTCGTAAGTTGAAAACTGCACCCAGGCGATTTCCTCAAATATCACCAATTACAACGAATTCCGATATAATGAGGATGATCACCTAATTCCCAATAACTTACTCCCACTCATCATCTGTAAAACCATACAGATGTGAGAATCTTACCTGGTAAATACATACCCTGGAGTAAGTATCTAATCGGGAAATCAGTTTTCCATTAACAATGCACTTAAACATTAAAATGTTTCATATGGGTATCCTGGTATTCCTAGTAATTCCTCTTCCATAATCCAATTCATGACTTTAACCGTATATTTCCCTGCCATCTTTCCAATTCCCTTTATTTGTCTTTAGTCGTTACCTTCTGTGCACCATCGTTAGGCTAAATGGTTTTCTTCCTTCCCTACCGTTCGGCACCAGCCTATGGTTTGGAAGAAGAAAATCTAGTAAGCATAATAGGTGTACCCTCCTAAACCAAGGAGTACTTGCAACTTGAGAGAAGGTGATGATAAAAGACAACTGAATAAACCTTAGTCCTATTTCTCTTGAACCAGAATCCATCCTCGAAAAAGATCCTTCGAGTTCGTATATAACCATACGATGGATTTATCCAATGGAATTGGATGTTCGTAGTGATACGGGTTGTTCTGGAGAAATGAAAGGTGAAGTAGGAGTGGCGATGAAATACGTGGTTTGGTCATGAATGTTAGCAGTCGCAATTTACTTTGCCCTCTTTATAATCCCTTTATTTTGTCTTTAGTTATTACCTTCTGCACACCCTACTTAGGCTAATTGGTTTTCTTCATTCCCTACCTTTCGGCACCTGCCTATGGTTTGGAATAAGTCTATCCAATAAGCGTAATGGGTGTACTCTCCTAAACTAAGGAGCCCTCGCAACCTGAGAGAAGGTGATAATAGAAGACAACTGAATAAACCAATTCTATTTCTCCTGAACCTGGATCCATCCTCGAAAAAATCCCTCCGAGTTCGTATATAACCATATGATGGATCTATCCAATGGAAGTGGATATTCGTAATAATACAGGGTGTTCTGAGAAATACAAAGGGTAAAAGAAGGAGCGACAATGACTTATGCAACTTGGACAATCCAAAAGCCAGTATTTTAAGAAGATTCGGTCAACTTGGTCACTGAGTCATAGTCTAGGGTCGGTCAAAGGTCGCTGTCAAAGAGAGAGAGAGAAAAGAAACACTCTACGTGCACTCTAACCTAGATCAGAATGGTTATCACTTTATCTAATCAGGAAACCTCCCACTGGAATCTCAAATTCTCCTCCAAACCTTAAAGAACAATTAGTCGGGATCACTCGAAGAGTGAACTAACTCATCAGTGGGTATCGGGATCCAACTCTCATCGCATGATAACGTGACGGTATCCACTCACGTTATCACACTCTAGAAGGTATGCTCAAGTCTGGCAAGTGTAAGTGCACGGCGGCGCCCCGGCCTCCATCCCGAGGCCAAAATGCGGAAGCGGTGATAAACTTTAATTTTGCGAACTTAGCAAACCGGCACCACCGTGCACTAAACACCCGGATCAAACCATTAACTAGTCCTAGCTAACTACAAGATAGGGAATAGAGATATACCGACTGATCCGAGTCCTCCGGTCTTCTCGTCATCGTCCCGATCTCTCGCAGAAGCTCCGGTCTCCACCTCGTCGCCGGAAGTGCACCACATTGCCTACTTCTTTTACGGGCTCCCACCTCAATGCCGAGGCAACTCGGGCACGAAGCTGCCTAGTCGACATGCCCAAGATTTGCTGTAGAATGTAGTGTGGATTACTATGTCTCATTTGGGGTTTATGGAGATGCCATTTTGGTGGAGGGATGATACAAGAACAATGTGGAGGAACTTTGGGGATTTTGGGAACTTGAAATGAACAAAACCCCACACCCCAAAAATTGGGTAGCCCCCTCCCATATTGCCGGCCATGCATGAAGGAAAGAATGAGAGAGTGGAGAGAGTGTATCAAAAAAGGGGAGCCATTCTCATATATCATCTCAAGGAGAGAAAGAGGAATGGTTATCATATGAACCAATGATAACAAGGCAAAACCAACACTCAACTAACAACCAACTCTCATCATCAACAATCATGTCCACAAAAGTCATGCCATCATGACAAGAAGTCAAGTCAAAAGGTCAAGGTATGGAGCAACCATGATGAAGTCAAAAAGTCAAGTGATCATGACATGGCAATATGCAAAAGACCCCCTCCACAAATGCCTATTTGCAACAATGCAAATAAGCCCTCCTCCACCAATCTTCGGCCAATGAACGATACAAAGGAAATTGGCCGAAACGGAAAGCAAACTGGCAACTCCAGAAAACTAGTCCCGTAATAAATTACAGGAGAACCCCGATACTGTGCATACACACCCGCATCTGTATTTCGACCGAAATACAAATGCAATGAGACAAAATCTACACTGTACTATACTAGGATCCGGCTTATACCAAAGCCGGCTAGTATTATCCGTTCGATCCTGATCCGTGCAATACCGCACGTATCTGATCGAACCCTGCCATATAACCATACGGCCTGTAGTACAAACTGTCCGATCCTGATCCGTGTAATACTGCACGTATCTGATCGGACCTTGCCATATCTCCATACGGCCTCTACAGCTTTTCGCCCGAAAGCTGAGTAACAGAATGTGGGGGACTCTAAAGACTCGTCAACACCTTGGTTGTGGATTTAACCACTAGCACGTCAGAGGTATAAGCCAATACGTAACGGGCTACCAGGTATTGACTAAAAGGGACGTCTGTGAGCGAACTCAGCCTGACAACCCTACTGAGCCTGTCAGTGACAATATCCGTACAGTCCGGTCTGTTCGTCTATGAACATCGCATGGCGGGCCTAGGGGGTTGGTAAAAGTCAGACCCCCAAAAGCGGTACAAGTCGTGTTGGAGTGTAGCCCAGAACACCCTGAGATACTACAGGAATACCTACCAGTAAATCTCCTTGCCTCGGCCGAGGGCTTCGTGTAATGGCTCTCCTAGACACAGCACGACCTCACCCCCAATACCGGGAGAGACGAACCCCTGAAGATACGCTCACTGCCTCCATGTGGCTCGGGACTGTACCCAACTAAAACCTGTTTGCACGACTCCTTTGAGCCGTGGTAGGGTAGTAATCAAAGTACAGTGGGAACTCACACAAGACAAATGACGATCCCCAGGTCGATGAACTAACCTGCACACATGTCACCAGGGAACTGCCATCTGACGTCTGGTATATGACCAACTGGCATGTTCCCGGCGAGTCCTGTCCGGTGTACTCATAACCCAATGAGCTCCTGTATACATCTTAGGTGAACCAACTAACACCAGTGGCTTGTGAGACCGGCCACCGCCTCTCGTCGGGGTCTCGACTGTATACACTAGTCTACTCTGGAGTATCGATGCCCTGTCTCGAAACTCTCACGACTAGGGACCATTTAAGGATATGCTTATAGATTGCCAGCTCCCACGTATATGATCGCCCTCATACTGCTGGTGGTCAAGCAAGAATCCTAGGGGCTCTATCAACGTGTAATAGCGACTTGTCAGGTCACCTAAAGCAGTACACGATGATAAAGGTAAACCATATAGCATACTATCATCTCGAGTAAGACTGTCCTATCGGGATAGGTCCTCCATCAATCATTGTAATCACGTGCCTGTGATCGAATAATTGAATATGATGGCACTATCTCCAACAGAAAGTTTCCTGTATGTTTGAAACTCCCGATGTAATTTTTATCCCATGCTTTTATGACCTTGACATAGGCCAACAAATCATAAGCCACAGGTCAAGTTCTACCCGTCGTTGTCATGATTAATTTAGGTCCATCGTACATGCCCTTGACGTAGGCCAACAAGGCTGTACGTCTGTCCTAAACTAATGCATCTATCTATGCAACAAATGAATACCCCAGCAGCTACCAAACACCATGCCTTGACGTAAGCCAACAAACATAGCTTGAATACTGTTAGTGTATATGCCCTAGGGGCCATTATTGTATTATACTAGTTTGTATATTACTTAATGGAAGCTTGGGATATTCACATGTATATAACAGTCTTGCTAAACATGGTAGTATGCTACTTGGTTTTTCTATCTTAATATGTGAGTATACGTATTGATAGAGCTCTTAGGATCTTGCTTGACTACCAGCGTTGTGATGGCAGTCACACTAGTGGGGGCTAGGTAGTCTACAAGCACATCCTTATTCAGGTCCCTAGTCGTAGGATTATCAAGACATGGCATCGATACTCCGGAGTAGACTAGTGTGTACGCTTCTCATCCCAGTTGGGGAGATGGTCTGTCCCACAGCCGTCAGTATGTGGTACTGGAGATAGTATGCAGGTGCTCGTTAGGTTACGGGTACACCAGACAGGACTCACGGGGAACTGTTAGTTGGTATTATACTCATCGTCAGTTAACAGTTCCCAGGTGACATGAGTACAGCATAGTCCGCAGACTTGACACTGCTACTTCGCCTCGAGTGTGTCCTACTGTTCTTAGATTTCTACCCTACCATGGCTCAAAGGAGTCGTGCAAACAGGTAGCAGTTGGGTGCAGTCCCGAGCACTTGGAGGCAGTGGCGGTTAGACAGAATTCGTCTCTCCCGGTATTGGGAGTTGATATCGCGCTGTGTCAGAGAGCCATTACGCAAAGTCCCTGGCCAGGGCAAGCGAGATTTACTGGTAGGTTCCAGTTGTTTTCTCAGGGTGTAATGGGCTACGCTCCGACACGACTTATACCGCTATTAGGGGACTGGCGCTTGCCGCCCCCTAGGCCTGATATGCGATAGTCTTAGACGAACAGACCGGACTGTACGAAGATTGTCACATCAGACTCAGTAGGAGTTCGGATGGGTTTCCTCATCGGCCTTCTTATCGACATCTACCTGGGGACCATTACGTACAGCTAGTGCCGCTTGCGGTCTGTGGTTAAACCCACTGCCAGCGTAGCAGTCGAGTCTTTAGAGTCCTACACAGAGAGTTTCCCTATTCCAGGCGAAACGATATAGAGGTCGTATGGTTTTACGACAAGGGTTCAGACGCATACGTGTGTTTACGCACGTACGACATCCGGATAGTTTTTACTAGCCGGCTTTGGTTTAAGCCAGTTTCTAGTATCCGGTTATTGGATTTATACAGTCTAAAGTTTTTCCGTGTTTTCACGGAAAGGAGGGGAGTTCTCGTAATTTCGCGAGAAGCTTCTAGAAGGTTGGTGACTTGGGGGTTTAGGTGGCATAAGTATTAAATGGGATTAGTGACTCATTTGTGTGATTCATCCTTGTCATTAATGCATCATAAATGCTTAATGACTCATGGAGATGAATCACTCATTTATATTTATGAAGCATGGTTGTTAAATCCTTTATTTGATTTATCTTGATAATGATAATGCTTCATATATATCATGAGAGATCATTATCTCATTCCATTCTCTTGCTCACCTTCTCTCTCCTCAAGCTCCCTCTCTTCAAACCCTAATCCTCTCCTCTCATGTGTTTAGACCAAGGATTAGAATAGACTACTTAATCCATAACCATTCTCTATATCACCTAGGTTACTTAGATTAGCATTTTAAGAAACCTAGTTACCTCAAGTTAGAGGTGAAGCTTGAAGTAAAGCTCTCGGGTGGATCATCTACTACATACACTTTTCATGTGAATATCCCAAGCTTCCATTAAGGCCGGAGAGGACGTGGAGAACGAAAAGACGAAGGACACAGTTCATTAGGTATAATCACTTTTCATAGTAGTTGTTAACTTCTATGATTCTTGTTAGTTATAGTTTAGCAAAGATTCTCGGTTAGTCGATGTTTATGCAAAGAACAAGATCGTTTTTCATTTTTCCGCCTCCCCGCAAGTCGTGGGGTGTTGTACATCGACTTACAGTGGTATCAGAGCCTCGCTAAATAATAATTAACTCATTAGCAAAGTCGTAAGAATTTCAAACGCAAAAAGAACCAGAAAAATCATCGATTTAACACAGTTTCTGTCGAATTTAAAATGAGGTCCAAAAATTTTTCAGGGACCTGCAGAATAACAAGCAGAGAATAATAGGGATACTGCAGAAATTTGGACTCGTGACTCGGCAAACTCACCGCGGAACTGCGGCGGATCCATGCGATCCGCCGCGGATCCGCGGCCGAGTTGGGGCCGAGTCAGCCCAAATTTCTTCAGTAACTCTCTTGTGTTCATAATGATATTTCTGGGATATTTTATTTTCTGCTAAGATCTCAGGTGCACAGAGAAGTTTTGGAGTAGAATCTAAAGTATTTGCTCGATCGAAATTTTATGATATTTGCTAATTTGATTATATCTGTGATTGTATAATGTGTTCGTAAACCTCCCCTAACTGATAGTATGTCGGTTGGCAGGGGGTTGCACATTTCTGTAATGGTTTTTTACTGTTTGTGGATGTGAACTGTATTGGACTGTTGTGATGATTAGCCAGGGTTTGAGATGGGTTGTTATATTCATTCATTCGATATAATTGTAATATGTTGTAACATCCAGGTTGCGGTTGTTGCCACCGTTGTATTATTTCATTTTACTGTTTTTTGCTCCTAGGATAGACCCAAGGTGGGGTGCACAAACTACCGGGTACTTTGAAGTGTTTAGTGGCCTACTCACGTTGTTGAGGGAGACCGCTTCACTTCGGGTATTGGGCGGGTAGTTTGCCGTACCCGTAAGAGTCTAGGGTGGGGTAATGGCTATTCATCACAACTGTGTAATCCGTCTTTTGTTGCAGGCTTTAAACAAACGCGGATTGCTTGCAAATCCAATAATGTTCATATGAGATCTGGAATGCCTATTATTGCGTCTGACGAATGTACAATATCTATATATGATAGCTATTTAGACATCATTTATGTTTTACACCCGCGCTAGCCCAGCCCCCGCTCTGCCGTTAGTTAAGTAACCTAACGGGTGATGACGGGACCCAGTGGCGAATGCGGATGGTATAAAAGGACGTTGTATTTTCGTTGTTTTCTGCAATGATAGGTTAATGATGGGACGCATTATTGTTAATGCAAAGAAAATAAACCAAAAGTTTAATCGTTGGAACAATTTAAAAGAAACCACTCGGTTATTTTAAAACAGATGATATTTTTAATTGCGGAGCTTTAACCACTCCTTTTAAAAGCTATCAGGTTCCTTCGGTCATATCAAGTTCACTACGTTCACGGTTTCGCCAAACCATTCGTAGCCCTCCATCATTTCATTTGGATATTCAGTAGTATTCAAGCTATGTATTTTGACCAACGCCAAGGCATAGTGTTTGGTAGCTGCTGGGTATTCATTTGTTGCATAGATAGATGAGTTAGTTTGAGACAGTCGTATTATCATTTTGGCCAACGTCAAGGATATGTACGGATGGGTTCAAATTAACAAGATAATGTTGGGTAGAACTTGACATGTGACTTATGACATTTTGACCAACGCCAAGGTCATAAGAGCATGGGGCAAAAATATATATCGGGAATTTCTAAAGAAACTAAAATTTGCAAAGAGATGCATACCGTTTAGAGTTTGATGAATGTTGGTAGGATTCCTTCAACATTATCATACGATGATATTTGGATCCCGATCCTACTGTGAGTATATGCTACTCATCAGGAGATTCGTCACTTAAACGATCAATGCTATAAACCAAGTAGGTGTCAAGAAAGGTGTCAGCGGAGTTACGCCCCCAGAGAAAAGAGGTTATTTAATTAAGGAACTTCGCGAAAGCGTTGGAAAACCTCCCTCGAAGTACCGACACCAGCCTGGCTGAACGGTTAATCAAGCATTGTACAGTAAGAATAGTCCTGGCTAATTCTTCTTTTATGGTTTGAGGAAGGATTCGAGAAACAGTGGGAGACATCCAATTTAGATAAATTAAAAACCACTCTAAACTTGCAAGAGCATCATGCTAAAAAGTTTTCTTCTCTCTCTCCTAATTGCAGCGACCCTGAAAATGACTGGACTTAAGTTACTTTTAGAGAAAAATATACTGACAGGGCCAAACTATAAAGATTGGCTACGGAATGTCAAAATGGCTTTGACCTATGACAAATTGGGGTACGTCCTCACCGCTAAGGCACCTGATGTCCCTGGTCCCAAATCCAGTAATTATCACTACTTTAGTGTATAAGTGTATGATTAAAATAATAATTAAAAATAAATAATTAAGGAAAATATTTTAGTAAACTAGTAATTAATAGATGACTAATTAAATACCAACACTAGCAGTTGCATAGTTAAAATAGGTATATTTAAGTCTATGTGGAAAAATAATTATATCTTGGTTTTTACGGAAAACACGTATTATCACTAATTATCATATAATTATCCTAAACGATTTTCAAAAGCGTTACAGAAGAACGAGTCAGGTTTAATCGCACATCATAATACTTTCTTAACCTTTCGGCCAGGATAGGTCGATACTTCGAGAGAGGTTTTCCAACGCTTTCGCGAAGTTCTTTAATTACATAACCTCTTTTTCCTAGAGGCGTAGCCCCGCTAACACCATTCTAGACACCTACTTGGTTTATAGCATTAATTGTTAAGTGAAAAAATCTTCCAAGAGTAATCCTACTAATCAGCGGGATCGCGATCCAACTATCATTGTGTGATCAACTAGATGGAAGCGTTTCTAGTCACCACACTCCAGAAGGTATGCAACACTAGCATGTTTCCTGTATATTTGAAACTCCCAATGTTGTTTTTGCCCCTAACGACCTATGATGATTGTCTCGAAAGAGTGTGTTTGTAGTAATTAACCGCAATCAATAACGGTGTCGCGTGTAGCTAGACCGAGATGAGTACGGGTCGTCCTCTGGGAAACGTTGAATCTTTTATTCTTACTTTAGTTGTGTTGAGAGAGAGAGGAGGGATAAAGAATGTTGAAGAATGGTTGTAGGATCTAGATCTACGTTAAACAAGAATGCAAAATATAGATCTAGATTAACTACGGATGTAAGTTTATATAAGAAGAGGGCTTGTAGGGTTCGTTAGGATTTAGTAGTTATGGATGATTAATTAAAAATTACTCTTTCTATCCTTTAATAGATTTAAAACTAGAACGACAGTGATGCGCGTAGATTAGGGTTTCTGGAGGGAAAAGGAATCCCACTCTTAACCCCTATCTCGACACGGAACTCCGTTCATATCTAGCATTTACTAAAACAATCATTAATCTAATCTCTAATCGCGGTCGAGACTAACAATGAATTGGTAGCGCACCCGATTAGGATGTTAATGATTCTTTTGATAAAGTTTATAAACTTTATAGGATGTAAAAAGAGTTTAGGTATTTTCATCATCCATTAACCTACCCTAATCCTACGAACTCTAACAAGCGAAGAATTACTCGCGCATGTTGGGAGAAAAAGAGATGGAGAGAAAATGCATAATTAAACTACAAAAAAATAGAATAGAAAAAAGAGCTACCTTTATTAATCAACAATATTCATTACATTTTGATCCCTTAGAAAATGATTACAAATACTAGTTTGCTTCTCGATCTCTTCCAAGGAGGTAGACGAACAGTTGATGATCAGCCTGAATGCGTGAGCCGTCTTGGACTTCGTGATCTCATCGGCTTGATAAATTTTTCCAAGAGGCTCTCGGTCTTTATTTATACCCCAAAAGCCAGAAATTTAGCTTCCAAAATTGGAAGCTAACAGTAGAGATTCACCCTAGAAAATTGCACACTCTAACTCCCCTATCATGCCGCGGATCCGCGGCCAACAGGGGGGTTTGGCCGCGGATCCGCGGCCAAGGGTGGGGATCACTTCATCAAATTTTTGGGGCTATCTCCTTGTGACATGTGGTGTTCTCTGGAATCTTTGGAATTTGGAAATCTTCTCGTAGTTGCTGCCAGACTTGATTTCTTCATTTTGATTTCTTAATTAGGCAGGTTTACTTTAACAACTTGATTTCCTTGATTTTAGACCTGCAAATTCTGCACAACTTAACAAATAATATTTAGTAGACTTTGTTCTACTAGGATTTGGTCAATGATATTATTTGCATACATTTTCATACCAAATGTTAATTACAATATATCAACACATGGAAAATAGTATTTTTACAAATAAACCCTCATATGTATGATATGTTATAATAAAGACCTTTTTAATATAGAAATAGTAGGAAAAATGTAATAACAAATGTGCAGTTTTATCAACTGAACAAATACCCCCAAACTTATCTTTGATCGTCCCGAGCAAACTAGTTTATTCAAGAGAAAGAGAAAAAGAAAGGAGAAAACTAAGCACACTTTCGTAGGCAAACACGATTGCACTGAGTTCGTGCAACAAGCCGTTAAACCTCTAGGTGTCCCTAGTAGGAGGAGTGTTGTCTCCTGAGGGTTTTCAGCGGATTACACCCACAAAATCCTATAATAAAAGAGAGATGGTGAAATTTACATATAAAGATAAGAAGCATAAAAGAAATACTTTGAAAATTTAGAGTTTCCAACTTACACTAGCTTTTCAGTTGTCATGAGCCCTATCTTAATAGTCATGAAAAGATGTTAGAAATCACATCATCCCTCAATAAAACATCATCTTTATTCTTCATTCCTACCTTTCATCCAAACATCGATCATATAACCCTACGTGTGTGTAAATAACATCCCTACACCCGGAGAATTCAATTCAAGCTATCATACTCTTGTCCATCTGCCTCAGTACTTTTTAATCGATGAATATTTAGTTGAATTTGCTCACACAATTTTCATGCGACCGTTAATACTTCTTGAGGTACTAACCGATCGATTACTTATGTGCTTGCTGATTAGGTGATAATATTTTCCTCGTCTTGCATCACCTAAGGATTAGCAGTGACTCCCAGACCATTTGGCCTTAGGGCACTAGGTGAAGAGGCACCCTCGCTATATTTTTTTATTGCTGCCTTGGCGATAACAAAACCAGTGTTCATTTTTTTTTCTTTTCACCATTTTTATATTTTCTTCATTTTTCATTTCCTTCATACTTTGGCTTTTAGACAAGAGCATTTCAAGGTATCCTCCACTATCCCGAGTTTCAAGACGTGTGTAAGTGCATATAGTAGGGTATCAACATTCAAATATTTGGCTTCCAGAATAGAAACTATTTTTCAGACTTATTTTTATCCTCAGATTAGTGACTTCCTTCATCTTACTAACCCTTGGGACAACAGCTCATAACTACTTATTACTAGTTCGTTTAATAAAACTTCTAATTTTCTTGGTTTTCTTAAACTATTCCTATCTTTCATATATAATTTTTCACTTTCTATTCTTTTATTATCAAAAAAAATTTTGTGCTTAAATATAGTATAATGCAAAGTATGTGCAAATAAGCACAAACCTCCCCCAAACCTGTTTACAGCAGTGTCCTCACTGATGTCATCCGTTAAGCTCAAAAATCTGTAGACTTGGGAGGAAACTATTAATACGGGCAAGAATATATGAAGTGAAAATCCTCCCCCAAACTTATTTTTGGCTCACAAATTTGAGGACAAAAGTTATGTTCAAGAGCCAAAAATATACCCCCCCTCAAACATGAGTTAGACAATATGAATCATTTTAAGAGGGGATGAATCATTTGGTCAAAGTAAGACTTTAAAAAGACCAAAAGTTAACACCAACCATTCAAAGATTTTATCAGTATAGCGTATAGGTTGGTGGAAGAATGTGTTGTATCGAGTCAAGAAAAAATGGAGAAGGGATAAGAGGTGGTCTGGAAAGGGTTTGAAATTAGAGAAAAGAAAGAATGAGGATGAAAGTGAATGATTAGGAAGAATGAATGGTGACGGTTCAACCTCTATAGGTGGAGATTGATTAATCACAAAATCCGTCTTATTTAAAAATTCAAGTTCGTCAGCAAAACGTTCTTCAAAACTTTTATCAATGGTGTGATTGAACATTTTGCTGTAAAAGAGTTTTGTGCCAGAATTTATCCTACTTGATTCAAAAATTATTGAGGTAAAGAACTCGAAAAACTCATCTACCTCATTTTCAAAAATATCCAAATCAAGTTGAATTTATGGTATTATTGAACTTGAATTAACGGATTGTGATTTATCAAAACTCACTGAAACTATAGGAACAGAAGAAGAACCGGAGAAAGTAGAAGGTGAAATGGGTAAACAAATTGGTGTGTAGAGTGTTGCTGAACCAGATGTGGAAGATGGAGGCTGTATTTTGGTCTGATCTTCGGGTATACCATTATCATCAACTTCAAGACATATTTGGGGTTCGGGAAGAATTAAAGGTTCAAGATGATGACCACAAGGAAGTGAAAGGATTTGATGAATTGGTGGGACAAAATCATCCAAAATTTCGGGTTCATCAATCAATATATACCCAACCTCAATCACCTCATTCAAGTGAAGGTTAAAATTCTCGCCTGTCACGCGGGTGACCCGGGTTCGATCCCCGGCAACGGCGCCATTTGATTGTCTCGAAAGAGTGTGTTTGTACTAATTAACCGCAATCAATAACGGTGTCGCGTGTAGCTAGACCGAGATGAGTACGGGTCGTCCTCTGGGAAACGTTGAATCTTTTATTCTTACTTTAGATGTGTTGAGAGAGAGAGGAGGGATAAAGAATGTTGAAGAATGGTTGTAGGATCTAGATCTACATTAAACAAGAATGCAAAATATAGATCTAGATTAACTACGGATGTAAGTTTATATAAGAAGAGGGCTTGTAGGGTTCGTTAGGATTTAGTTGTTATGGATGATTAATTAAAAATTACTCTTTCTATCCTTTAATAGATTTAAAACTAGAACGATAGTGATGCATGTAGATTAGGGTTTCTGGAGGGAAAAGGAATCCCACTCTTAACCCCTATCTCGACACGGAACTCCGTTCATATCTAGCCTTTACTAAAACAATCATTAATCTAATCTCTAATCGCGGTCGAGACTAACAATGAATTGGTAGCGCGCCCGATTAGGATGTTAATGATTCTTTTGATAAAGTTTATAAACTTTATAGGACGTAAAAAGAGTTTAGGTATTTTCATCATCCATTAACCTACCCTAATACTACGAACCCTAACAAGCGAAGAATTACTCGCGCATGTTGGGAGAAAAAGAGATGGAGAGAAAATGCATAATTAAACTACAAAGAAATAGAATAGGAAAAAGAGCTACCTTTATTAATCAACAATATTCATTACACTTTGATCCCTTAGAAAATTATTACAAATACTAGTTTGCTTCTCGATCTCTTCCAAGGAGGTAGACGAACAGTTGATGATCAGCCTGGATGCATGAGCCGTCTTGGACTTCATGATCTCGTCGGCTTGATAAATTTTTCCAAGAGGCTCTCGGTCTTTATTTATACCCCAAAAGCCAGAAATTTAGCTTCCAAAATTGGAAGGTAACAGTAGAGATTCACCCTAGAAAATTGCACACTCTAACTCCCCTATCATGCCGCGGATCCGCGGCCAACAGGGGGGTTTGGCCGCGGATCCGCGGCCAAGGGTGGGGATCACTTCATCAAATTTTTGGGGCTTTCTCCTTGTGACATGTGGTGTTCTCTGGAATCTTTGGAATTTGGAAATCTTCTTGTAGTTGCTGCCAGACTTGATTTCTTCATTTTGATTTCTTAATTAGGCAGGTTTACTTTAACAACTTGATTTCCTTGATTTTAGACCTGCAAATTCTGCACAACAACTTAACAAATAATATTTAGTAGACTTTGTTCTACTAGGATTTGGTCAATGATATTATTTGCATACATTTTCCTACCAAATGTTAATTACAATATATCAACACATGGAAAATAGTATTTTTACAAATAAACCCTCATATGTATGATATATTATAATAAAGACCTTTTTAATATAGAAATAGTAGGAAAAATGTAATAAAAAATGTGCAGTTTTATCAACTGAAAATATGACCTTGACAAGGTCGACAAATCATAAGTCGCTAGTCAAGTTCAGCCTGTTATTATCTCGATTACCCTACACCCACCCACATAAGCCCTTGACAAGGTCAACAAGGCTATGTGACTTTCCTAGTTAATCGCATCAATATGCTATAAACAAGCACCACTCAGCTACCGTTCACTACGCCTTGACAAGGTCAACAAAGGTAGCACGAATACTGAGTACTACTCGTAGGAAATGACAGAGGGCTACGGCTGGGTTTTTGGCAAAAAACCCTTTAACGTAATGAACTTGATATCGTTGAAGGAACCGAGTAGTTTTGAAAAGGAGTGGTTTACGCTCCGCTTTTGAAAACTTGTGGTTTTGAAGAAAACCGAGTAATCTATAGCATAAAATTTTGCTCAAGAGGTCACTTCCCGCGAAGGGATCTAGGCTCTTGCCTTGTAGAATGAGGTGCTGGATGTTCATGAGCGAATACCACTATGCAAAGCGAAAGAATATTACTACAGTTTTTCAAAATTTGTTCCAACAACATCTTTTAGGTTTCGTATCTTGCATTAATCAAAATTAATGTGGTCCCATCAATTAATTCCTATCACACCAGAAAAGAACGAAAATACAATGTACGTATATGCCATCTGCATTTGCCACTGGGCCCAGTCATGCAGCGTTAGGTTACTTAACTAACGGCAGAGAGGGGGTTGGACTAGCATGGGTGCAAAACATATACAACATCTATTAGTATATATATAAATATATATAACATTTGTCCCAGGCATGCTATAAGCAACATCACAGATAACCAATACAGAATGGTGGATAATCTGGGAGCCTCGGGTTTCATTTGAGCAGCAAATAAAACCCGACGTCCCCGGTTGTGTGGATGGCCCGTGCAATAGAAACCTGGACCCCTACAAGCGAGGCAAGTTACCCGCCAATCTCAGAAGTGAGGCAACCCCAATCAACAAAGTGAATGGGACACCCAACACTTTACGGGATCCGATAACTTGAGCACCCCTCTATAGGTCATCCTATACCCCTACTAGTGCGGCAAATAGCCCGCCAATTCTAGAGTGAAGCCCCCTCCGTCTCAACGCCATGAGATGAGGGCTTGCTGACCTGTAGAACCCGGCTATTCGAGCATTCCACTGTGGGCTAATCCTGTTATGGAAAAGGAAAATATATGTACAAAGGAGACATCGACCTCAATCCGGTCATGCCCCTATCAAATAATATACAACATAACAGAAACGGCTGTCCATATATTGGACGCTCGTCCCATAATAACAAATATATAAATGAATGTTAACTGTACTACTACCATTGCACCACCGGCTATCTACCACGACAATCCGACCACAATATCATCACAATCACAGAATATCAACGTGAATGTCATGTTCGCAAACCCGTCTACTAGAACCTATAGCAGTTAGACGGGTTATACCGATCAAATGATATTCACGGTCGTAGATACAAACATATGTACTAAAAACCATGCATTTAAAATTTCGACCGACAAAAAAATTTTCCGTATTGGCCCAAAGTGCAATCCAATACTCAAACAAGACTGGGCCAGAAACTAAACATCTCAAAAATCATATTTCCACACAATAGAGTACCAGAAGAAGTTTTGTGCACAGAAGCCCCATTCCTGCCGCGGAACTGCTGCAAACAAGCTTGTTTGTCGTGGTTTCGCGACGGAGTGAAAAGCTTACGTGCTCAAATTTCTTCTGCCTCTCTAAAAAGCCATGCATATATTTTTAAGATCACTGAAAATAATTTTTGAACACATTTAAAAATCGACAAAAAGTTCATTAATGAAAATGCGGTTTCGGAAAATTTTGTCGATCGATGTTTCAAAACCAGCTAGTATGGGTATATAGGGTGGCTCTGATGCCATGTTGGGTTACACTAATGCCTCGGCCATCAACCATGGCCATTTACGGAACAAAAATTTTACTCCGAGTTTAAACTGGCGCTAAATGTAACCCAATAACCGGATTTACCATAAACCCTAAACTAGCTAACACTAGAGGAGCTATTTACTATGAAAAAGAGTCTTACCAAAAGATCTGTGTCCTTCGGTCTTGTCACCTCTTCCTTAGCTCCAAGTGGCTTCCATGATCGAGCTTGATCTCCTTTGCTTGCTTCCAAGATCTAGTTTTTTCGTCGGTCCTCCTCCCTCGAAGATGATCCACTCGGAGAATATGGTCCATGGCACTAAATCCAAACTAAGTGTCAATGGAGAAACTAGAGAACTTAGTTTGCTAATCTAATGACTCTAGTATGTAGTGTATGGATCAATGTGTGTATCTATCTCACTATCTCACCTCCTCTCTTATTTCTCAACACATGAGAGTGTAGAGAGGATGTAGATCATGAAGGTGGAGGAACTCAAGAGAAGGGAGGAGGGTGAAGCACATGGTGAGAGCTTGAAAAATGAAGAATGCATGTGAGAGAAAATAATTACAATCGTTTTGTAAAAATATTTTTACAATAAACAATTTCCAACCATGCTTCAATAGTGAGCACAAATGAATTGAAAATTCATTTGTCATCACTATTGAGACATGGCTCTCACCATACTCTCCTCGCCTCACTTTACACCTCATTATCCATTTAAAGATAAATGGAAATAACCAATAATGAGGTGTCCACCTTCTAGAATATTTTTCGTATAAAATACGGATTACAGTCTACTGTATATATATACCTGCATTCGTATAAAAATACGAATACCCAAAGAGATAGAATAGCACAAAGAACATACATATTGAAATATATATATGTAAATTATTAATTCAATACCTGATTTAATAATCTGGTTCAAAACCCTAGCCGGCTAGTATTATTAACTGTCCGATCGAAAGTCCGGGTATATAGTACCATCAATCAATCGGAACCCTGGACGTATCCAATATGGCTACTAAATCATTTCGCCTGAACCAGGGAAACTCTGTGTGTGGGACTCTAAAGACTCGACAGTACGTCGGCAGTGAGTTACTTGATATATCCATTACTACAAGCATGTCAGCGGCACTAGCTGTACGTAACGGCTACCAGGGTACCTGTTAAAAAGGAAAGCCGACGAGCAAACTCATTCGGATCGCTACTGAGCCTATCCGTGACAATCTCCGTACAGTCCGGTCTCTTCGTCTGAGAGTATCTCATACCTGGTCTAGGGGGTGGTAAACGTCAGACCCTAATAACCCGATAATTCATGTAGATGCAGCTCAGGACTAATCCGGAAAACTACTGATCAATCTATCAGTAAATCCCAACTGCATTGGCCAAGGTCTTATGGTCCTGAACAATCGAACACAGTGAGATATCGACTCCCTATACTGGGAGAGACGAATCCCAAACAATCACCAACTGCCTCCATGTGGCTCGGGACTGTACCCAACCAAAACCTGTTTACACGACTCCGTAGAGCCGTGGTAAGGTAGTGATCAAAGTATAGTGGGAACTCACATGAGACAAATAACGATCTCGGGTCTGAAGACTAACCTGTACTCATGTCACGCGAGAACTTCTATCTGACGATAGGTATAGTACCATCTAGAAGTTCTCGGCGAGTCCGTCCAGTGTACTCACCCCAAGTGAGCACCTTTATACGATCTTAGGTGCAGAAGACCAATGGATGCGAGACCAACCATCGCCCCTCCTCGGGGTCTAGAAACTTATACACTAGTCTACTCTGGAACATCGATGCCCAGTCTCGATATTCCCAGGACTAGGGATCTTTTAAGGATGTTCTTATCGTCTATCCATCTCGCATAAGTATGATCGCCATCACAACACTGGTAGTCAAGCAATAATCCTACGGGCTTTATCAACATGTATAAATGATATGTAATAACAAGTACGACATACGCACATGTTAAGATAAAGAAAAATCAGATAGCATACTATCATATCGAGAAAGATTGTCTTGTACATATATATTTCCAAGTATCCACATGTATACATATACAATAATGGCCTCTAGGGCATACATATCCAACAAAATGACTAACATGTACTCATGCAACAAACGAACTTCCATCTGACGATAGGTATAATACCATCTAGAAGTTCTCGGCGAGTCTGTCCGGTATACTCACCTCCAGTGAGCACCTGTATACTATCTTAAGTGACTCAACACGAATGGCTTGTGAGACCGGCCACCTTCCCTCGTCGGGGTCTCGAAAAGTATACATTAATCTACTCCGAAGTATCGATGCCCAGTCTTGATACTCCCTCGACTAAGGACATTAAAGGATGTGTTTATAGACCACCCAGCTCCTACGTATATGATCGCCATCATAATACTTGTAGTCAAACAATAATCCTAAGTCATTTATCAAAACGTATACACATAATGATAAAGACAAACCGGATAGCATACTTTCATCTCGAGTAAGATTGTTCTACCTGTACAGGTCCTCGTTCAATTATCATAATCGCCTACCTGCAATTACAATAATTGCCATGAGGGCACTATATCCAACACGGGATAACCCACATACTTCCATTACTGAAACGTGCCTTGAGTTTATCTGGATTTTGGTTTTAAGTATAAGTCAGATAACTCCATATACCTTAACATCATTAATATATGAAACCATTCTATGTCCATATAGAATCAAAAGCACTAATTTAGATGGAACCATATTCAATTGCTATCTAACTTTGTCTAGTGCATATCCCATATGGAAAAAGGCCATGCAACATTACCCATCAAGGAGCGCACCTACAGATGAGTAACCTGTGAGAGAATCATATTCTCAATATTACTATGAAGGAATACCAATCATAAGTATCTACATCTTCGGTCATCTCGAAGAATCCTGATACTTCCAACGTATGGTTCTCTACTTTATTCTTATACCTATAAATTTCTCAAAATCTTTAGACCTTGCATTTCAACGAATACGTGTCTAAAATCAGAGAACTCATAAGTAAACTGAATGAAGTAAGATTACAAATCTTTTGTCCCGAAGGACAGTGGACAACATACATTTCCATGTATAAGTCCTTAGAGTATACTAACTCAAATTCCGTGTGTTGTAAGTTGAAAACTGCATTTTAGTTAAAAAGAATTACTCTGTTATTGAATGCACCTTACCTAATCATCAACTGATAAAGGTAAATGTCATAAACATAATTTCAAAAAGTTATATCTCACTTTATAAAATAAATGTACAGATATATCGGTTTGAAATTGGTGTATAACAATGTATATTCAAAACCAAATATTTGTCGTTAGGCAAAACCCAGATGATTTCCTCAAATCTCACCAATTACAAAGAATTCTGACATTGAGGATTTAATCACCTAATTCCCAATATTCTACTCCCACTTGTTAGGAATATGTATGCCCTAAAGGCTATTATTGTATATTATAGTAGTTTCTTGGATATATATATATATGATGACTTTCTTGCTCGATATGATAGTGTGCTATCTGGTTGCTCTTTATCTTAACATGTTCATTTGTTTTAGTTTACTATCTCATTGATACATGTTGATAAAGCCTTTAGGATGTTTGCTTGACTACCAGGACTTTGATGCAGATTATACTAGTGGGGCATGTATAGTCCACAAGCACATCCTTAACTGTTCCTAGTCGAGAGAGTATCGAGACATGGCATCAATATTCTAGAGTAGACTAGTGTGTACGTTTCTTGACCCTGTATGGGGCGATGGTTGATCCCATAACCATTGGTGTTTGACATCAAAGAGTGTACACAGGTGCTCATTGGAGAATGATTACACCGAAAAGGACTCGCCGAGAACTCCTAGATGGTACCATACCAATTGTCAGATAGCAGTTCTCTGGTGACACTTGTATAGGTTAGTCTATAGACCCGAGATCGCCATAGTGCCTTGTGTGGTTCCCACCATGCTTTGATTTCCTCCTTACCATGGCTCAAATGAGTTGTGCAAACAGGCGGTTTTTGGGTACAGTCCCGAGTCATATGGAGATAGTGAGCGATAGGAGGGGTTTCGTATCTCCCGGTATTGGGAGTTGATGTTACGCTATGCTTTATTGGCTATAACAGCAAGTCCCTGGCCAAGGCTGATGAGATTTACTGATAAGTGTTATCAGTAGTTTCTCAAAAGGTTATACGCCACACATCGGCATGACTTATCGAGTTATTGGGGTCTGACGATTCCACCGTCAGACTCGATATGCGACATATCAGACGAAGAGACTGGACTATACGGTTAGTGTTGCTTATAGGCTCTACGGGAGTTTGGACAAGTTTTCTTGTTGATCTTCTATTCGTTCAATACCTGGGTAGCCATTACGTCCAGCTAATACCGTTGACGGCTTGTAGGTATCTGATGTGATCATTACCTACTGCTGGCATATTGACGAGTCTTTAGAGTCCCACATAGAGGTTTTCCATATCAAGCGAAACGAAGTAGGGCACGTAACGAGATATGTGCGTGAGAATGATTATATACGAGTATATGATAACGTAATCTAATCTAGTGTTATATATGATATAACCGGATTATTGAATCAAGTGTTGATTTAATAATTTGATACATATATATATTTATATATATATATGATATATATATATATGATATATATATTAACTAATATTAAATATTAGCCGGTTCTATATGATATAACCAGATTATTGAATCAAGTGTTGATTTAATGATTTGATATACATATATATATATATATTTGATATTAGCCGGGTTATATATGATATAACCGGATTATTGAATCAGGTGTTGATTTAATAATTTGATATATATATATAAACTAATATTAAGCTCACTTAAGATTTTCTTCTCTTTATATATATATGAATATTGTATCATGGTTGATGATACCTTGAACATGGATGCATGAGAATCACATAAGTGGTAAAGATGAGAAGATAATGATTAATATATATGAATTAAAGAAAAGATGAATGGGTCATTGTTTCATGGATGCTTTGAGAAGCATGGAGAAGCCATGACTCATCTTTTTTTCTTATTTTATTCATAAGATATTTATCATTTTCTTGCCCTCATCTTATCTCATGGTTCACACTCAACTTCCAAGTTCATCTTCTTCATCTCTTCACTAGATTTTTCTAGGTTGAGAAAAAGAAAAAGAAAGCAAAAAAATTTTGTGAGCGAAATTCCTACTTTATCAACCCACACTACTCTAGCAAATTTGTATTGGTTTTTTTCTTCACTAATACCTTGATTAGTAAAGTGTGAGCTTGAGTGTGAGTTGCCTCAAAGTGGATCATCTTCGACGACAAAGACTTCAAGCAAGCTTGTTCCACCCTTCAAGTTGAGTCAAAGAAGAGTTCTAGGACTACTACTCGGAGCTTATAAAGTGAAGGACTAGACTACAAAGTTTGTAGACTCTCTTCACTTAGCATAGAACTTGTTTTGCTAACTTTGAAACCCTAATTCTCTAGTTCGATTCTTATTTAGTATACTTAGCTCTCTAGATTTTTAAAATTGCATACATGATGCTCATTGAAACCTAGTAGAGGTGCTAAGACTTACTTTCATGGTATCAGAGCAAAGCTAGAGGCTTAGGAATAGTTTATAAGAAGTTAAAGTGTTCGATCGACGTTTTAAATACATACTTTTCTAGTTTCTGTCCAATTTTTTAAACTTCAATATTTTCCAGATTAAAATGCTCAGAAAATCGTGCAAGTAATTTTATGAAGGCACAAGAAATACGAGAATGTAAATCCACCACATGGCCGCGGAACCGTCGCCTATACCATGTATTGGCCACGGTTCCGCCGCACAATTATGGAGTTAGGAGCTCGTTTTTCTTGTGCTGCTTAATTTTCACATTTTGGATTTTCTGGATATTTTTAATGTGGCTCAAGTGGTTGAGGTCTCTGTGGATTGTTATTGTTTGAAATATCGATCGAAATATTAACGTCGTCTATATTTTTTTGGTTATGTGATACAATTTTTGGAATTCACATTGATTGGTTTTGTAAAAACTAGTTATTGATTTGTAAATCTCGCATTTTAGTCTCAAATGATGAATTACCATGGAGATTGGATTTGGATCAAAACTTCGTCGTAATCTCGTTTCGTATGCGAATACTTGCCAGGAGGCACTAGTAGACAGCCGCGTCCCTTTGCCCTGACCAAGTGACTATAGGAGAACCTCATGGCCAAGAGCATCCACTCGGGTGCTCGTGGCCACGGTGTTCCGCCTAAGTACACTTCGTTGACAGTTTCAGGGGTGCGACCATCCACTAAAGTTCCCGACGAGCCTTCGAATCATCAATCGAGAATCTTGTTGAATTGCCCGGTTTAATCTTTGAAAAGGGTTTCCAATTCGAGGCTTAAATGTAAGGTTTATAACATTAGGCATGAAATTCGGAATATATGATAAGCCGGGTTTATGATGTCTATGGATGCGAATTCTAATTATTGATGTTTTCATTTCTTTTCTGTGACCGTAAGTATAATATGTGGCAGTATCCTCAATCTCGTTTCTATACGATAACGACATTAGGGATACGCATATTTACTTACATTGATGACATGTGATGTTATTGTGTTGCTATCGATATGTTATATTGGATCGTCATGAATGAATAGCCTGGGGTTTTATGTGAGATGAGAGTTTTTTTAATTTTCATTCATGTAAATAATTGTATGTAATATTCTTTTATTGGGACACTTCTGGGTTGAGCTTGTTGTTTCCATTCGATGTATATTATTTACTTTTCCTCATTAGGATAGACCCAAGGCGGAGAGCACAAGTAACCGAGTTCTAGAGTCCAGTGGGAGGCCATCTCGAGGAGTCGAGACCGGTCGCCTAACTCTAGAATTGGCAGGGTTTCTTGCCGCTCTCGTAGGGGTCTAGGGGTGTGGGCTTGGCTATTCATCACGACCATGGAATCTGTGTTTTTCGTTACTGGCTTAATCTAAAATACGGACCTCCTAGTATATCCTATATTTCATATATCTGCTTCTACTGTTCTGTTCTGTGATGTGATCATAAAACTGCATGAGACGATTGCTACTTATATATATATGATATATTAGTAGACACTATATATGTCTTGCATCCGCGCTAGTCCTGACCTTGCCCTGCCGTAAGTTAAGTAACCTTACGGTGAAGACCCGGGTCCTTGTGTCGAATGCGGATGGCATATATGTGTGTTTTATTTTCGTTTCTTCTGTGATGTTTAGGAAACATAAATGATGGGAATTCATTAATAAGATTAATGAAATGAAAAGAAACCTAAAAGATGTTGTAGAATCAAATTTTTCAAAAATGTAGCTCTAGTTCTTGCTTTGCATAGCGGTATTCCATTATGAATATCCAGCACCTCATTCGATGAGGAAAAAGCCTAGATCCCTTCACCGGGAATGACCTCTTTAGAAAAAATAGCATATGCTACAACCTACTCGGTTTGTTTTGAAAAAGTACTCAATTTTTAAAGCAGAGCTTAAACCACTCCTTTTTCAAATCACTAGATTCTATAACGATATCAAGTTCATTATGTTAAAGTTTTCTTCAAAACCAGTCGTAGCCCTCCGCCATTTCAGATAGGTACTGTTTAGTATTCGTGTTGCGTTTGTCGGCCTTGTCGAGGCGTAGTGTTCGGTAGCTGATTAGTGCATTTCTTCCGCATGATGATGCGATTAGTTATGGCAGTTGTACGGCTTTGTTGACCTTGTCATGGGTCGTGCGGGTGGGTCTAAATCAGTCACAAAATGACTGGTTGAACTTGACTTACGGTTTATGGTTTGTTGACCTTGTCAAGGTCATAAACCACATGGAGTAAAAACAATTATCGGGAATTTCAAGTGTTGAAATTTACAATGAGATTGCATACCTTCTATGTGATAGTTGGATCCCGATACCCACTGCGAGTAAGTGTTACTCCTGGAAGAGTTTTCCACTTTACAATTGGCTAATCCAGTAGATTTCTACGAAAGGTGTTAAAAGGGTTATGCCCCAGTGGAAACAAGGTTTTTTAATTAGTTCCATACGAAAGCACGGGGAGACTCCCTCAGAGTACCAACACCAGCCTGATTAACCGATTAAGCAAACTTGTAGGGTGTAATTAATCCCGGCTAATCTTACCTTTTAGGGTTTGAAGAAAGATTTGATAAAAATAGTGGGAGCCATCCTGATTAGATAAGATAATAACCAATCTAATCTTGCAAGAGCGCACGCTAAAGTGTTTTCTTCTCTCTCTCTCTAGGTAGCGACCATGTCACACCTTAATCAAGATAATAACATGGATGTATTGACCGAACCCGCTTATTATACTGGGCTAGGGAACGTTGGTTCTGCTCTATCTTATGACAATTGTCATAAGTCTGGGCAATGGATAGGGGAATGCAAGGATTTCCACGAATCCCTAATGATGAAAGAGCATTCTGATGCATCTTCTTCGGGCGTGTTAGTTATTGAGAACTGTTTCTCAGTCTACTCTACGTCCTGGGTATTAGATACTGGATCAGATCCCATATTTGTAATCTGTTACAAGGTTTAAAGAAAGTAGTGAACTGGGAAAGGGTGATATGTCTCTCAGAGTGGGGAATGGAGCAATTGTTGCTGCCGAAGCTGTCGGCGAATATCACCTAGTATTGCCAAATGGTAATACATTGATTTTGGACGAATGTTATTTCATACTGTCGATGTTGTGCAATATAATATCTGTTTCTTTATTAGATAAAGAAGGATATAATTTTACATTAGAGAAAAATGTTATGAGCGTTTTTCTAAATTAAGTGTTGATTGGATTTTGTACGTTGTGTAATAGTTTATACATTCTAAATTAAAATACAGTTCGAAATATACAGAACACACACAAGAGGAAAAGTTCAGAAATGAACAAAGCCTTCTTGTGGCACTGTAGACTTGGTCATATCAATGCGACCAGACTAGCTAAGTTGCATAAGGTGCATATTTGGAACCGTTCGAATTTACATCTTATGAAACTTGTTAGTCATGTCTCAAAGGAAAGATGACCAAAACTCCGTTTACGGGACACGGAGCAAGAGATACTGAACTCTTAAGACTGATACATAGTGATGTATGCGGTCCTATGTCTACACATGCAAGAATGGTTCCTCGTACTTCATTACATTCAATGATGATCTTTCAAGATTCAGAAAAGTGTTCCTGTTGAAACACAAATCTGAAGCTTTTAAGAAATTCAAGGAATATAAGAGCGAAGTAGAGAACCAGACGGGTAAAGGTATTAAAATCTTTCGATCTGATCGAGGAGGTGAATACTTAAGAACGGAATTCCGAGATTATCTGAAAGAGAATGGGATTCTCTCTCAGCTTACTCCTATGTATACACCACAACATAACGATGTCTCGGAGCGGAGGAATCACACCCTATTAGATATGGTGCGCTCTATGATGTGTACTGCTGAGTTACCTATTTCTTTTTAGAGTTATGCACTTGAGACAGCTGTATACCTATTGAATAAAGTTCTATCAAAATCTGTGCCTAAAAACCATATGAGATATGGAGTGGAAAGAGACCATATCATAAACGAGTTAAGATATGGGGTTGTCCGGCCTATGTTAAAAAATAGAATCCGGACAAACTCGAAGCACGATCAGTTCTTTGCAATTTTGTGGGATATCCAAAGAATTCACATGGATATCTATTCTACCACATTGAGGAACCAAAGGTGTTTGTTGCTCAACACGCCATATTTTTAGAGAAGGAATTTCTTGTAAAGGAAATTAGTGGTAATGAAGTAGAACTAGAAGAAGTTCCAGATACACAAACTACAACTGATAATTTGGTAGAAACGGAAGATTCAATAGTCCCCGACGAACCTAAGCCACTCCGCAGATCTAGTAGAGTTTCTCACCCACCTAAGAGATACTACGGTTTTCTGAACGGTGGGAGTAAGGATTGCATCATGGAAGATGATAACCCAACTGGTTTCATGCAGGCCATCACAAACGGGGACTCTGTGAGATGGCTGGATGCTACGCGATCTGAGATGGAATCCATGTACACCAACAAAGTATGGACTTTGGAAGTTGATCCTGAAGGGGTAAAACCCATTGGGAGCAAGTGGATCTTTAAGAAGAAAATTAGTGTAGATGGAAAGGTTGAGACCTTCAAATCTAGACTTGTACCAAAAGGTTTTCGTCAACGACCAGGTGTCGACTATGATGAGGTCCTTTCTCCAGTGGCTATGCTTAAGTCCATCAGGATCCTACTTGTCATTGCTACATACCATGACTATGAAATCTGGTACATGGATATCAAAACCGCTTTTCTAAATGGTGATTTAGAAGAAAGCGTGTATATGACACAGCCAGAGGGCTTCATAGACACTGAGAGCAGCGGAAAGGTGTACAAGCTACTTAAATCAATCTACGGATTAAAGCAGGTATCACGGAGTTAGAACATCTGTTTTGATGTAGCAGTCAAAGAGTTTGACTTCATCAAAAATGTGGATGACCATGTATATATAAAAAGGTGGTAGAGAGTAAGGTCATATTCCTCGTATTGTACGTGGATGATATACTCTTGATAGGAATTGATGTTCCTATGCTGCACTCGGTTAAACTCTTCTTATCACAAAAGTTCTCCATGAAAGATCTGGGTGATGCTTCCTACATCCTGGGGATAAAGATCTATATGGATAGATCTTAAAGGATGTTGGGATTGTCCCAATCCAGGTACATAGACACCATACTAAAGAGGTTTAGTATGGAAGATTCTAAGCGTGGTAACTTACCCGCTTATTCAGGAATCACTCTTTCCAAAGAGATGTCTCCCAAGACTGATTTGGAAAGGGCTCACATGAACGTGATACCCTATACTTCTGCAGTTGGGTATATCATGTACGCGATGTTATACACTAGACCGGATGTAGCTTACACACTTAGTGTGGTAAGTAAGTATCAATCAAACCCAGGGGAGAAGCACTGGATAGCTATGAAGAACATTCTTAAGTACTTGCGAAGGACTAAAGAGATGTTCTTGGTGTATGGTAACGGAGAACTCCAAGGGGGGTCCTTTACCGATTCGAGCTTCCAAAGTGATAAGGATGACATTAAGTCTGTCTCGGGTTTTGTCTTCACCCTCAACAAAGGGGAGGTATGTTGGAAAAGTTCCAAGAAATATACCGTTGCAGACTCGACGATGGAGGATGAATACATCGCTTCCAACAATACTGCCAAAGAGGCTGTCTGGATGAAGAAGTACAATATTGAACTTGGTGTGGTTCCATCCATTGTAGATCCAATACCTTTGTATTATGATAACAATGGAGCTGTGGCTTTGGTCAAGGAACCCCGGTCCCATCAGCGATCTAAACATATTCTGAGGCGGTATCACATGATCTGGGAGAGAGTTGATCGCTGCGAGATCGAGGTCAGGAGAGTAGACACGAAGGACAACACAGCGGATCCACTCATGAATGCCCTCCCCGAGACACAGTTTGAGAGACTCTTTAGGATGTTGGGTATGTGATACTATAACAACCGGTCTTATTGCAAGTGGGAGATTGTTAGGAATATGTATACCCTAGAGGCTATTATTGTATATTATAGTGGATGCTTGGACACACACACACACACACACACACAGAGAGAGATATATATAGGACTTTCTTGCATGACATGACAATATGCTATCTGGGTGCACTTTATCTTAACATGTACACTTGTTTTAGTTTACTATCCTATTGATACATGTTGATAAAGCCCTTAGGATATTGTCTTGACTACCAGGACTTTCGTGCAGATCATACTAGTGGGGCTTGTGTAGTTCACAAGCACATAATTAACTGTTCTTAGTCGAGAGAGTGTCGAGACAGGGCATCGATATTCCAGAGTAGACTAGTGTGTATGTTTCTTGACCCTGTATGGGGCGATGGTTGATCCCATAACCATTGGTGTTTGACATCAAAGATTGTACACAGGTGCTCATTAGAGAATGAGTACACTGAACTGGACTCGTCGAGAACTCCTAGTTGGTACCATACCGATCGTCAGATAGCAGTTCTCTGGTGACACTTGTATAGGTTAATCTGTAGACCCGAGATCGTTATAGTGTCTTGTGTGGTTCCCACCGTGCTTTGATTTCCTCCCTACCATGGTTCAAATGAGTTGTGCAAACATGTGGTTTTTGGGTACAGACCCGAGTCACATGGAGGAAATAAGTGATAGGAGGGGTTTGTTCTCTCCCGGTATTGGGAGTTGATATTGCGCTATGCACTATTGGCTATAACAGCAAGTCCCTGGTCAGGGCTGATGAGATTTACTGATAAGTGTTATCAGTAGTTTCTTGAAAGGTTATAGGCCACACATCGACATAACTAATCGAGTTATTGGGGTCTGAAGATTCCACCCCCAGACTCGATATGCGACATATCAAACAAAGAGACCGGACTGTACGGTAAGTGTTGCTTATAGACTCTACGGGAGTTTGGACAAGTTTGCTTGATGATCTTCTATTCGTTCAATACCTGGGTAGTCGTTACTTTCAGCTAGTACCGGTGACGGCTTGTAGGTATCTGATATGATCATTACCTACTGCTGGCGTATTGTCAAGTCTTTAGGGTCTCACATAGAGATTTCCTAGCTCAAGCGAAACGAAGTAGGACACGTATGGAGATATATGCGGAATCTTGATTAAATACGAGTATATGATATTGTATTTTAATCTAGCGTTATATATGATATAACCGGATTATTGAATCAAGTGTTGATTTAATAATTATATATATATAGACACACACATACATTAACTAATATTAAATATTAGCCGGTTATATATGATATAATCGAATTTTTTAATCAAGTGTTTGTTTAATGATTTGATATACATACACACACACACACACATATATATATGATATTAGCTGGGTTATATATGATATAACCAGATTATTGAATCAAGTGTTGATTTAATATTATATATATATATATATATATATATATATATATATATATATATATTGTATCATGATTGATGATACATTGAACATGGATGTATGAGAATCACACAAGAGTTAAAAATGAGAAGATAATGATTAATATATATGAATTAAAGAAAAGATGAATGAGTCATTATTTCATGGATGCTTTGAGAAGCATGGAGAAGCCATGACTCATCTTTTTTTCTTTCTTTATTCATAAGATATTTATCATTTTCTTGCTCTCATCTTATCTCATGGTTCACACTCAACTTCCAAGTTCATCTTCTTCATTTCTTCACTAGATTTTTCTAGGTGGAGAAAAAGAAAAAGAAAGCAAGATTTTTTGTGAGCAAAATTCTTACTTCATCAACCTACACTACTTTAGCAAATTAGTATAGGTTGTTCTCTTCACTAATAACATGATTAGTGAAGTGTGAGCTTGAGTGTGAGTTGCATCAAGATGGATCATTTTCGAAGATGAAGACTTCAAGCAAGCTTGTTCCTGTAAGGACGGATGCACCCCTCGCGTGCGCGCAGCGGAAGCGGGAACAGACGGAAAACAAAAATTCCGTTGGAGCGCGATCGACCGTACGCCAAAATCGTCTAAGCACTAGTTTCTACCCAAATGTAAAGAACAAAAAAGAAAATTTTAGAGGTGCTACAACCTTTGCAGCGTATCCGGCTGATCCCGGAAGACCCCGTCTAAACTCCGTGAGCTCCCGAACGCGTCTGCAAGCCGACTGCCTCTCCGTAGATGATCCGTTTTGAAAGCGGGTTGCCCAAGCTCCAACTCCGTCACCAGTCGGAGAGACTTCCTCTAGAGGCTTGCTAGGCCTGGAGGAAGGTGATGCGAACAATGGGTGGGTACTCTCTACTTTTTGCAAAATCTCACCATAGCAACACTTGCTATTTTTGAAGAGAGCTTGAGCTCATGTCGTGAGGAAGAAAAAGATGTATTTTCTTTTGTGATGGCTTGAAAAAAAAAATGAATTGTGTTATCTAATTTTTCAATCTTGTCATGTTTTAACCATGACACATAACCCCCTTCCCACTCCCTCTCACGTGTGTGTCAACACACAAGAGAGAGAGTGGGCCCCACCATTTTAATTAAATATATTAAATATAATATATATATATACATTAACATATATATAAAGATATATATACATTTACATATATATATTTATTTGTATATTTATTTATACATAATTCATAATGGTGGAAATTAATATATATATATATATATATAATAAGCATTAGTACGTGTATCATATACACGTACACATCATGTATCACATACAAGAAATGCCATCAATATCTTCTCAGTATCATATACTGTAAAGAGCGTGTGTATCATATACACTATACTAGAAACCGTATCATTACTACGGTTATCAAGTCAACACTTGACTTGATATTCCGGCTTTGAAACCAGCTAGTATAACAGTTGTCCGATTGAATATGTATATCCAATATACATGTTTTATCGAACTCATGTACGTATCCCTATACGTACGTCACATCGTGTTTTTCCCAGGGAGGCACTTTCGTTGCGGGACTCTAAAGACCTGTCAATACGCTGGCAGTGGTTTATACAGGATCGTATCCGATTGAATCTGAAGCACTTTCAGTTTCAACCCCCCTTCGGGTTAACCCACAAGCTCATCAGCGGTACTAGCTGTACGTAACAGCTACCCAGGTATGAGCAAGATAAAGGCAGGTCGCCGAGAGAACTCATGCAGACCCAACAAAGTTTATAAGTGACAGTCACCGTATAGTCCGGTCTCTTCATCAAGGAGTATCACATACCGGGTCATGGGAGTGGAATCAGTCAGACCCCCAATAACTCGATAAGTCGTGCTAACAGAGGACTCATAAACAAAGAGATACAACTGGTAACACTTACTAGTTTATCTCTACTGCCGTGACCACGGACTTCTGGCTATAGTCGTATCCTGCACAGTACGATATTGACTCCCAATACTGGGAGTGACGAATTCCCTCGACCGCTCACTGCCTCCATGTGCTTCGGGACTGTACCCAACTAAAACCCGTTTTCATTACTTAGTAGAGATGTGGTAGGGTAGTAATCTAAGTACAGTGCGAACATGCACGAGACACTATGGCGATTTCAGGTACAGGGACTACTATATACTCTTGTCACCAGAGAACTGCTATCTGACATTGGTATAATACCATCCATGAGTTCTCGGCGCGTCCGTCTAGTGTAACTCATCAAATGATCACCTGTATACAATCATCAGTGTTAAACACCAATGGCTATTGGATCATCCATTGTCCTGTACAGGGTCATGAAACGTATACACTAGTTTAAACTGGAGTATCGATCCCCTGTCTCGATACTCCTACGCTAGGGACATTTAAGGATGTGCTTATAAACTACCAAGCCCTGCTGGTATGATCCTTATCATAATCCTGGTAGTCAAGCAAAGATCATATGGACTTTATCTCATGTATTTGTGATACATGATAACTAGTATCTTGCATTAACATGACAGATAAAGACAAACCAGATAGCACACTATCATCTCGAGTAAGACTGTTCTTGGTATAGGGCCTCCTCGAATTCAGTAATTGCATTCCCACAACTACGATAATTGCCTTGAGGGAACCAATATCCAACAATCTCCCACTTGCACTCAATGCCAATAATTGCGATATCTCATGCACACATCTCATGTGCTACTGCATACCCAACTTCTGTACTAACAGTTTCGCAAACTGTGTTCGAGAAATAGCCTTAGTGAGTGGATCCGCTAATATGTTTCTAACTATATCTCTCTAAATCTCAGCTTCGCGGAGATCAACTAGCTCCCAAAATAAGCGATACTTACCCTAGAATATTGTTTGGATAGCTGATGGGACTTAGTTCACAAATGAACGTATTTATCCAAACAAATACATAGGAAGTATTCTCCGCTGATTCATAATCAGCATCTAGCGCCTTGATTACCCTATTTTCTCGATTTGAACTCTTCCAATACACTGCTCCTCATAAGTGGGTAAACTAATGACTCACGACAGATACTCTGTTACCCTTATCACTACGGAAGCCGGAATCGGTAATTGCCTCCTGAAAGAGTCTGCTATTACCATACACCTAGAACATCTCATATGTTCTTCACTTCTTTCTATGTTTCTCCAGGATTGGATTAATCTCTGCTTACTACACCAAGTGTAAAAGCAATATCTGGTCTGGTATTTAACATCGCATGATTGACCTCACTACCGAAACATGTCGAATGTTATTCATGCGAGTCTCTCTCTTCATTAGTCCTGAAAGACATCATTTTAGAGAGAGTGACCCCATTACCTGCGGGTACATTACCTCACTAGGAGTCCTCCATTCTAAACCACTTTAGAATGGTGTCATTATACCAGAATTGGGATAATCCCAAAACTCCCAGCAGGTCTAACTCTATAGACCTAGTCACCAGAATCATTTACATATGTATAATCCACAAAAAGAGAAACTAAAGTGACTACCAACGTTTGACCGAATCGTAATATAGAAATATCACTTCCTACCAAGAGTTTGTTATCCATATCAGTATGCAGAATTTGAAAGTACTTCCTACAGCTTTCTTACAAATATCTGGTTCATCTCTTTTTTTGATGAAGTCAAACACTTTGACTGTAGCATCAAAAAAAGATGATCCACCTCCGCTATGCCTGTTTTAGTCCATAAATAAACTTAAGCAATTTTCACACTTTCCGCTGCTCCCACTGACTAAGAAAATCCTCTGGTAGAGTCATATATACATACACTTCTAAATCTAATTTAGAAAGATGTTATAATCATACGCATGCCAGATATCATAGTCATGAAAACAATAGTGGCTAATTTTATCCGTATGGACTTCAGCACAGACTTTGAAGTAACGGTATCACCACAATCCACATCGGGCATTTGATGAATATATGTTAACTACAAGTCTGGCCTTATTAGGTTAATACCTTTCCATTTGCACTGATCTCGAAAGATGCGCTTTCTCCTTTTGGGTTTTACACCTTTCAGGAGCACACAACAAAATCTAAAATTTGTTGTAGTGGATGGAGTCCAACTTGGATAACTTGCCATCCAACCATCAGGTTGAAGTCACCACTCCTTATGGCATGCTGGTAATTAGTACGGTCATCATCGCATGATGAAAGCCTCCTAGTCACCGTCTATGAGAAAACCAAAGTATCTCTCGGGTGGTTGAGGTCGCCTACTAGATCTGTGGAGTAGCTATGGTCGGTCAGGGTCAGTTGGATCATCAAGTTCTACTAAACTTTCGGTAACTGTTTGTAGTTCTAGAACCATTTCCAGTTCTACCATGCTCCCACTAATTTCTTTTGCATGAAATTCCTTAACCAAGGATGTGGCGAGTCAAGAACAAAACACTTTTGAACTTGAAAATGGTAGAAGCTATCCCAAGCGAAATCTTGGGTTAACTCACAGACTGTTATTTCCGAAACGTGCCTCGAGTTTGTCCGGATTATTGTTTTAAACACAAACTGGATAACCCCATATCTTAACAATATTAAGATGAACACTATTCTATATCACATATAGAAAATAGTCACTTGTTTAGGTAGAAACAATATCAATTGATATGCATCTATTTCTAATGCATCCTCAAAATTGAAGAAGGCAACTCAACATTACTCATCATGGAGCACACCCGTGGATGAGCAATCTGAGAGAGAATCAAATTCTCAATATGAAATACCTAGAACCAACTCTTTGTCCGTATGGACATTGGACAACATATATCAATATGTATAAGTCCCTAGAGTTCACTAACTCATTTTCCGTGTTCTGTTAATTGAAAAACATTCTTTTAGTTAAAAGAAACCAAAAGTTTGTTGTTTAGGCAAAACCTGATGATTTTCCTCAATAGCAACAATTGCTCCGAAAACCGACATTTGAGGATAAAATCATCCATTCTCAATTCTCTGCTTCTTCTCAGCATCTGTAACGCCCTTACAGATGTGGGATTCTAATCTGGTATCTATATACCCAGGGATTAGAGTTTATTGATAAATAGTTTCTCAAAACACGGGCGCACGGGAAATCTGAAACATCAAAAATGTTTCAGTGGGGTTAGTCGGGTATTTCCAGTATTGCCTTTTCCATTGCCTATGTTCATGACAGTAGTCGCAATTTCTTTTTCTCACTTCAACCCCTTTTATTGTCTCTCCATCTTACTTTCCTGTATACCAAACTTGTGCTAGTTGGTTTTCTCCTTTCCATTCCTTCAACACCAACTTCGGGATTGGATGAAGACTATCCAATAAGCGTAACTGGTATGCACTCCTCATATGTAAGGAACTCTCGAGCTTGAGATAGGGTAGGAGGGATAGAAAAACGAAAAATTCATCTAATCCAGAACCAGTGGCCTTCCTCAGACTGAAACAGTTTCATTGAGTTCGTATCTAACTATACGATGGCCTTCCAAACAATATGGTTCTCTATATCGAATACAGAGGGTTCTGGAGTTAGCAGAAGGGGAAGTAGGATATGTGAGGACATATGTGACTTTTGTCGTGGATTAGGGAAATCCAGACATTTCAAAGCTGTCGATTTGTAAGAAAGGTCGGTCAACTTGGTTAACGAGTCTTAGTTAAAGGTCAGTCCAGGGTCGCTGAGAGAGAGAGAGAAAAGAAACACTCAGCGTACACTCTAACCTAGATTAGATTGGTAAATTTATCTAATCAGGATGGCTCCCGCTGTTCTGTCAAATTCTCCTTCAAACCCTAAAATGAGAACTAGCCGGGATTTTGTATAGAAAATCTCCTGGGAATAATTACTCACAGTAGAAATCGGGATCCAAACTATCATGGAGCGGTAACTTTGAAACAGTCAACAAGTCACCCTACACCATAGAAGGTATGCAATCTCATTACAAGTTTCAATTCTCGAAACTCCCGATATTAGTTTTTACCCTTAACGGCTTATGACCATGACACAGTCAACAAACTATAAGCTACTAGTCAAGCTCAACCTGTCATTTTGTGACTGATTTAGACCTACCCGCATAACTCTTGATACAGTCAACAAGGTTACACGACTGTCCTAACCTATCGCATCAATATGTAGATAGGAAGACATCACTTAGCTACCGTATACTGCACCTTAACACAAGCAACAAACGTAGTACGAATACTAAGTACTCTACTTCCTGAAATGACAGAGGGCTACGACTGGTTTTGAAGAAAACCATCAACGTAAAGAAATTGATCTCATCGTAGGAACCGAGTGGTTTTGAAAGCTTATAGCTGCGTAGAACTTTTCTTAAGAGTAAACTCCCCGTGAAGGGATCTAGACTCTTTCGTCATCGAATGAGGTGCGGAGTATCCTTAATCGAATATCACGATGCAAAGCAAAACAATACGGCTACAAAAAAAAATTTAGTGACACAAATTTTTGCCAAAGAGCGAACTCCCAGTGACGGGATCAAGGCTCTTTCCTCATCGAATGAGGTGCAGGACATTTCTAACCAAATGCCACAATGAAAAGAAAAAGAATCGACTAAAATTTCCCCTTTTATAAAAATTGGTTCCTACAACGTATAGGTTTATTTTACTTTGTATTAATGCAATAAATACAATCCCATCATTTAGATAATCTCATTATTTAGTATTATCCTTCTCACATAAACTTTAAAGAAAAGTATGAAAAGGAAAAATATAATGCACATATACGCCATCCTCATTCGCCACGGGGCCCATCATGCACCGTTAGGTTACTTAACTAACGGCAGAGCGGGGGTAGGGCTAGCACAGATGCAAAACGTATATAGCATTAATATATATATGTAACGCCTTAGATTTTCGATTAGTGTTAGTTAAGCGATATTAGGGGTTTTCTATAAAAAGTTTACCGATTCGGGTTCCTCACATTTTATAACATTTAATTAATATTTTATTATTATTTATTATGGCTTGCACACACGTGTGCACGCTAATATGAGGGTTTGTTTGTGCTAGTCTAGTTTTGTGACCATGACAACTTAACCTAATCCTAATCCTTGCTTTAAGCTTAACCCTAAACTCTAGATATTTGTTGAGAGAGAGAAGATATTTCTTTTAGGTTTTGTTTTGGGGAGAGGTGGCATGGTGAGCTTAAGGTTTGCATTAATGAGGAGTTAATGCAAGGGTGCACTCACCCTCTTACACTCACCTCTCTCTCTCTTTTCTTCACACCCTCTCTCATTCTCCCTCACTTCATCTCTTTCTCAATTTTTTCATCACTCCCTCTTCCTTCAACTGAACACTCATTAATCATTCACTAAACCTTCACTAAACTTCTTCAAATCTTAAAAAAATCACATCTTTAGACTTGTTTTGCCTCTTGGATGCCTTGGAGCTTGGAAAGCTAGGATCTTTGAGCTTATTGGGGTAGGTAATGATCTCTTTCTGTTAGGTTAGCCTTTTTAGTGTTGCGTAGCTTGTTAGTTTCAGTTTAAATCGCGTAAAGTTTCATTTCGGGTAAATATCGTATTTTTAGTGTAGTTTTGGGTCTCGGATGATCTGCAATGAAACTATGTATTTGTTGGAAAAGTTCCCATCACAGTGACCTAGTATGGTGACCTAGAAGATACCCTCAAAATACGAGCCCATTCCCTCAAGAACAGGCCATAAATTTAATGGTTCTGGCCGCAATTTGCGGCCAGAGTGGGGTGGTTGGTGGTGTATTTTGGAGTAGGGGTCTCTGGGGTTGTGTGTAGTCATGTGTTATGTGCGACTTTTAAAAATTATTTGGGTAGAAAAATCTGGGATCACTTGCTTGTTTTCTAGTGTTTCGTTTACACGCGTTACGTTATCCGATACGGTTCGTGTCTTTGTGTATCTGTTGCTCTTGAGTTGGTTTCATAGTGTCGCTATGCAAGTTAGCTACTAAGCGAACACTCGAGAGTATGTTTGGAGTTGGCGCGCCGGTCAAACGTAGTGGTTACGTGTTATTGATAGATTTCTAATATATATATATACACTTGCTTTGTTGTTTTGTGATTTTAGGATCGCAGGCGGGGACTTCGGACGCTGCGAAGAAGGGAAAGCAAGTGGTTGGCTTTACTTAGCCCCATGATCATCTGTGAGTAGATTTAACATCTATAGGGGAATCGCCCGAATGGCGTTATGCGTCAGGGCTAGAGATGATATGATATTAGTCGCATGTTTATATTGCACAAATAGAGTTTGCGCATACACCTCATTGCATATTATTACTTGTTGTGCTTGGACTTGTACCCTTTGGACACTGCACTATTATTGACGGCTCATGTTGCATGAGCACTGATTGTATGCCACTCACACCGTCAAAAATTGCCATGACACGCACAACACTTATACATACGGGAGATTGTATTGGTTAGGGATATTGAGACATTGATACATATTCCATTGCGCATATGACATATAGCATACCTGTATACTTACATACTTATATATACACATTCCTAGCTTGATATAGCTACACATATACATGGAGGGTATTACATCATTACTGATAGGTAAATACACATATCTTGCTATACCGACATGGTTACGCATACCTGGCTATAGCTACTTGTTCACCTTTATATGATATTGTATGGATTTGGAGAAATTAGGAACCGCGTGATATATTTCATAACTTGTTGCAGTTAAATAGCGGTTTTTCTTTATATGCTCATATTACTGTTTCATGTTGCATATATTATATTTCATGGATTTCGCATTGATATATAGATTTCACATGATATTTTCTGGATTTGGGGACCGTGGTATTTTCATGAAATTATGCATTATTTAAAAAACCCGGTTTCTCTTGATATGATATTTCAGCATCCACCATGAGATTTCTAGGTTCTGATATATACCCCATGCGAGGAGGCATCGTGGGTCGTGTGCGGGTACATGGTGGGGCCCGGAGGTACCCGGGGCAAAAAAGGTATGTCGAAGGTTCACGCCGATGAGCCTGGCAGGGGAATCATACCTACCGGTGACAGTATTTGGACTCGGCAATGATCGTGGAGATATCGACCGGAGTCATGTACGTATGCATACGAGGAATTTGAGTGCCGACAGTTGGGGTACTCGGGTTTCCGATGAACGTATGATACGTACATATCAGGGGCAGTTTGGGTGATGACGCCTGATAGATGAGTATTTATGTGTCGATACTAGACACTAGTTTTCATGATATTTTACCTCTAAGTATATATATCAGTGGTAAGGGACGCTGTTATATATGCATGTATATATATATATCAGTGGTATGGGGACGTTGTTATATATATATATATTTTAATATATATCATCATAATGATATATGCATGTATTCTTATTCATTACTTGATGTTGAGGGCCGATATGAGGGCCGATCTGAGGGCCGATTTGGGAATATTTGGGATTTGGATTGTCTTGATGGATATTGGTCCTGCCACGATGAGGATTCCGTGAAGATGACATGTTTTATCCCATATTCCGCATTTATTTTATATGCATTGCTTCATGTATTAGTTGTATCTGCTAGAGTACCTTTCATGACTGTTGCATATGCATATTGCCATATTATTGCTTCATGTATTAGTTGTACCTGCTAGAGTACCTTTCATGACTGTTGCACACATATGGCCATTTATTGCTATTAGTTTGCATGTGTTAGATTCGCGCAGTACGTGCATACTTGTGATTACCTACATATGTTATTTACTATTCACGAGTTGGCAACTCACCCCTATTGTGCCACAGTGTTTTGTAGGTAGCCCCTCAGGGCAGTCGTTGGCAGGGTTTTTCATCTACCGTATCATCTTTTATAGCGGATACCGCTATGGATGACTGTGTGCAGTTTTGCTATAAGTAGGTTTTGCGGTTATCCGATATTGCTCATTGTATATCTTTGTACCATGTACTCTCCATCTACCATTATCATGTATTGACTTAGAGACGAGTTGTGATGACGATATTGTATATTATTTGTGACTTGGAGGTCTTTTATGCAGTTTCATTTTATAACTTCTTTTCTTCGCTACGGCGTCGTATATTTTCTTGTGGTGGTTGTTTCCTGCCTTTGGGTGTGGATTTGCTCCCGTTGGGGATGCTTTACTTATATATTTATGTTGTACCCTTTTGGGGGGCTTGTTTTACAAAGGAGGTGCAGCCGAATTTTTAAAGGAAATAAATTAGGACTTTAAAGAATTTGATTGAGATTTCGAAAGTTTTAAAAATGTTATTATCACTTACTATTTTTGATGGTTTAGATTACTGGGTTTTTGTCTTACTTGAATTACGTTACGCGTGGAGACGTTACGTAGTTCAAGGGCCGTCACGTGCTAAATTTTAGGTCGTGACAAAGTTGGTATCAGAGCGCTAGGTTTTACCTTTCGGAGTGTAGGATGACCTTGGTATGATGGAGGAGGTAGCTTAAGCAGAGTAACGTAGTGTGTGTATGTCCGCGGCATACTTACGACACGGTACTCCGCCTAAAGTGACCTAAGTACTAATTGCTTGAAATTCCTTCTTTGATGATACATATCCTTGTGATTCGATTTCCGTGTTCTTATCGAATCCTTTTTTCCAATTATAGCCTTTGCCGCCGATGACTATGAGGACTCAGAGAGGTGCAGCGAGGGCCGAGGTCAGAGTTGACTCATTTGGGACAAGGATTGACCAGGATGGTATGCTCACTGTATAGGAGCAGATGGATCCGCCTTCGATATATCGTATCGCTAGGCTTGAGGCAGAGATGCGGGACTTGCGCCAGATGATTAGGTCGTTGGTTGAGACCAGTCGAGCGCAGCGACAGGAGGTTGTCACCAGTTCATATCAGAATTTTGTATTATTATATCGCCCATTCTTAATCACATTACATATAAATAGATGATTTTGATCCATATTTGCTAAATAGTTGCAGGTTACAGGTTCTCAGATCGTTACAGTGAAATTCATGAAAAGTCGCTACAAATGTGAGACTACGACCAACAATAGATAAATCCATATGATGTCGCCTACCAGTTCAAGGAACAAATGAAAATCATTAGACAGTTCAATGCACAAAGCACAAGGGCAGCACAAAATTCAAGATTTTAACGCGAAGCTCAAGGCAAAAGTCTACATCATTCTTCACTGTTGGAAATCTGGAAGGAAATAGAAGAGATTCTGAGAAACCAAGTAAAGAAAACAGAAGATAAAAGCAACACGGAGAAGCCCTGAAGAGATGAGCCAAAGATCCCACTTAATGGCCGCGGAACCGCGGCCAAACAGCCCTTTTTGCCGCGGTTCCGCGGCCATATGGTGCACGTGTCGGTGCATGTGTCGGTGGAGGTGTCAGTGCGTCGACCCGGTTTTCTTAGGGTAGTTTGGTAAATTCATGTATGGATCATAATGTAACATAGGGTTTTTTCTATCTATAAATAGGAAAGCCAGAAGCCTAATTAGGCATGCCTCTCTTTAGTTTTTAGGTATTTTTTTTAATTTCTAGATTTAAATTCCATTGTAATGTATTGTTGAGAGGACATCAATAAAGTAAGTTTTCATTTTATCTCGCATTCTTTTTTATCTGCAATTTATTACCTGCAATTTTTTTATCTGTTCTTTTATTATCTGCAATTAGGTTATCAATAAAAATACAAACAAAAAACTTTGTTTTCCTTTCTTTATAATGAGCGAGTAATTCATCACTTGTTAGGGTAGGAAAGGGAAGGTTTGAGAGAAGGGAATCTCTCTCACTCCTTTCTTTGCCCAAATAATTTTAATTAAAGGACTCTTTTTAAATCAACCATTATCCGCTCACTACAGCACCCTATCCTACACGATAGCGGTGATTCCCTAGTTAGACCGGTTGTGGTTGAATTAACCGGAGGTTAGGGCTAAGAGCCAAGAACGGACGGACAAGGACCAAAAGGAGGAAACCAAGCTTCTTCTTAGTCGTGCTAATCCCCGTTGTTGACTATTACCCTAACACCTATATTCTTAACTAGGGCATTGAAAGAAGTGATAAGAATCCCTATTTCAAACTACCCTAATCCTAACCCTAGCAAGCCTTTATATCAATTTATTCTCATTCTTAGATCTTAAAACAAAATCTACCAAAGTTAGGACTTAACTCGTTAGAACTTAAAGAAAAAGGACACCATTTCCCTGTGGATCGACTCGTACTCAACCGGCTAGCTACCAAGCGACACCGTCTTGATTGCGGTAAATTTAAACACAGAAAATCTCTAACAATCAAATGGCGCCGTTGCCGGGGAGACGGTAGTTTATTTCTATGTGTAATTTCGGGTTAATTAAAGAAAATTAAAAATTATAAAAATTGAAAAATTTTAAAAACAAAAAAAATAAAAATAAAAATCATCTTGTTATTTTTTAAAGGTTTTTGTGAAAGTGTGCAGGCTTGGAGCAAACTCTGTTTCAGATCTGGAGAAAATTCAGTGGACAAATCCAGAAACAGGGGATCCAAACAGAAAGAGAAGAACCAACTCAGCACAGAGAAAAATTCTGAAAATCCAAACTCACTGATCCGCCGCGGAAACGCGGCAGAAGCACTTGTTTGACCGCGGAACCGCAGTCAAAGGGTGACATCAGCAACCCAAAAATCTTTGTGAGTATCTCATTTCTCATCTACTCTCCTCTGCACTCCACTGAAAAAAATTTCCTGCAGGTTTCTTTGCACAGATTCTCTTTCTCCTATCCAATAAATTATTTTTGTGCAGGATTCTTTGTGCTGCCAAACAAAAAAAAATTGCAAGTGTTTTAGATTTTTGGTGTGTTAACTGTTTTGCATAATTAATACGGAATCTAAGGGGCTATAACACCAATCAAGATTGGGTGGGGATTTCAATACCCTTCTTAAGACCCCAAAAATCACTAAAAAGCATATGCATCACCCTTGAGCTAAATTAAAAAAATACCTAGACTCTGTAGGGTTACTAGGCACACTAACAAGGCTCTACAAGGCATCGACCATACCAAAATTAAATTTTTTTGTGCCGAACAACCCTAAGGAAGATCGTATACTAGAGTTTAGGCGAAACAAATAGTAAGTAAGCAACTTTACTTCTAAGGGAACACGATATACAACCTTTGTAGATCGGTCCTTCATTTCTATAGCTCATGGTTGAAGTCCCTTCGCTGCGATCAAGGTTCTCCCGGGCTCTTGCATGGCTTCACGAGGCGAAAGATACGACCTTGCTTGAAGTCTCCGAGGCCGAAGATGATCTACGTCGAGGGAATTCCGACTCAAGCTACTACTTCACTAATTTGAGAATTAGTGAAGCAAACACCCTATACTAAAGTGCTAGTCTAGTAGAGGATGGAGAAATAGGAAGTGGGTTCTCTTTGGAATTTTATTTCTCACAATGATTCTCACTTTGGATCAAACCCTAGCAAGCTTTTTCTTTTTGAACCAAGAAGAAGATGAACAAAAGAAAATGAAGAGGATAATGATCAAGTGAGTAGTCTAACCATGGTGTGTGAGTATCATATACTAACTCTTGTAGAGACTTAACCCTAGGCTAATCTTTATGGTTGGGTTAAGAAATATCCATAGTAAAAACAAACTCAAGTTGAATTAGTCAATGCATCCACAAGCTTCCACAAGCTTCATGCATTTTCTAATCCTCCACTTGATTTTGTAATTACTTTAAATATTAAAAACCCAAACTAAAAATTAGCATAGTGTAAGTCTCATACACCCATGGATGATGTATCATCAACCATGATACAAAAATATAACACATTTTAATATTAAAGATGTGTACATGTGAGAAAAAACCCTAAGTGAACATGTGTTAGTTAATGTAAACTAGTATATCAAATATACAATTATAAAATAAATTATTAAATCAACACTTGACTTAATAATCCGGTCATATCACATATAACCGACTAATATCCAATGTATCGACTTATCGAATCAACACTTGATTCGATAACTCGGCTATATCATATATAACCGACCGATACAAAAATTCGCGAGAATTGAATACGGTATCACATACACGCATTATTCTCGGTCCCGCACATATCACATATGCGCCCCTATTTCGTTTTGCCTGAGCCAGTAAAACCTCTATGTAGGACTCTAAAGACTCGTCAATGCACCGGCAGTAGGTGATGATCACATCAAGCACCCACAAGACGTCAGCGGTACTAGCTGGACATAACGGCTACCCGGGTATTGAGCGATCAGAAGATCAGCAAGCAAGCCCGCTCCAACTCCTATAAAAGCCTGCCGGTAACACTTCCCGTACAGTCCGGTCTCCTCGTCTGATATGTCGCATATCAAGTATAGGGGTGGTAAACGTCAGACCCCAATAACCGATAAGTCGTGCCGATGTGAGGCTCATAACGGGTCGAGAAACTACTGGTAACACTTACCAGTAAATCTCTAAATCAGCCCTGGCCAGGGACTTCCCTGTTATGGTCAATCGAGCACAGCGCAACATCAACCCCCAATACCGGGAGAGACGAAACCCCTCCTATCGCTCATTGCCTCCATGTGACTCGGGACTGTACCCAAAAACCACCGTTTTGCACGCCCTCATGGACGTGGTAAGGTGGAAATCAAAGCACAGTGGGAATCACACAAGACTCTATGACGATCTCGGGTCTACAGACTAACCTGCACAAGTGTCACCAGAGAACTGCCATCTGACGTGAGGTATAATACCATCTGGGAGTTCTCGGCGAGTCCGTCCAGTGTACCCAGTCTCCACTGAGCACCTGTATACCATCTCTGATGTCAAACACCAATGGATATGGGATCATCCATCGCCCATCTCATGGGTCGAGAAGCGTATACGCTAGTCTACTCTGGTATATCGATGCCCCGTCTCGATACACCCACGACTAGAGACCTTGAAGGATGTACTTATGGACTACCATGTCCCCATTAGTTGATCTGCATTATAGTCCAGGTAGTCAAGTACACATCCTAAGGGCTTTATCAACATGTAACGATAAGACAATATAAAGAGACAAGTATACATGTTAAAGTAAAGTGCAACCAGATAGCATACTATCATATCGAGCAAGAAAGTCCTCTCTATATATGTCCAAGAATCCAATATAATATACATCATCTGTATAATACTGGCCTCTAGGGCATACATACAACTAACAGACTCAGCCAACTAAGGGCTGTCGTGCTCATTAGGACAGAGGAAGGTTGTGGGCATTCAATCGTTTATCTAAACATGACTTTGTGGTGCCTAGGCTAGACAAGTGAGAAAGGTAACTTTTAAAGGCCCATCTCACGGTGATTCATGAGCGGAACCCTCCTTTCTTCATTTGTGCTTACCTGGCCACAATTGGCAGTGAAGAGACGATTTATGGGATATCTCACAACTTGTCACTTTGGAACAGTTAGGAGCAGTCTAGTGGACTTAGAAGACCATAGCTCTAGGTTTGATTGTGCATGTTTTAACTGTGATTGTTTGAAGTAAGTTCGTATACATTCTTGCAAAACTCTTTCAAAAATTTCTAAACTCCAAAAACAAAAAAAAATTTACAAAAAAAAATTAAAAAATTTAAAAAAAATCACATTCTTTTTCTTCTCCTTTCTCTCATTACATCATGGGTACCCCACCTCGCAAAACTCTTGCCGATCTTTGGTACCCACAACTAGACATTACTTCCTACGGTTCTTGTTTTGGTCAAATTTCGAACGACCCCTCCATGCCCAAAATTTCTTTGAAAGATCGGATAGACGCGTCTAGGATAACCAATTGGACTCCGCAATCCACCTTGTATCAACCATTTCAACCTTCACCACCTTCTTACGTTGATACACCTTTTTCGAGTCCTGTTGTAACTCCAAAACCCATGTCCATTGCTGAACATATTGAACAATCTCATAACCGATCTTTCACTCCTTTCACCAATGCGAATTCTTTGGATCAACAATTCCATTCACCTTCTTATCTGTATTTTGATCCTACCCCTGTCCAACCATTCTATTACTATCCATCCTACCCAACTTTTACACATTCCCTAGACATTGCTTCTACACAGCCATTTGGGAGTTTTCAGTGTCCAAACAAATTTGAATATTTTACTGAAACTCCTTCATAACCCATGCCTAGTTTGGAACAGGCGTTGGAAGACTTTAGGGTAGCGTCATGCCAACAGATGATGGATCTGAATGCATCCATGTCCGCCCTCTTACAACCTAGTGACCCGGTAGCTGGTTTCCAACTAGTTCCAATTTTTCCAATGTATGATGAGGTGGTTGGACAGATTGAGAATTTGAGTGGAGAGAGTGAGCCGTGCACCCTTCCAAATAAAACCTACCCATCCCCTATTGAATCCCACAACTCCGGTTTTGAATGTCTATCAAGTGTCCCAAATGAATCACCAGTTGAAGATAGAACGATTAATGAGTTGTGCAACTTTGTAGTGTTTGATTTACCTGATTTTGAAAGGTCCCTTTCGAGTGAAACCATCACCAATCCCTTTGACCTCTACACCTCCACTCTAGAACCTGAACTGATTAATATCCATACTTTTGATGAGGTGTCTAAAAAAATTGATTTTCACTTGATTAAGGATATTGACGCTGGGAATATTTTGGATGATAAACCAACAGATTTGACTGAATTTTTCTCTCCAATTCATCATCCCGAGTCATTAAATGTTTCTCCCAAACTTCATATGCGTCTTGATTTTGATGAGAATTGCATGGATAAGCTAAATTTTGAGGAAAGTATTGAGGAAATTATTGAGGATGAAGCAGTTTACTTGAGGAGTCGGATTTTCCGATTCATTCTATCCCTTTCATTGACTGCGCACACCCTCCTGAACCATTAACCGATACCCTTCCTCAATCACTTCCCTCCATCCTCGTTCCGACCTTGCAAGAAACCGTTACACTTCCATTTTCAATGTCTGGTTTACCAAGTTCGACATACCCATGTTTTCTCACGACTCTTGAGGGATTTGAACTCATTTCTCAGTGGGTTGATAGATTAGCACAATCGCTTTTTACACATCGGTCATTACAAATTGTGCTAATTTATACACTCCATCTCCACCCTCAAGTTCGTATTCAACTTCTTTCTCCCATTTTCTCTGGTTCTTCTTCTAATCTTCCTTTAATGATATTGAGTGTCAATGAATCACAATCCGATATTTTGAGTTCGATAATTCTAGAAAAACAACTTGATTTAGACTCTTTTGAGAATAAGGTAGATGAGCCTTACGAGTCTCCTACCTCCGTAATTTTTGAAAAATCAAGTGTGTTGAATTCTGGCGCGATACTTATTGACATTGAAACGTTCAATCGGACCATCGATGAAAGTTTCGAAGATATTTTCGCCGATGAACTCGCATTCCTAAACGACACGGATTTTGTGATTAATCAACCTCCACCTGAAGAAGTCGAACCACCGCCATTTCTTCTTATCCCATACGAGAATATGACCATTCTTCCCATTCCTAATCATCCACATTCTCGTTTCCGTTCACCATTATTGTTTCGTCTACAAATTGAGACGTAAACCTTTTCCATTACACCACTTATCTTTACCTCATTTCTTCCTGACACTATACAACATGTTCTTTCACCAACCGCCCCTTTATAACGATAAAATTTTTGAATGGTTGGTGCTAACCTTTGGCCTGTGTAAGGCCTTGTATAGCTTGATACTGTGTTTTTCTCCTCCCTAACTCTGAACTTTAACGCTTAAACGGTGGAAACGCTGTTTCACTTAAGTTTGGGGGGAATTTTTTGTGTATTTATATTTTGTTTTCTTTTTCTGTTAATAATAATAATAATAATAATAATAATAATAATAAAACAGGGGAGTGCCGACAATTTTGAGCCTCTTGGTGTAGCCTGACAATGAGGGCACTGTCAAGTTTAAGTTTGCGGGTGTGCTCGGTAAGCTTTCTTCCTTCACATTCATGTGTATATTTTTTGCATTTGCATAGTTATTTTAAAATCCATAAAAATAAAAAAAAAAAATTAAAAAAATAATAATTGAAAATTTCAATTTGGCCATATTTGACTTAAGTTCAACATGACGGTTGAGTAGTTAGGAAAAACTAGATCCTAAACTTAGTAAATTAAAAACCCTAAAAATAACCTTTCTTAAAGTTTAACTGTAGAAAATATACGTCCTTGTGGTTTATTTAGAAATAGGCAAATTTTGAGTTCAGTTCTTGGGCTAAGTCAAAATAAGGGAGGAGTATTGAAATTTTTATTTGAAGTGTAAGTCTGAAAAATAATTCTGAATCTTAATTCTAAATTCTGAAAATATATACCCTACAACTTGTACATACAGGCACCTTGAAACTTGGGATAGTAGAGGATACCTTGAAATGCTCTTGTCTAAGAACCTTAGTATGAAGGAAAATAAAATAAAAGTATAAAAGGTGAATAAAGAGACATAAAAAATGAACACTGGTTTTTTGTAATTGCTTAATGCAGCATAAATAAAAAATATAGCGAGGGTGCTTTATCACCTAGTGCCTTAGACCAACTGGTTTGGGAGTCACTGCTAAGCCTTATGTATTACAAGACGAGAAATTACGCCTAAATACGCAAGCACATTTTGTAATCGGTCGTTTAGTACCTCAAGAAATATTAACGATCGCATGAAGAATGTGTCAGCAATTTAATCACCAATTAAAAAGTGCTTTGGATAATGGACAAGAGTAAGATAGTTTGAATTGAATTTCCAAGTGTAGGGGTGATAATTACACACACGTGGGGGTATATGATTGGGATTTGGATGAGAGATAGGAATGAAAAATAGGTTTTATTGTTAGTTATATGTATGCCCTAGAGGCCATTACTGTACATACGATGTATATTGTAGTGGATGCTAGAACATATATAGGGAGGACTTTCTTGCTCGACATGATAGTATGTTATCTGGTTGCACTTTATCTTAACATGTACTCTGATTGTCTCTATGTTACATGTTGATAAAGCCCTTAGGATATGTACTCGACTACTGGGACTATGATGAGATCATACTAGTGGGGCCACGGTAGTCGACGAGTACATCCTATAACTGTTCCTAGTCGAGGGTGTATCGAGACAGGGCATCGATGCACCAGAGTAGACTAGCGTATACGCATCTTGACCCATATGACGGGCGATGGATGATCCTATATCCATCGGTGTTTGGCATCAAGGATGGTGTACGGGTGCTGTTCATCACATATTTTTGTATATTTGTACCGCCCATTCTTAATCACATTGCATACAGGTAGGTGCTTTTTATCCGTATTTGCTGCATGTTACAGATTACAGGTTTCCAGTCCAAAAGAGCACAAATCCGACAAAATCTCCACAGTTACGGCAAAATCCAGAACATCTGTTACAAACAGATAAAAGCCGGGTTCCAGTAGCCGTCCCGTACCAGTTCAGAAGAGAGGACGAAAATAGTCGTCATTTGGGACTAAAGCAAAATTTGAAGTCAAAAGTGGTGAAAGTCAAAAGTGAAGAAATGAAGAAATTTTGGATAAGAAATCGGGAGATCTTCTGGAAATTGATACTGCAGTATGAAGATTTCAAACATCAGAAAAAAATAGCAGAAGACCAGAGAAAGAAGCAGCCAAAGTTTGGCCACCAAACAACCGCGCATGCGCGGCCAAACCCCTGCTTTGGCCGCGGATGCGCGGCTGACACGTGTCATTGCAGTGTGGATTTTTGGGGTTATTCCTGTAATTATGTGTAGGGTTGTGTTTTACTGCCAAACTCTCAGAATCAGGCTTATAAATAGCCCAGAACAGAACCAAGAATGAGTACTTAGTTTTCATGTGTAATTTTTGTATTAGAATTATTTAGTTTCTAATAAAAGTCCATTTTCCTCCATCTTCCTCCATTAAAACTTGTGAGAGGTTTTGTTGAGTGTGAAGCATGCAAGAAGTGTTCTTTATCTATATGTGTAATTTGTAATTCGGTTTCTTATATTGCTTGTAATTTTCATTGTTAAACGTAGTTGTTGTTATTTATTAAAATTGTCGTTTTGATATTTCTTCCATTTTCGGTTATCTCTACAACCATGATGCTTAGTGTGATCCTTGCCTAAGTGAGGTCCCGAACAGCTAGTTGTGATTTTCTATCTCAATTCTTATTACCCTCTTTCTTTGTTTTATTTCATTTAACTTTTCTAATGGGTGAGTAACTTCTCACTTGTTAGGGTAGGAAACGGAAAGTTTGAAAGACGGGAACATCCCTCACTTTTCTCTTTGACAAATATCTTGATTTGAACTCCTGTTAATTGATCCACAATCCGCTCCCTACGGCACCCTATTCTTCATAATAGCGGTGTTACCCTAGTGAGACCGGTTGTGGTTGAATCAACTTGAGGTTGCGACTAAGAGCCAAGAACGGACGGACAAGGACCAAAAAGAGAAAACGAAGTGTTGGAAAGCCTAGCTTATACTCCCAAGTTTTCTCTTAGTCGTGCTAATCCCCGTTGTTGCCGATTACCGTAACATCAATATTAAGAAGTGGCAAAAGAATCAAGTGAGCGATCCTCCCGACCCAAACCAACCAAATCCTACCCTTTACAAGTTCTCTTATCATTCATTTTCAATTAGCTAAACTCAAACAAACCCAACATATTTGGACTTAACTCGTCAAGACATTAAGAAAAAGACTCCCATCTCTCTGTGGATCGACCCGTACTCATCCGGCTAGCTGCAAAGCGAAACCGTCATGATTGCGGTAATTAAACTAGAACACGCAGAATCTCTGCCAATCAAATGGCGCCGTTGCCGGGGAGACGGTAGTTTATTTCTTTGTGTAATTTCGGGTTAATTTGTGAATATAACTATAACCAAAAACAAAACAAAAAAATATACTGTACAAAAAATCATCTTATTCTTTGTGCAAGAGTGCAGGAAAAGGAGAATTTCAAGTTCAGTGTCAAAGTCGTGGGGAGTTAGACCCATATCTCGCGGCTACACCGCGGCGGATCAAGGCGAAAACCAAAAATCCTCTGTGAGTATCCCAACCATCTTCTCAACTCCTCTAAACTCCACTGAACTGTGTTTTCTGCAGCATTCTTTGCGCCGCGCTGAAAATAAAAATTGTTTGCAGTTGATTTGTTACTGCTTTGCATTGATTAATACGGACTTTAAGGGGCTTGAAACCAATTCAGATTAGGTGGGGATTTCATCACCCTTCCCAGGACCCCAGAAATCACAAAAGCATATGCATTGACCATTGTTAATAAAAAAATACTAGACTCAGCCCTAAGGACTTCGCGCTCATTAGGAGAAGTTAAACCGTGTTTAGAACCTCGCTTAACGGTACATTGTTTAAGGGGTGTCTAGGAAAGTGTTAACGGCGAAACCGCCAAAAGAGAAAGGGTTACATAATTAAGGAACTTCGCGAAAGCGTTGGAAAACCTCCCCTTATCTCTGCACTTACCTGGCCTCTTGATCAGTGTATCTTGAGCCTGTTTCTCAACACAGTTTTGCTTCGACAATCAAGTCTTGGAGCAGGTCTAGCAGACCTAGGTGACTCTAGATCTAGGTGTGAGTGTGCATATCTTGTTTGTGATTATGTAAAGCCGTAATTCTGTACATATCTCTGTAAACTCTTTATAAAATAAAAAAAAAAGGAAAAAAATCAAAAACTTTTATAAAAACTTGCCCTTTGTCGCCACGTTCCATTTTTTCACTCCACCACCCATTACCTTTCTCATTTACGTTTTCTTACCCTCACCTTCTTCGCTTTGACTATACTAAACTCGTTTAGTATATGTCCGCTTGGATTCGGGACACTAGCGCCCGCTTAGTCCGCGTTTCGTTAGTCGCCACCGACTGCGCGATCGACTCAGAAGTCGATACTCCATCACCAACCTCTTCTTCCGCGATGTCAGGATTTAATCCGAACATCTCTTTGACTACCCCTGGATTGGCTCCACCTCCTATGGAGACCAATAACACACCACCTCCGCCTGTTGTAGCGCCGCAGCGAATTGCGCTCCAGGATCGTTTCTATCCTACCCGTTCTGCACTCCCCACCTGCCTTTCTCTTCCACCGGCCAATGGGGATAATTTTGAAATTAAGCCCCACTTCATCAACATGCTTCCACGTTTTCATGGGCTTGAATCTGAAGATGCCTATATCTTCATCAACAAATTTCAAAACGTCTGTGCCATGATGAAAACCACCCAGCTGTCGGACGATGCTATACGTCTACGAGTCATTCCATTCACTCTATGCGATCTTGCGGAAAAATGGCTGTATAGCACCGCTTCCCACTCCATCACCAGCTGGGACGAGTTTGTTAAAGCGTTTCTAAAAAAATTCTATCCGAATCATAAGACCGTAAGAATTCGAAATGAAATCAACCAATTCTCCCAGCTTCCTTCTGAACCCTTCTGGAAGTGCTTTGACCGGTACAAAGACCTTCTTGTTCAGTGTCCTCACCACGGTATAGAGAAATGGCAACTCTGCCAAACCTTATATGAGGGACTGAACCCAGCAACGAAGCAGTTGCTGGAAACCATCTGTCAGGGCCACTTTTTATCGAAATCTGACGAGGAAGCGTGGCAGTTCTTTGACGACCTTGCGGAGCAAACGCTACAGTGGGAGAGCACCAGACCGACTTCTTCTTCATCTTCCTCTACATCCACTTCTACCGGTCAGTCTAGGGTAGGAATCCACCAACTTGACGTCTCTATTGCAATGAAAGCTGAAATGGCTGCTATAACAAGAAAGCTTGAAGCGATAGAGAGCAAATTTTCTGCTCCTGCTCCTACCCCTGTTCTCCCCCTTCGTACCATCTGCGCTTGCTGTTCCGATCCTTCTCACTTGACCGAAGAGTGTCCTTACAATCCACCATCGCAAGGACATGATCAGGTTAATGCATTCCAGCAAAGACCGAGGAATGATCCATACTCTTCCACCTACAATCCCGGCTGGAGGAACCATCCCAATTTTGCCTGGAATCAGAATCAGAATCAATTCCAGGGCAACAATTTCCAGAGACCCCCTCCGCCGCAGCAACAAGCGCAGCAACAAACTCAATATCAGCAGCCCTTCCAACCCCAACCTTTCCAAAACCAGACGAACAACTTTGCACCGAACAACTCTTTTCCACCAAACAACTTTGTTCCGTTGAACAACGATAAGGTTTCCTCACTCGAGCGAAGTCTGGAGGCGTTTGTTAAACAATCGACTCAATCCACCGTCAACATCTAGTCTTCGATTCAATCTTTAGTGCAACACACTGCCGCACACGGGCAAAGCATCAAGACCATCGAGGCCCAGATTGCACAGCTGAACGCGGCCCTGAGCGAGCGAGAGAAGGGGAAGTTCCCGTCCCAGCCACTTCCAAATCCCGGTCACCCACATAATGCACATGTTGCTCTTGAACAACAAAACCATAATGTGAGTGCCGTGACCATACTGAGATCGGGGAGGATGCTGCAAAACAACATTGGCACACGGATCAACGATAACACCCCGGCCGCTGCTTCTTCTTCTTCGTCTTCTTCTTCGTCTTCTGAGCCTATTCTCCGTTCTTCACAAGGCTCTTCTTCCTCTTCTTCTGCTTTGAATGGACCCACTTCTCACTCCACGAAAACACCTATTCTGGGATCCGTTCCAACTCCACAATCTCCTCCTCCAGCATTAGACTCAACCAATTTTCAAAATGTTCCATTCCCAAACCGGTTGAGGTCTAACAAACAAAATCCTCAAATGGAGAAGATTCTGGAGTTATTCAAGCAAGTTAACATCAACATTCCTCTTTTAGATGCCATCCAACAAGTCCCATCCTACGCGAAAATCTTAAAGGACTTGTGCACGAAAAAGAGGAAGTCTCAGGTACCAAAAAAAGTTTTCTTGGCCAGTGCTGTGAGTGATGCCCTTACCCAATCTTTACCACTAAAACGGAAGGACCCTGGCTGTCCTACGATTTCAATTACCATTGGGGATAAGAACATCAACCGCGCACTATTAGATCTTGGTGCCAGTGTTAACCTTCTTCCGTACTCCGTATACGAGCAATTAGGCATAGGAGAGCTGAAACCTACGCATTGTACTCTCCAAATGGCCGACCGATCGATCACCCATCCTAGGGGTGAGCTAGAGGATGTGTTAATAAAAGTCGGGGACTTCATCTTCCCCGTTGATTTCATTGTATTAGACACACAACCTGTAGCTAACCCCAGGAATCAAATTCCTGTGATACTCGGTCGCCCATTCCTCGCAACCTCAAATGCTGTGATCAATTGTCGCAATGGTTCTATGAACCTATCTTTTGGAAATATGACGATTGAACTCAACATTTTTAGGTTGGGGAATCAGCCCTCTGAACCTAATGCTCATATACTGGACGTCTGCTCAATCCAGGAGATCACCTCAGAAGAGTGTGAATTCGAGGAGTTTCTGTTTGAGAATGATAATCTTGACGCCACTAGTGCGTTCCTCTTCGAACCTGCTGCTGTTTCTGCGCTCGAAAACGACTACGAGTGTTTCACATTCTCGAACGATCTTAGCCGCGCAGAACCCGAGTTTGAAACTTTCGAATTTCTGGATGAGTTACAGGAACCATCCAACTCGGTCGCTTACACTCATTTCGAACCTTTGCTGGAGTCCTTTGAGTTCGAGACATTTTCTCCAATCCTGCCTTCAATCGTTTCACCGCCAGCACTCGAACTCAAGCCTTTGCCTTCTCACCTCAAGTACGCTTACTTGGGTGACAACGAGACCCTCCCTGTGATCATCTCGGCTTCTCTAGCTCCCGAGCAAGAGAAAGCCCTTCTCGCGGTCTTGCACAGCAACAGGGAAGCTTTTGGCTGGTCCATGGCGGACATCAAGGGGATTAGTCCCCTCATCGTTGAGCATCACATTCATCTGATGGATGATGCCAAACCAGCCCGGGATCCACAAAGACGTCTTAATCCAGTCATGAAGGAGGCTGTGAAGAAGGAGATCGTCAAATGTCTAGATAGTGGTATCATTTACCCTATCTCTGATAGCCAGTGGGTTAGCCCCATTCATGTTGTCCCCAAGAAGTCGGGCATCACGGTCATAACCAATGAGGCGAATGAGTTAATCCCTACTCGAACCCAAACTGGGTGGCGAGTTTGCATTGATTACAGAGAACTCAACGCCGCAACGCGGAAAGACCACTTTCCGCTACCTTTCATTGACCAGATGCTGGAACGATTGGCCGGACACGAGTACTACTGCTTTCTTGATGGCTACTCCGGCTATAATCAGATTCCCATCGCCGAAAAAGACCAGGACAAGACCACTTTCACTTGTCCTTTCGCCACGTTTGCATATCGACGCATGCCCTTTGGGTTATGTAATGCGCCCGCTACCTTCCAGCGGTGTATGATGGGAATTTTCTCAGACATGGTGGAAAAATTTCTGGAGATTTTCATGGATGACTTCTCCATCTTCGGCGACTCCTTTGACGAGTGTCTGCTGCATCTTGACGCTGTCCTTACCAGATGTAAGGATAAGAACCTCACTTTGAATTGGGAGAAATGTCACTTCATGGTGCGAGAAGGTATTGTCTTAGGACATATCATTTCGCAAAACGGCATAGAGGTTGACAAAGCAAAGATTGAGGTCATTTCCAATCTTCCTCCTCCCAGTTGCGTCAGAGATATCCGAGCCTTCCTTGGCCACGCCGGTTTCTATAGACGGTTTATCAAGGACTTCAGCAAGATTGCCAGGCCCTTGACTCTTCTACTGGCCAAGGACACGCCATTCGATTTCAACTCGAGCTGTATGACTGCATTCGAGTCACTGAAACGCTCACTCACTTCTGCTCCCGTTCTCTCTTCTCCTGACTGGACGCACCCATTTGAGATTATGTGTGATGCATCTGATTTTGCCATCGGTGCTGTCCTTGGACAACACATCAACAAGATGCCGCACGTAATCTATTACGCCAGCCGAACCCTGAACGACGCCCAACTCAATTATACGACAACTGAGAAGGAATTCTTGGCTGTTGTATTTGCTCTAGAAAAGTTCAGGCCATACCTCATCGGCTCTCCAGTCATTGTCTACACGGACCATTCTGCTCTGCGCCATCTTTTTGCGAAGAAAGATGCCAAATCTCGGCTTATACGTTGGATCCTCTTGCTTCAAGAGTTTGACCTTGTCATTAAGGACAAACGAGGATGTGAAAACGTCGTTGCCGACCATCTCTCAAGACTTCCTTCTTCGCAGTCGCTTCAAATCCCGATCAATGACGTTTTCCCGGATGAACAGCTCTTGACAGTATCTTGCGAACCCTGGTTCGCAGATATTGTGAACTATTTGGCCACGGGATTACTACCGACCGAATGGTCACGTCAGGACAGACTTCGCTTCTTATCCCAAGTAAAACACTTTTACTGGGACGAACCCTATCTGTTCAAGTACTGTCCTGACCAGATCATTCGTCGGTGTGTTCCGGACAATGAATTCAAGAGTGTGCTGTCGTTTTGCCACGACCAAGCATGTGGCGGGCATTTTGGGCCCAGAAAGACAGCTGAGAAGATCTTGCAATGTGGTTTCTACTGGCCATAACTCTTCAAAGACGCTTATGATTATTGCAAGACTTGCTCCCGGTGCCAACACATGGGCCGGATATCCCGGAGGAATGAGATGCCGCTCCAACCAATCTTGGATGTGGAGATTTTCGATGTTTGGGGGATAGATTTCATGGGGCCGTTTCCCAGCTCTTTCGGGAACTTGTACATCCTTCTAGCGGTTGATTACGTCTCTAAATGGGTCGAGGCTGTGCCTAGCCGGACTAACGACAACAAGGTTGTCGTTAGGTTCCTTAAAGAAAACATTTTCTCTCGTTTTGGGCACCCCCGAGCAATCATTAGCGACAATGGAACTCATTTCTGCAATAAGACTTTCGAAGCCTTGATGCAGAAGTATTCCATTAATCATAAGCTATCTACGCCCTACCACCCCCAAACCAGTGGTCAAGCCGAAGTTTCAAATCGGCAGATCAAGCAGATATTGGAGAAGACGGTTTCCAAGAACCGTAAGGATTGGTCTTTAAAACTCACTGATGCCCTTTGGGCCTTCCGAACCGCTTATAAGACCAACCTAGGCATGTCTCCTTATCGGCTTGTATACGGAAAAGCTTGCCACCTTCCTGTCGAAATAGAGCATCGCGCATTTTAGGCGATAAAAGAGCTGAATCTGTCTCTAGAAGATGCGGGCAGCAATCGGAAGCTGCAACTGAACGAACTGAGCGAGCTTAGGGATGAAGCTTACGATAACGCGGTTGTCATAAAGAATCGAACGAAGGTGTTTCATGATAAACACCTTGTGCGCAAAACCTTCGTACCTGGCCAGCAGGTACTTCTCTACGACACCCGGCTACACTTCCATCCAGGAAAGCTCAGATCTCGCTGGATAGGGCCGTATTTCGTGCGGAATGTGTATCCGCATGGCGCTGTGGATTTGGAAAATCCAAAGGACGGTTCATTTTTCAAAGTGAACGGACATCGACTCAAACCGTACCTTAGCGCCGATCCAACAGAGGAGCTCCTGTTTTTACAGGAGCCGGTTTACCCTGAATAATCTTCCTCTCCCCCTACACCCAAACTTCGATAATCCAGCCAAAAATAGTGGAAACACTGTTTCAAATAAGTTTGGGGGTATGTAAATACAATTTTGTTTTTTTTGTGCCTGTAAACTTTCCCTAATAAATAAAATAAATAAATAAAAAAACAAAAAAAAAACACTAAAAACAAATAAAACAAAAATAAAAAATTTCAGAATTTTTTTTTATATATACATATATATTTATAAATAATATTTCTATTTATAAGGGGTTTAAATGTAAATAAAAAAAAAATAAAATAAAAAACCCCCTATAAATAGCTCTCTTCACCTTCAGTTTTTTTTCCTGCCTCATAAATCTCCCCATCAGAAACCCTAGCCGCCACAACAAAGAAGGCCCCTGATCCCCTGCCGCCGCCGCCGCACCACCCCTCTGCCGCGGAAGCGCCGCGCCCTAGCCTCTTCACCCTCTGGAATTTTTTCCAGAGGAGGTTTGTACCATTCTAACTCTGATCTGATCTGTAAAATTTGAATTGTTGTTATGGCTTCACATTTTCAATACGAGAGAAATTTTTCGCAAGTATTTGAACATAACATTTATGGAAGTTATTTTGGCGACGAGATCCGGAAACGCGGATGGAATTATCTTTTGTATAACCATCCGAATGCATTCGCGCTTCCGGATCTAGTCCAACGATTCTATGATAACATGGAAGAGGGTAGTTTTCAGAAATACGGGTTTATTCGATTGTTTTGGGGAGATCAAGAAATACGAATAGATAGGGACTTCATTCATGAAGTCACATTGATTCCACGAATACCCGCACATGACCAACCCCTCCAGTTTGAGGATTACACCCCGTTGATGGGAAACGACTATTATAGGGAGCCACGTAAAGGGATTCAGGCGCATACACTTTACGCGAATGTGCTGACTGTGTGCCGATGGGCACAAAATAACATTTTTGGCAGCTCACACAACACGACATTTTTCACACCATCACTACACATCGTGCACACATTAATGAACAAACACCCAAGTTATGACATGTGCACGATACTACTTCAGTCGATTGATGCTGGCAAGAGTTCAGCCAACCATCCGTGCCCTATGTTGGTGACACAACTGTGTCGCCATTTCATCCCTTCTGACGAGTTTGCAGTACACATGCAAGCTGGCACAATCATTCGACCAGTTCTTGAGGGTGTTTCGACATCCTACACTAGACTTCATGATATCTGGTCACGCACCGAGCCGACCGAGCATGTAGTGGCCAGCTCGAGCTCCACAGCAAGCGATGAAGAGCTTACCCCCGCTGAGCAAGCACGCTTACTTAGACGGACACATAGGGGGGTAGAAAGAATGATGGGTATGATGACAAACTTCGATCAGAGAATGACAAGCTTAGAACAAGGAATGGCAACCCTATTGGCACGAGAGGAGAGATCGAGGTCGAGATCCAGGGCCCCTAGGGCAGAACCAAGTGAACCAGGGACAAGTGACGCAGCGTCTAGGAGACGACGCAGGGGGCAGTGAGGACACTGCCATTAACAAGTTTGGGAGAGGGATTAGATTGTAAATAGTTATCCTTGCATTGCATCTGCATATTTTATTTATCTTTTATGTAAATATTTGGTTTTACTTCGCATGTTTAAATTCTGCACTGCATTTTTTTAAAAATTGAAAAAATTTGAAAAACTTGAAAATAAAAACAAAAATTTTAAAAGAAAAAAAAACACAAATATTATTGACCGTTTCTGACTCAAGTCTAATATGACAGTTAACTAGTTAGAAGCTACTAGATCTTAAACTTAGTTAATTATGAACCCTAAAAATAACATTCCTTGAAGTTTAACTATAGAAAGTATACGCTCCAGCGGTTTGTTTTGAAATAAGCAAATTTTGAGTCTAGTTCTTAGGCGAAGTCAAGATGAGGGAAAATTATTGAAGCTCTATTTGAAGAATAATTCTGAAAAATAATTCTAAATCTTAAGTCCAAATTTTTGAAAGTATATACCCTACAAAATGCACATACACCACCTTGAAACTCGGAATAATAGAGGATACCTAGAAATACTCTTGCCTGAAAGCCTAGTATGAAAGAAAAAACGGTATTTGAAGCTAAACACCAAAAGAGCATGCTGAAAAATATATCCGGTCTTGAAAAAGAAAAGAAAGAAAAAAAAAAGAGAGAAAAATAGAATAAAGTCAAGACCTGGAAACTGCTATTTACGCTTTAAGTTCACACATTCAGTAATCGGCCGTTAGTGCCTCAAGAAGCATTAATAGTCGCATGAAAGATGTATGAACAAAACCGTCCATCATTAATAAAAAGAAGTAGTGCTAGGTATTAAGGCAAGGGTATTATAGCTTGAACTGAATTTCCAAGTGTAGGGGTGACAATTACACACACGTAGGGGTATATAATCAGAGTTTGGAGGAGAGATGAGGAATGAAAAATAGGGTTTATTTCTTCAGTAGAGTGGATAAAAATTCCGGATTTGAGATTCCGCTTAAGAAGGAAAACTCAGGAGATGCTGAAAGCTTTATAAACTGGCTAGGCGTATAGGGTCTTAAGTTAAATAGAAAGGAAGTGTGAAGAATACGGGCTAGTAATTTCTAAGTTTATGATAATAGGGTTTTCAGCTAGAAAGCTGAAATAGAGGATTAGAGTAGACGACCAATTTATCGGATTTTGTGGGTGTAATCCGCTGAAAACCCTCAGGAGACAACACTCCTCCTACTAGGGACACCTAGAGGTTTAACGGCTTGTTGCACGTGCTCAGTGCAATCGCGTTCCCTGCGAAAGTGAGGATAGGAATTTTTTGTGAATAAAATGGTTTTGCTCGGGACGAGCAAAAGGTAAGTTTGGGGGTATTTGTTGATCACATATTTTTGTATATTTGTACCGCCCATTCTTAATCACATTGCATACAGGTAGGTGCTTTTTATCCGTATTTGCTGCATGTTACAGATTACAGGTTTCCAGTCCAAAAGAGCACAAATCCGACAAAATCTCCACAGTTACGGCAAAATCCAGAACATCTGTTACAAACTGATAAAAGCCGGGTTCCAGTAGCCGTCCCGTACCAGTTCAGAAGAGAGGACGAAAATAGTCGTCATTTGGGACTAAAGAAAAATTTGAAGTCAAAAGTGGTGAAAGTCAAAAGTGAAGAAATGAAGAAATTTTGGATAAGAAATCTGGAGATCTTCTGGAAATTGATACTGCAGTATGAAGATTTCAAACATCAGGAAAAAATAGCAGAAGACCAGAGAAAGAAGCAGCCAAAGTTTGGCCACCAAACAGCCGCGCATGCGCGGCCAAACCCCTGCTTTGGCCGCGGATGCGCGGCTGACACGTGTCATTGCAGTGTGGATTTTTGGGGTTATTCCTGTAATTATGTGTAGGGTTGTGTTTTACTGCCAAACTCTCAGAATCAGGCTTATAAATAGCCCAGAGCAGAACCAAGAATGAGTACTTAGTTTTCATGTGTAATTTTTGTATTAGAATTATTTAGTTTCTAATAAAAGTCCATTTTCCTCCATCTTCCTCCATTAAAGCTTGTGAGAGGTTTTGTTGAGTGTGAAGCATGCAAGAAGTGTTCTTTATCTATATGTGTAATTTGTAATTCGGTTTCTTATATTGATTGTAATTTTCATTGTTAAATGTAGTTGTTGTTATTTATTAAAATTGTCGTTTTGATATTTCTTCCATTTTCAGTTATCTCTACAACCATGATGCTTAGTGTGATCCTTGCCTAAGTGAGGTCCCGAACAGCTAGTTGTGATTTTCTATCTCAATTCTTATTACCCTCTTTCTTTGTTTTATTTCATTTAACTTTTCTAATGGGTGAGTAACTTCTCACTTGTTAGGGTAGGAAACGGAAAGTTTGAAAGACGGGAACATCCCTCACTTTTCTCTTTGACAAATATCTTGATTTGAACTCCTGTTAATTGATCCACAATCCGCTCCCTACGGCACCCTATTCTTCATAATAGCGGTGTTACCCTAGTGAGACCGGTTGTGGTTGAATCAACTTGAGGTTGCGACTAAGAGCCAAGAACGGACGGACAAGGACCAAAAAGAGAAAACGAAGTGTTGGAAAGCCTAGCTTATACTCCCAAGTTTTCTCTTAGTCGTGCTAATCCCCGTTGTTGCCGATTACCGTAACATCAATATTAAGAAGTGGCAAAAGAATCAAGTGAGCGATCCTCCCGACCCAAACCAACCAAATCCTACCCTTTACAAGTTCTCTTATCATTCATTTTCAATTAGCTAAACTCAAACAAACCCAACATATTTGGACTTAACTCGTCAAGACATTAAGAAAAAGACTCCCATCTCTCTGTGGATCGACCCGTACTCATCCGGCTAGCTGCAAAGCGAAACCGTCCTGATTGCGGTAATTAAACTAGAACACGCAGAATCTCTGCCAATCAGGTGCTCAGTGGAGACTGGGTACACTGGACGGACTCGCCGAGAACTCCCAGATGGTATTATACATCACGTCAGATGGCAGTTCTCCGGTGACACTAGTACAGAGTAGTCTGTTGACCCGAGATCGTCATAGAGTCTTGTGTGATTCCCACTGTGCTTTGATTTCCATCATACCACGTCCAAGAGGGCATGCAAAAAGGTGGCTTTTGGGTACAGTCCCGAATCACATGGAGGCAATGAGCGATAGGAGGGGATTCGTCTCTCCCGGTATAGGGAGTTGATGTTGCGCTGTGTTCGATTGGCTATAACCGGAAATCCCTGGCCAGGGTTGCTGAGATTTACTGGTAAGTGTTACCAGTAGTTTCTCGAACTGTTATAAACCTCATATCGACACGACTTATCGAGCTACTGGGGTCTGACGTTTACCACCCCTAGGCGAGATATGCGACATATCAGACGATGAGACCGGACTGTACGAGAGTGTTACTGTTTGGATTCACAGGAGAATGTACAGGCTTGCTTGTTGATCTTCTGAGCGATCAATACCTGGGTGGCTGTTACGTTTAGCTGACCGCTTGCAGCTCGTGGGTGTTTGATATGATCATCACCTACTGCCAGCGTATTGACGATTCTTTAGAGTCCTACACAGAGGTTTCTTGGCTCAGGCGAAACGGAGTAGGAGCACATATGTGATATGTACGGGACCGAGGATAATGCGGTATATGATACCGTATTGGATTCTCGCGATATGAGATATCGGCCGGGTATATGTGATATAGCCGGGTTATCGTATTAGTCGGTTATATGAGATATAGCCGAATTGTCGGATCAAGTGTTGATTCGATAATTTAATGTATAATAATATATATGATATATTAAATTACATTAACTAATATTAGCTCACTAAAAGATTCATTTTCTCACGGGATAATACATTGATATATATGCGATATATGTTAATTGTATTATTTTCTATTGTTAAAAAATATATTGTATATGTGATATATAATATTATAACATGTTAGGGTTACAAATTTAACATTGGATTAGGGTTTAAACTTGGTTAAGGTTTGGATTAGGGTTAGCTTTTGCATGAAGCTTCCATGAAGCTTCATGAAGCTTTGACTTTGTGGTTGCTTGATATTATTTATGAGATATTATGTTAACCCAATCCAAACCATTTGTAACATTTCAAAAAAGATAAAATATTAATTTTGGGAATTTTTTTATAATTTAATATTACTTTATTGAATATTTTAATATTTTGGAATTATTAAATACAAATAAATGGGAAAAATTTTGGAAAATTATGGAAAATTCTAAAATAGGGTAAACTAGAGAATTATGACATTTTAAAGTTTTTGTGATTAATTTGACACTAATTTAGTGCTAATTGCGATTAAAAATCGCTAATCGGTTTTTAGCTTTTTTGTGCAACACATGGACATATCACTTTTTCACACTTGTGCATTTTCTTGCCATGGTTCTCTTTGGGTTTACTATTCTTGGGAGAAGGATTTTGAGAGAATAAGAAAAGAAAAGGAAAAGAAATGGAAAAAGATTAAAGAAATTGGTAGTAGGTGAGAGAGAGAGGTATGGGCACCATTGACTAAAGACTTAGCCATTCTCCTCCATTTTCAACACTCATTTCTCTCTCCCCCTTCCTTGCTTGCTGCTCCTCCTCCTCCTTCATCTCCCTCCCCTCTTCAACCCCTCACAACACCTTTAAAACAAACTCAAAACCCCAATCTCATTTCACTAAAAAGATGCACAAGCTCAAGACCTACATGATGGACCATGAAAGCATGGATTTTGGCCACTAGGGGCAACTCAAGAAAATTCTTGAGTTGCCAAATGAGGTATTTTTCTGAACCATTAGCTTAGTTTTAGTATTACTTATACCCCATGTTTAGTTTTGAACCGATATTGTGTGAATTGGTGACTTGAGGTAAAACCTAGTTAGGGTTTGAGGGAAACTTGTGTTGTATGTGAAATTGAGTTCAATTGAGGTTATACAAACACCCTAGTGTATGAATTGAGACCCTAACCTGAAGCTTAAACACATAATGCGGATTTTAGAAACCGATATCGGAGAATTTATGAAATCTGTGAAGGGTATATTGAATCTGCTATCACCCGAGACACCCTAAATTAAAATTGATTGGACAGTGACATGTGCAGGCACCCAGGAAGCTACCACCAAGACCCCAGCCCCTACTTCCATTTCCAGGCCGCAAATTCCTCCATTCTGGCCGCAAATTGCGGCCAGACCATGATGGAATTGGCTCGTTTTGGTTTTGGTGTTCCCTTATCTGTAGTTTAGGCCGCTGGTATACATAGAATTGTCTAATTGGACCTAGGGTGAAATCTGGAACATATTTCCTAAGTTGTTGTTTTGGATTCGTGTTTCCGTATTCCGTATTTTTAAGTCTGAATTTGTGTCTTGTGTTTTACCTCGACTATTTGGCGTTTATACGACGATATAGAGGATTTATTGATGGTTTTGAAGGCGTGCCATAGGTTCTAACCTATAGGCCTCTTATCGTATCGTTTTGGGTTTCGTGTGCCGTTTTAGCTTTGATTTGGTTTTAATGCGCATATACGATATTTTGATGTGTAGGTACCCTATGAAGACTACGGGACGACAAGCAAACGTGTGGTGACATCGAAAGATGGAGACACAAGGTGAGTAGATTATATCTACTGGGGGAAGTCGGGTGGATGGCGTATAGCACCCCCGCAGTCCGTAGTTGTTATTATATATGATAGTAGGTGTATTATGGATAGTGTAGCGTTAGAAGTGACTAGTGTAGTTCATAGTCGCGAACCCTAGAATAGAATTACACCTACACGCACACCCTTGCATATTACTTATACTGGCACTGTGTTGATGATATTGGATGACTTTGGAGATGAGTCGATGATATTGGACTTTGTGCCGCGAGATCGGTGATGTGATATGATTCGTATTTGGGATACGAAATGTGTTTCTTGCGGGCTTGGGATGTGTGTTTACCCCCCCTCCCCCCCGCATTCATACTTTGTAGATGGCATCAGTTGTACTAGACTTAGATCAGTACCCCAGCTTATGTGATACGATAATAGTGATACCTGAGATGTGATGAGATAGTGTGATATTGACCCGTACCCAGCGATTGGGATGCCGTACGACGATTTACCGTATGAGCTTTACATTGACGATAGATCCGCACTCATGACTTGAGGATGTCATATGATATACTGTATTGTACGCGATACTATTGAGGCGGGATCACCGACTTATATATATTTATATATATCGACTCAGATGTTAGGCGGTTTCCTTACCTGTAGCTCAGCTTGTTAGTTCAGCTGTATAGTTTAGTGTAGTTGTTAGATTAGATTAGACTCCTACCTATTTCAAAACTAGCGGGTCGTGGGTATTTTAAAAGACAGGTCAAGGGATCTACGGACATTTCAAAAGGCGTATCTTTTCATAAAAACACCGTAGCCCCTATTTTCAAAACCCCATGATTCGTGATATTTCAAAAGGCACCATTTGTAGGACTTATATTAGATTAATGCAGATTAGTTATAGTTGCGTCTAGATTCAGCTCCCACTCTTTTTGTGGTTCGCTTTGCATCGCATTCTTATATTATGTTTCATACTCCATTATTGATATCATGCTGTTAGGACACCAGCACCATTACCGATGTTGCGTATGTACCACGTACACTTACTTGCCGGCTCACACACATCTTCATCGGTAATTGCCATGTCACGTACACCTTAGAAAATACTATTGCTTGTCATAACCTATTAGCTAATAGTTTAGACATTGTAGTTATTACCTGCTACTTCATGCATACTGTTATTCATTGTTATGCCGCATTCATGGATTCTCATGCATATATTCACTATTTTACGTGTTACTGAGGTTTTGGATTTGGATTTCCGTGAGATTTTCTGGATTTGGAGGAAAACCGCAAAAACACAAATAAACATTCTCTCTCTTTTAAAATAAAAAGTGCGGTTTTCCCATGATGTATGAGTCGTCCACCATGAGTTTGCTGATGGATTTGGAAACCCGATTCGAGGAGACGGATGAACCGTTTCGGGTACATGGTGGACCCGGTGCGGTACCCCGGGGCAAGATGAATGTGGTGATGACGTTGAGCCTGGCAGGGGAGCACTACCGACCGGTGATTTTACCTGACGCGTCGGATATCCGGAGGATACCGTCGTGGTCTTGAGATTGATGGTAGGGGCCGGTCTGGACTGACGGCGCCCTAGATTTTGTGATTGAGACATTGAGATTTCGAGATATTGAGGTACAGAGACTGTGATACAGAGATATCGAGATATTTGGATTACGTTTTGTGCCGATGTTAGGCACTGTTTTATGCTGATTTCATTATGATACCTCATTTTAAAAATACAAAGGAAATCTCACTAAATTATGAAAACAGTTTCTTCATTTACATGTATTCTGTTCTCATGCATTCATACCTCATTCATATGAAATATTGCTACCTGAGGCACTGACACAGGCACATGAGATTGCACTCGGGTTAGATATTTACCCTAGCCTTGTTATAGGCTGCATGTTTTTATTGAGGATTTTGTACTGATCGTTTTGACCTAGGATTATGTCTTGCGTTCGGTTTCTGCTTGTAGTTGTTCTCTATTCATGAGTTGGCAACTCACCCCCCCGTTGTGCCACAGTTCTTGCAGGTTTGCCGTACAGGTTTCATTGCGGCATTTCTGGCACATTGCTTCCTTGCGGGTGAATTGCATTTGGTAGGTGGTTTCTTTTGCATCAAGAACCACCATTGTACTTGTATTATTCCTTGTATCTAGATTTTTCCATCAACCAAAACTTGTATATTGTTTCAGACTCAGACTTTAGTGATGTTTTATTTGACCTTAGAGTCGCGCTTAGTAGTATTGCGGTTTTCATGCTTACTGTGTTTCTTTTGGATTTGATCCTCGCCTTTCGGCGTTGTATATTATTGTTGCTTGCGTGGTTGTGACCGTCGATTGACGAAGAGATAGCTCCCGCTTGGGGATGCCTTTTATCATTGTATATATGTTGTGCTTGTTGTACCCCGTTCGGGGCCAGTATTTACAAAAGAAACTCTGCCGAAATTTTTAGAAAAGACTTTACCTTTTAAAAATGCACATTCGACTTAGTTATTTAAAGACCTTGACTTCAAACATATTTTCCTTCACTTCTTTAAACCAGTTTTCTTTACTTACTCTTTAAATGGTTTTAGATTTCTGGGCTTTTGGCTTACTTGGATCAGATGGAGTCCTATAGACTTCATATGGTTCAAGGGCCAGTCACGTGCTCTTTCGGGTCGTGACAAAGTTGGTATCAGAGCGCTAGGTTGACCTTGGTTCGAGTCTAAGTTTGACTATGTGGAGCCTAGGGCGTTTATATATATACGGAACTTAGGCTTAACCTTACGGAACTTAGACTTAGTCGAGGGGGTATTAGACCCGAACTTTCGTCGTATAGGATGACCCTTGGTTGATGGAATAGGTGACTAAAGTAGAGTGACGTACCGTTGGTATGTTCCGCGGCATACTTACGACACGCCACTCCGCTTAAGGAACCTTAGGATGTACATATTTTCGAGATCAGTGATTCTCTTTATATCGATGATTATACATCCATTTGAGATCCCCGATTCTATTAGTCCATGATCATACCTTCATTGATGCTGTTCCTTCTTATGATCATGTATCCACTCTGGATCTGTTGTTTCCTTTCTTGTCATTGATCTGCTCTCTTCGATACTTGATTGAGGTTCCTGTCGCCATGTTTGAGCGCAGTTTGGGCTGCAGCTAGGGTTACGGTCAGGGCGAGCTCGTCTGGTACGAGGGCCGACCATTGTGTTTTCTGGTGACATGGGAACGTCTCGAGTTAGTATTGATGACTGTGACCTCAAGTGGAGGCGAGTGCTTGGTTTTGCACCGGATGATCGGGCCATTGTTAGAGCTTCCAGTTGAGAGAGGACTGTTGTTGTACATCATACCTCAGAGATTATGATGTCGTCTACCGTGCAGACAGAGGGACCAGCTGTTGCTGAGATTGACGGGATGTCGCTTTCGGAGCTTACGAGCTTAGATTGTTGGAGCTTCCAGGCAGATATGAGACAGATTATAGCTAGTTTACCCGAATTGAGAGACGAAGGTGATTCGTCCGATTTATGCACCGGAGCGGGCCCAGTTGAGTTGAAGATTTCCAGTGTGGAGAGTCTTACTCAGATCTAGAGCAGACCGATTCAGAGATGACCGCCAATGTGTCGCCTTTCCTGGAGGATTGAGGCGCTGTTTGGCGTACAGGTGAATGAGCCAGTTATTGCTGCAAATGACGAGATATCGCCCAGATGGATGGAGCTACTGCAGCGTGAGCTTATACTTAGAGATATGATGGACGGTCGCTAGTCACCTGAGGACTAATGACTAGGACATGTGGTTCGTTCGGTTACCGATGCGAGGTCATCAGATAGATTGTTTCCAGCTGGAGACGACTTCGCGCAGATTCGTTGAGAGTCGATAGAGACGATCGAATGTCAGGAGCCCATTTTCTAAGTTTAAAGTATACGGAAAGACATGCAGGTGATTCTATGGACCCTCTAGAAGAATGAAACCCTAACTCGACTTAATGACCGTGTGAAAGCCTTTGAACCTTAGGGTTTGCGGCAGTTCCTCGGCGCCATTAGTGAGGCTTGGGTTTGCCCTTCTACGGCTGGACCACCGACGCTGAGGCATGTACTCGATACTATTAAACTGTACTCGAGATGTTGATCTCTTGGGGGATTATAAGGTTCTGACGAGTCGATCGAATGTTTCGACATCATTCGGATATCATGTGATGGGATGTATTGCTTGGGAGACTCCAGATACGAGTATAGCCGTCGGAGCATAGTCCATGCAGCCACGATGAGACGAGTCCGAATCAGTCGACATTGAAGCAGAGTGAAGAAAAGAGTTCGCAAGAGATTTCGACGAGATGACGTCCCACTCCGCTGACATCAGAGATGTGATACGCACCCAGAGGCGTTGTATATGGATATATCTTCCAGAAAGAAGCGCGATAAGTATGCAGCCGTTCCGGAATAAGAATTTGCTTCAGCAATGGATGATGACTTCCGGGCAATCCTGCAGGAAAGAGATTTGAGAGAGAAATCTCGATAGGACCTTTCTGGAATGCGATACGAGAAGACCTAGACCTAGGGGTGGTCATATTGCGCACACCCAGCAGGCCAGAGTTCGGCATTGTCTTGGTATCGAAGATCGGAAGCAAAGGTTGCATCATTCTCTTCGTGAAGCCTCTCGAGAGTCCACAACATGATGATCGCAGCGAAGGGACCTCAACACGGAGCTTAAGAAGTGAAGGACCGGATCTACAAAGGTTGTAATCTCTCTCACTTAGTGTTAAAGCGTTTAACATGCATCTTTTCGCCTAAACCCTAGTTTAAAGATCCGGCTTCGGCTTGTTCGGCACGGCTAAAATGTTAATCGGTCATGGTTGATGCCTCGTAGACCCTTGTGCGCGTGCTTAGCAACCCTACACTTATATCTTTAATAAAGATGATAAAAATTCCTGAGTTAAGATTGCACCTTAGAAGGAAAATTTAAAAGATGCTGAAAACTTTATAAATTTGCAAAACATATACGATCTTAAGTTAAATGAAAAGGGAGTGTGAAAAATACGGGTTGATGATTTCTAAGTTAACGATAATAGAATTTCTTACTAGGATACTGAATTGAAGAATTAGAGTCAATGGCCTAATTGATTGGATTTTGTGGTAGTATCCGCTGAAAACCCTCAGGAGACAACACTCCTCCTACTAGGGACACCTAGAGGTTTAACGGCTTGTTGCACGAGCTCAGTGCAATCGCGTTCTCTGTGAAAGTGAGGTTAGGATTTTTCGAGAATAAAATTGGCTTTGCTCGGGACGAGCAAAAGATTAGTTTAGGGGTATTTGTTCATTTCAGAATTTTGCATTATTATATCGCCCATTCTTAATCACATTACATATAAGTAGGTGCTTTTGATCCATGTCTGCTAAATAGTTACAGATTACAGGTTCTCAGTGTAAGTCTATGTTACCCACCCCGGTGCTTAACGGGGAGGCGGAATAGGTAAAAATCAATTTTTTCTTAAAGGAAACATAGACTAACCATGAAGGATCTTTGCTAAACAAAAGCTAACAAACTAATGTGGAGTTTTAACTACTAGGTTAAGAAATTATACCTAAAGCTTGAACTCCTTCTCCTTTTGTTGTGGTCCTCTTTGTTGCGAGCTCCTTGGAGTGGTGTAGATGGCTTCTCCTCACCGTCTTCTCTAGGTCAAAGAATGATCCACCCGAAGGCCTCTACCTTGAGCTCCTAACTCAACAATGAAGTAACTAGAGTGCTTGGATTGCTAGACTAAGAACCCTAGAGTGAGTAGAGAAGTATTTTGGTGGTTTAGTCTCAAAATCTTTTGATTTTCAACACATGAAAGATTAAAGCTTTGAGAGAGGAAGAGGAGAGCAAACCATGAGAGAGAAAGATAATGAGAGAATGAGAGAACCAAGCTCTCATATGAGAAATATATGATAATAATAATAATAATTAAGAAAATTGTGATGGTGAGTTGATTTGACCATTATCATTTCATAATTAATGCTAAGCATGCTTCAAAAAATATCTCATGCTCAACAAAAGAAAATATCTAAGTCAATGTGAGTCAACAAGTCAAATGGTCAATCCAACTCTAACCATGATACAATTATCCTTAATTAAAACTATTAATCATAATCCTCCTTCTCATTATGGTTTTGATCAAGTCAATGGTCAAAACCCTAATGAGGTGTCTCCCTCTCCGCCCTTGTCAACTGTACATACATATCCACATCCGTGTTCCATAGAAACACGAATACAATGAGACTAGACCAATCCCAAAACAAATACTACTATCTAGCTTAAACCAAAGCCCACTAGTATCAACTGCCCGAACACCAAACGTGCATAAGTACGCGTATGTGAACGAACCCCCGTCGTAAAACCATACGACCTCTACTACGTTTCGCCCAAAGGTGAACAACCCTCTGCATGGGACCCTAAAGACTCGACACTACGCTGGTAGTGGGTTTAACCATAGTCTGCAAGCGGTACTAGCTATACGTAATGGTCCCTAGGTAGATGTCGATAAGAAGACCGATGAGGTGAACCCATCCGAACTCCTACTGAGCCTGAATGTGACAATCTCCGTACAGTCCGGTCTGTTCATCTAAGAGTATCGCATGTCGGTCCTAGGGGGCGGTAAATGTCATACCCCTAATAGCGGTACAAGTCGTGTCGGAGTGTAGCCCGGAACACCCTGAGAAACTACTGGAAACACTGCCAGTAAATCTCACTTGCCCTGGCCAGGGACTTTGTGTAATGGCTCTCCTAGACACAGCGCGATATCAACCCCCAATACCGGGAAAGACGAATCCTGTCTAACCGTCACTGTCTCTAAGTGCTTCGGGACTACACCCAACTACTACCTGTTTGCATGACTCAATAGAGCCGTGGTAGGGTAGTAATCTAAGAGCAGTGGGAACAACCTTGAGGCGAAGTGGCAGTGTCAAGTCAACGGACTAAGCTGTACTCATGTCACCTGGGAACTGTTACCTGATGATAGGTATAGTACCAACCAACAGTTCCCGACGAGTCCTGTCCAGTGTACTCATAACCTAATGAGCACCTGCATACTATCTCTAGTACGACGTACTGATGGCTATGGGACATACCATCTCCCAAGCTGGGACGAGAAGCGTACACACCAGTCTACTCCGGAGTATCGATGCCCTGTCTCGATAATCCTACGACTAGGTACATGTATAAGGATGTGCTTGTAGACTACCTAACCCCCACAAGTGTGACTGCCATCACAATGCTGGTAGTCAAGCAAAGATCCTAAGGACTTTATCAATATGTATTAGCGATATATCAAAAGAAACATATACACATATTAAGATAGATATAAACCAAGTAGCATACTACCATATTGAGCAAGACTGTTATAAATCTGTGTATATATCCCAAGCTTCCAAAATGTAATATACAAACTGGTACTATACAATAATGGCCTCTAGGGCATATCACACTAACAATCTCCTACTTGCACTAAGGCCATGTGCTGGCATATCGCAGACCTATCATCTCGAATAGCCTCTCGAACTGCGTCTGATGAATGGATATGTAGTGTTATCTTCTGTAGAAACCCTCCGAACCTCGATCTCCCGGCGATCCACGATCTTCCTGATAAGGTGATACCGCCTCAAGATGTGTCTGGACTTCTGATGGGACCTGGGTTCCTTCGCTAAAGCTATAGCCCCGTTGTTATCACAATACAGAGGTATTGGATCAACAATGGACGGAACCACCTGAAGTTCTGTTAAGAACTTCCTCATCCAGACAGCATCTTTTACGGCATCTGAAGCTGCGATATACTCCGCTTCCATTGTCGAGTTAGCAACGGTCTCCTGTTTGGGACTCTTCCAACAGACCGCCCCTCCATTGAGGGTAAAGACATAACCTGACATGGATTTGGAGTCATCCTTGTCACTCTGGAAGCTAGAGTCAGCAAAGGCCTCGATCTGGAGGTCCTTTCCGCCGTAAACCAAGAACATCTCTTTAGTCCTTCTCACGTACTGTAGAATGTTCTTTACCGCTATCCAGTGCTTCTGCCCACGGTTTGATTGATACTGGCTTACCACACTCAGTGCATAAGCTACATCTAGTCTGGTACACAACATCGCATACATTATAGAGCCTACCGCAGAAGCATAAGGTATAATAGACATGCGATCCCTTTCCAAATCAGTCTTGGGAGACATCTCTTTGGAGAGGGTGATTCTGTGACAATCCGGTAAATTACCGCGCTTTGAATCTTCCATACTGAATCTTTTCAATATGGTGTCGATGTACCTGGACTGCGAAAGTCCCAACATCCTCTTAGATCTATCACGATAGATCTGGATCCCCAGAATGTAAGAGGCATCACCCAGGTATTTCATGGAGAATCTGTGTGACAAGAACCCTTTAACAGATTATAGCATAGGAATGTCATTTCCTATCAAGAGAATGTCATCCACGTATAAAACGAGGAATACGACAGTTCGCGCTACAATCTTACTATAAATGCATGGTTCATCTGGATTTTTGATAAAGCCTAATTCTTTGACCATCTCATCAAAACAGATGTTCCAACTCCGTGATGCCTGCTTCAGTCCATAAATGGACTTCAGCAATTTGCACACTTTTTCGCTGCTCCCACGCTGAATGAATCCCTCTGGCTGGTCCATATAGACACACTCCTCTAAATTTCCATTTAAAAAAGCAGTTTTTACATCCATCTGCCAAATCTCATAATCGTGGAAGGCAGCAATGGCAAGAAGGATTCGAATGGATTTGAGCATAGCCACTGGAGAAAAGGTTTCGTCATAGTCCAAACCAGGTCTTTGACGAAAACCCTTTGCAACAAGTCTAGCCTTATAGGTTTCAACCTGTCCATCTACACCAATCTTCTTTCTAAAGATCCATTTGCAGCCTACGGGTTTTACCCCTTCTGGAGCAAAGTCCAAAGTCCATACTTCGTTGGTGTACATAGACTCCATCTCGTTCCGCATTGCATCTAGCCATTTTACTGAGTCAGTGCTCTGAATGGCTTCCTTAAAGTTAGTCGGCTCATCATTATTAATGATGCAATCCCTCTATCCCCATCTATGAGAAAGCCGTAGTATCTCTCAGCTGGATGAGAAAGCCTACTACTCCTGCGGAGCGGTGCGGGAATGTCCTGTTCTTTTGAAACTTCTTGTTCCACCAAGCTTTCAGTAATAGCTTGTGGTTTTGGAATTTCTTCCAGTTCTATTGCTCTCCCACTTGTTTCTTTTTCTAAGAACTGATGTTCCAGAAAGTGGACATGACGAGAAACAAAAACCTTTTGTTCCTCTGCGTAATAGAAAAGATACCCCCTGGAGTTCTTTGGGTATCCCACAAACTTACACAGTGCTGAGCGTGCCTCGAGTTTTTCCGCATGCTGCTTTTTGACAAAAGATGGACATCCCCGTATCTTCAGATATTGAAGATAGGGTTTTTCCCACTCCACATCTGATATGGTGTGGTAGGCACAGTCTTGGTAGGAACCTTGTTTAAAAGATATGCAGCTGATTCTAGTGCATAGCCCCAGAATGATCGCGGTAACTCAGCGTTACTCATCATGGAACGTACCATATCCAATAGGGTTCGGTTCCGTCTCTCTGATACACCGTTGTGTTGTGGAGTGTATGGAGGAGTAAGCTGAGAGAGAATTCTATTCTCTTTTAAGTAATCCAGGAACTTAGCACTTAAGTATTCATCACCTCGATCAAATCTCAGTGTTTTGATACTTTTGCCGGTTTGTTTTTCTACTTCATTCTTATATTCCTGGAATTTCTCAAAGGCCTCGGATTTATGCTTCATTAAGAAGACATGTCCATACCTAGAGAAATCGTCCGTAAAAGTAATGAAATATGAAAAACCACTTCTTGCATGTGTAGGCATTGGACCACACACGTCGCTGTGTGCGAGTCCCAAGAGTTCGCTCGCTCTTACTCCGTGTCCAGTGAACGGAGTCTTTATCATCTTTCCTTTGAAACATGATTGACAAGTTTCATAAGAATGATATTCGAACAGATCCAAATATCTTTCTTTATGTAACTTAAACAACCTTGTCTCATTGATGTGACCCAGTCTACAATGCCATAAGAAAGCATGATTTAATTCTGGAGACTTTCTTTTGTGTGTATTCTGGATATTGAAAATCTGCGGTTGGTTTAAAACGTATATACCGTTGCTTAATGTACCCGACCCAATCAAAACATGATTAACGTGAATGTTTACAACATTGCTTACAAATGCAAAATCATAACCTTCTTTAGACATTAAAGATACAGATATGATATTACAAGTCGAACTGGGTACAAAATAACAGTTGCGCAAAACCAAAACATGTCCATCTGTCAATCCTAAGTGATAGTCCCCCACGGACTCAGCATCCATGCTTGCTCCATTTGCAACTCTGAGGGTCATATCACCTGCCTTCAAAACCTTACGTCTTCTCAGTGCCTGCAAAGAATTACAGATATGAGATCCTGATCCGGTATCCAATACCCAGGAAGTAGAGTTGATTGACAGACAGTTTTCAATAACATACACACCTGAAGCCGAAGCCACAACTTGCTTCGGGTCCTGGTTCTTGGCCTTCCAAGCCGTGCAATCTTTCCAGTGTCCTTTCTTGTGACAATAAAAGCATTCTTCCTTCCCCACAATCTGTTCCGCTACCTTTGCTTTTCCCTTGGCTTCCACCTTATTAACACCGCCCCTTGGTTTGGTGGGGGCCTTCTTCTTCTTTCCTTTGGCTTTCTCCTTGGACCTAGAAGAGGAAGCTCCTCCAACAAACAAAGCGGGTGTTTCCCTGACTTTCTGCAGGGTGCCTTTTGCACTCCTCAACATGTTGAGGAGTTCCGTAAGTTCGACTTCTTTTCCTTACATGTTGAAATTCAGGATAAACTGGGCGTAGGTGGAAGGAAGGGATTGGAGAATCAAGTCAGTGTAGAGCTCGTTCTCTAACGTGGTCCCGAGGTCCGCGAGCTCCTCAATGTAGCCAATCATCTTAAGAACGTGTTCCGCTACAGATGATCCGATGGCCAACCTCGCTGAAAATAGCTTCTTCGAGGTCTCGTATCTTGCGATACGGGATTGCTCTCCATATAGTTCCTTAGTATGGAGAAATATGGATTCAAGATCCATATTCTCATGCCTCCTCTGATGTTCATTGTCCATAGAGGCAAGCACAAAGCACTTGTCCTTCATGCTGTCAATCTCCCAGGTCTTACGGATTTCCTTATCCGCGACACTGGATCCTGGACCAGGGACAGCGGGGGCCTTAGTGGTAAGGAGATACCCCAACTTGTCATAAGTGATTGCCATTTTGAAATTCCTGAACCAATCTTTGTAGTTTGGCCCTGTTAGTATATTTTTATCTAAAAGTAACTTAAGGCCCGTCATGTTGTATGGTTGCTGCAATTAGAAGAGAGAGAAGAAACACTTTAGCATGATACTCTTGCAAGTTTAGAGTGGTTTTTAGTTTGTCTAAACAGGATGGCTCCCACTGTTTCTCGAATCCTTCCTCAAACCATAAAAGAAGAACTAGTCGGGATTGATCTCACCGTACAATACTTGCTTAACCGTTCAGCCAGGCCAGTGTCGGTACTTCGAGGGAGGTTTTACGACGCTTTCGCGAAGTTCCTTAATTAAATAACCTCTTTTCCCTATGGGCGTAGCCCCGCTAACACCTTTCTAGACACCTACTTGGTTTATAGCATTGATCGTTAAGTGAAAAAATTTCCTGAGGAGTAGCATATACTCACAGTAGGATCAGGATCCAAATATCATTGTATGATAAAGTTGAAGGAATCCTACCAAAATTATCACACTCCAAATGGTATGCAATACTAGCAAGTTTCAGTTTCTTTAGAAACTCCCGATGTGGATTTTCCCCCATGCTCTTATGACCTTGACGAAGACCAACATATCATAAGTCACATGTTAAGTTTTACCCGTCATTATCCAGGTTAATTTGAACCCACCCGTACATACCCTTGACGAAGGCCAAAATAGCAGTACGACTGTCCCAAACCAGCGCATCTATCTATGCAACAGATAAATATTCGGCATCTACCAATCACTATGCCTTGGTGAAGGTCAAAATACATAGCTTGAATACTACTGAATATTTAACTGAAATGACGGAGGGCTACGAGTGGTTTTGGCGAAACCGTGAACGTAGTGAACTTGATATAATTGAAGGAACCTGATAGCTTTTAAAAGGAGTGGTTTAAGCTCCGCATTATAAAAGTTTTCTGTTTTGAAAAAACCGAGTGGTTTTGAAATTGTTCTAACGATTCAGCTTTGGTTAATTTTCTTTGCATTAATATAATACGTCCCATCAATTAATCCTACCATTTCGGAAAACAACGAAAATATGACGTACACTTATGCCATCCGCATTCGCCACTGGGCCCCGTCATCACCCGTTAGGTTACTTAACTAACGACAGAGCGGGCGCTGGACTAGTGCGGATGCAAAACATAAGCAATGCCTACTAGATATCATATATAGTTATAAACATTCGTTAGACGCAATGATAGTTATTCCAGATCACAGATGAACACATTGGATATGCTGGGAATCCGCGTTTCGTTCGAGCCTACAATGAAAGACGGATTTCACGGTCGCGATGAATAGCCAAACCCCACCCTATACCCCTACGGGTGCGGCAAACTACCATCCAAATACCCGAAGTGAAGCAGCCTCCCTCAACAACGTGAGTAGGCCACTCAACACTTCTAAGTACCCGGTAGTTTGTGTACCCCACCTTGGGTCTATCCTAGGAGCAAAAACAGTAAAAGAAATAATATACAATGGTGGCTACAACCTCAACCCGGATGTGCGACCATGAAATAATATTACATCAAATTACAAATATTACATTGAATGAAAAATGAAAACCCTCATCTCATATCACCGGCTATTCATCGCGACGATCTAACAAGTTCATATCCACAAACCAATAGAAACATCACAGAAATATGCAACCCCAACTAATCGACATATAGCAATTAGAGGAAGTTTAAAACACATTATACAGAACATGAAACATCAAACAACATTAAACTGTGACTTCGAAACACCCGTAATTTGCCACAGTGAATAATTTACAGTAAAGTCAAAATTGGCAAAAACAAACAACTCCTGAAGCCCTAGATCTAAGTCATAAAGCAAAACACCAAAAATGAAGCAATTCCCCCAAAATTCAAAAGAGGTCGCCGGTTTTCAAGGCCTTGTGGCCGGCCCAGTCAGTGAGGAATTGTCCCATTTTTTTTATGGTCTTTTTACTGATAAGATAGCACTCTGTACATGTTTAAAAAATTTTCAGAGCTCTGTAAAATTTCGACAGAAACTCAGATCTTGGGCTTCGATGTTTTGGGTCATTTTGTTTTCGTAGTTTATCTTGTTGTTTGAACTGTTAGTTTTAGTTTAGCTAGGCTCTGATACCACTGTAAGTCTATGTTACCCACCCCGGTGCTTAACGGGGAGGCGGAATAGGTAAAAACCAATTTTTTCTTAAAGGAAACATAGACTAACCATGAAGGATCTTTGCTAAACAAAAGCTAACAAACTAATATGGAGTTTTAACTACTAGGTTAAGAAATTATACCTAAAGTTTGAACTCCTTCTCTACTTGTTGTGGTCCTCTTTGTTGCGAGCTCCTTGGAGTGGTGTAGATGGCTCCTCCTCACCGTCTTCTCTAGGTCAAAGAATGATCCACCCAAAGGCCTCTACCTTGAGCTCCTACCTCAACAATAAAGTAACTAGAGTGCTTGGCTTTCTAGACTAAGAACCCTAGAGTGAGTAAAGAAGTATTTTGGTGGTTTAGTCTCAAAAGCTTTTGATTTTCAACACATGAAAGATTAAAGCTTTGAGAGAGGAAAAGGAGAGCAAACCATAAGAGAGAAAGATAATGAGAGAATGAGAGAACCAAGCTCTCATATGAGAAATATATGATAATAATTATAATAATTAAGAAAATTGTGATGGTGAGTTGATTTGACCATTATCATTTCATAATTAATGCTAAGCATGCTTCAAAAAATATCTCATGCTCAACAAAAGAAAATATCTAAGTCAATGTGAGTCAACAAGTCAAATGGTCAATCCAACACTAACCATGATACAATTATCCTTAATTAAAACTATTAATCATATTCGTCCTTCTCATTATGGTTTTGATCAAGTCAATGGTCAAAACCCTAATGAGGTGTCTCCCTCTCCGCCCCTGTCAACTGTTCATACATACCCGCATCCGTGTTTCATAGAAACAAGAATACAATGAGACTAGACCAATCCCAAAACAAATACTAGGATCTGGCTTAAACCAAAGCCCACTAGTATCAACTGCCCGAACACCAAACGTGCATAAGTGCGCGTTTGTGAACGAACCCCCGTCGTAAAACCATACGACCTCTACTACGTTTCTCCCAAAGGTGAACAACCCTCTGCGTGGGACTCTAAAGACTTGACACTACGCTGGTAGTATGTTTAACCACAGTCCGCAAGCGGTACTAGCTGTACGTAACAGTCCCCAGGTAGATGTCGATAAGAAGACCGATGAGGTGAACCCATCCGAACTCCTACTGAGCCTGAATGTGACAATCTCCGTACAGTCTGGTCTGTTCGTCGAGTATCGCATGTCGGGCTTAGGGGGCGGTAAACGTCAGACCCCTAATAGCGGTACAAGTCATGTCGGAGTGTAGCCCAGAACACCCTGAGAAACTACTGGAAACACTTCCAGTAAATCTCACTTGCTCTGGCCAGGGACTTTGTGTAATGGCTCTCCTAGACACAGCGCGATATCAACCCCCAATACCGGGAGAGACGAATCATGTCTAACCGTCACTGCCTCCAAGTGCTTCGGGACTGCACCCAACTATTACCTGTTTGCACGACTCAATAGAGCCGTGGTAGGGTAGTAATCTAAGAGCAGTAGGAACACACTTAAGGCGAACTGGCAGTGTCAAGTCAACGGACTAAGCTGTACTCATGTCACCTGGGAACTGTTATCTGACGATAGGTATAGTACCAACCAATAGTTCCCGATGAGTCCTGTCCAGTGTACTCATAACCTAATGAGCACTTGCATACTATCTTCAGTACGACGTACTGATGGCTTTGGAATAGACCATCTCCCAAGCTGGGACGAGAAGCGTACACACCAGTCTACTCCGAAGTATCGATGCCCTGTCTCAATAATCCTACGACTGGGGACCTGTATAAGGATGTGCTTGTAGACTACCCAACCCCCACAAGTGTGACTGCCATCACAACGCTAGTAATAAAAGATCCTAAGGGCTTTATCAATATGTATTAGCGATATATCAAAAGAAACATATACACATATTAAGATAGATATAAACCAAGTAGCATACTACCATATTGAGCAAGACTGTTATAAATCTGTGTATATATCCCAAGCTTCCAAAATGTAATATACAAACTGGTACTATACAATAATGGCCTCTAGGGAATATTACACTAACACTCAGATCGTTACAGTGAAATTCATGAAAAGTCGCTATAAATGTGAGACTACGACCAACAATAGATAAATCCGTATGATGCCGCCTACCAGTTCAAGGAACAAATGAAAATCATTAGATAGTTCAATACACAAAGCACAAGGGCAGCACAAGATTCAAGCCTTTAACGTGAAGTTCAAGGCAAAAGTCCACATCATTCTTCACTGTTGGAAATCTGGAAGGAAATAGAAGAGATTCTGAGAAACCAAGTAAAGAAAACAGAAGATAAAAGCATCACAGAGAAGCCCTGAAGAGATGAGCCAAAGATCCCACTTAATGGTCGCGGAACCGCGGCCATACAGGCCTTTCTGCCGCGGTTCCGCGGCCGTATGGTGCACGTGTCGGTGCATGTGTCGGTGCGTTGACCCGGTTTTCTTAGGGTAGTTTGGTAAATTCATGTATGGATCAGAATATAACCTAGGGTTTTTTCTATCTATAAATAGGAAAGTCAGAAGCCTAATTAAGCATGCCTATCTTTAGTTTTTAGGTCACTTTTTTAATTTCGAGATTTAAATTCCATTGTAATGTGTTGTTGAGAGGACATCAATAAAGTAAGTTTTCATTTTATCTCGCATTCTTTTTTATCTGCAATTTATTACCTGCAATTTTTTTATCTGTTCTTTTATTATCTGCAATTAGGTTATCAATAAAAATACAAACAAAAAACTTTGTTTTCCTTTCTTTATAATGAGCGAGTAATTCATCACTTGTTAGGGTAGGAAAGGGAAGGTTTGACAGAAGGGGATCTCTCTCACTCTTTTCTTTGCCCAAATAAGTTTAATTAAAGGACTCTTTTTAAATCAACCATAATCCGCTCACTACGGCACCCTATCCTACACGATAGCGGTGATTCCCTAGTTAGACCGGTTGTGGTTGAATTAACCGGAGGTTAGGGCTAAAAGCCAAGAACGGACGGACAAGGACCAAAAGGAGGTAACCAAGTTTCTTCCTAGTCGTGCTAATCCCCGTTGTTGACTATTACCCTAACACCTATATTCTTAACTAGGGCATTGAAAGAAGTGATAAGAATTCCTATTTCGAACTAACCTAATCCAAACCCTAGCAAGCCTTTATATAAATTTATTCTCATTCTTAGATCTTAAAACAAAACTACCAAAGTTATGACTTAACTTATTAGAACTTAAAGAAAAAGGACACCATTTCCCTGTGGATCGACTCATACTCAACCGGCTAGCTACCAAGCGACACCGTCTTGATTGCGGTAAATTTAAACATAGAAAATCTCTAACAATCATCACCCCTGTTACCCAGTTATTCCTTACGATCAGCACACAGCATAATGTTATATATACAGCACCAGTGGACGCAGCCCTATTCGAGGAGGAGCGTCTTTCAGAGACTTTGGGAGTCCGAGGACAGAGGAGGGCTCGTGCAGGTGTACCAGCCCAAGGACAGAGGTTCAGTCACCGTAACAGGCTTCGTGCACGTCGCGGGAGTAGCAGAGGATTGGGACGAGGATAGTTGTTTAGCTCTTATCCCCAGGAGAATCAACAGCCATCGTATGGATGTTTTCGATGCGGGAGCCTTCAACACTTCGTCAGAAATTATTCTTTGGCGCCGCATCAGACTCAGGTTCAGAGAGGTCAGGGTCGCGGAGGATTCATTCCGAGTATGCAGGATGGCAGAGGAGGAGTTCAACCAGTTGTGGGTAGAGGGCAGACACGAGCATTTGCTTCTACTCATCGGGACGCACAGGCGTCCAATGCAGAGTTTTCAGGTAATCTTATTCGTATGCTCTTTTGTTTCGTATGTTTGTTTAAATCGGGATCTATGCACTCGTTTGTTCTACACACTTTGTGTCGTGGTTGGGCCGAGAGTCGTGTTAGGTAGATCAGCTGTTTGTTTTGTTAACTTCTGTCAGTGATTCTTTTGTTGCGCGACACGTGTTTCGGTCGTGTGCCAATCGGATAGGAGATAGAGATTCATCCGTCGTTTCTATCCTTTTAGAGATATTAGGTTTGACGTTCTCCTAGGCACAGACTGGTTAGCTACGTGCTATGCGTCTGTGGACTGCCGCGAGGAAACGGTCAGGTTTTGTTTGACCGGAAAGTCAGTTCTTGCTGTGCAGGGGGACAGTGGTGCCACCTCTCACAGCTTGAACTCAGCCTTTTTCGCTATTCGGCTTTTAAGGAGAGGATGTCGAGGATTCGTGGCTTTCATTTGTGATACCGGAGCCACAGTGGGTTTATAGGACCAGGTTCCTATCGTGTGAGAGTTTTCCGACGTTGTTCCAGATAAGCCGGCGGAGCTTAGGGAGCTTAAGGATCAGCCGCAGAGTTGCTTTTAGGGGGGCTTGTGCGTCTAAGTGTTTCGCTTTAGGGAGCTCCTATTCTGTTCGTCAAGGAGATGGACGGCAGTTTGAGGCTGTGTATTGATTGATCGTCAATTGAGCCGGGTTATAGTGCGAATAGGTATCCTTTACCTCGCATTGACGATTTGTTCGATCAGCTCCAAGGTGCGAGACATTTTTCTAAGTTTGTTTGGGATCAGGTCATCATTGTTGCAGGATCGGAGCGATGACATTCCGAAGACTGCTTTTGTGCGCGCTCCGGGCACTATGAGTTTTTGGTGCTGTCGTTGGACTCACCAATGCCCTAGAAGCATTCGTGGATATGATGAACCAGATTCTTCAAGCCGTTCCTCGACCAATGGATTGTTGTGTTATAGATGACATTCTAGTCTATTCCAAGAGTCGTGATGAACGTGAGCAGCACTTGAGGATTTGCTTTGCAGACATTGGGAGAGCGCCAGCTGTTTGCTAGATTCTCGGAGTGTTCCTTTAGGCTTGATAGTGTTGAACTTCCTAGGTCGTGGGGTTACGGGAGACGGTTTTCGTATGGACCCGAGGTAGGTCGAGGTCGTACAGCTTGGCCCAGACTTGCATCAGGGACTGAGGTCCGTAGGTTTTTGGCTTTAGCCGGTTTTTACCACCGTTTCGTGCAGGATTTCTTGAGTATCGCTGCACCGTTGACCGTACTGACAAGGAAGGGGGTTCCTTTTCTTTAGACTATGGCATGCGAGCCGAGTTTTCAGCATTTAAGACTTTTTGGACGATTGCACCAGTTCTATCCTTGTTTCTGGATCGGGAGACTTTGTTGTTTACTGTGATGTTTCACGAGTGGGGCTCGATTGTGTAGTGATGCAGCATGATAGAGTTATCGCTCATGCTTCGCGACAGTTGGAGGAAGTACGAGTAGGATTTATCCCACTCATGATCTGGAGATGGCCGCGGTGGTTTTGCGCTGGAGATTTGGGGACACTACTTGTTCGGAGAGTCGTGTCAGATTTTCATGGACCACCAGAGCTTAATGTATATCTTCCTGCAGCGGGTTTTGATTGTTGAGACAAAGCTGTTGGATGGAGCTTGTGAAGGATTGTGATTGTGAGATCCTTTATTACCCGTGGCAAGACGATTGTGGTAGCTGATGCTTGAGTCGTAGGCCGGGGGGTAGTTTGTTTCAGTTGTGCGCAGTTTGGGGAAAGTCGTCTGCAGATTTACAGTTCTTATGTAACCGTTGAGTATAGCCTGGGTTTGCCTCTACTGAGGGGACAACTTGCTCATGTCCGTGCCCGTCCACTTTTACTTAATTGTTTTCATGGGGCACAGCCCGCCGATGCTCGTTGTTGGAGATTCTTGAGCATGTTCGGTTGGGTAAAGATTCAGAGTTCTTGATTTATGACCAGGGTGTGCTGTGATAGGGACACGTTGGCGTGTACCTGATATTGATGGGTTGAGATGCGAGGTCCTAGAGCAGGAACATCAGTCAGCTTCTTGTGTTCATCCAAGTGCCACCGAGATGTGACATGACTTGTGAAATAGTTACGGGTGGGCAGGGATGATGAGTGAAGTTTTGGATTTCGTTTCGAGGTGTTTGGCTTGTCAGCGAGCTAAGGTTGAGTATTTGAGGCCGGCTGGAGAGTTGAAACCTTTTTACCGTTCCAGAGTGGAAATGGGAGCAGATCTCCATAAATTTCGTTGTGGTGTCTACCCAGGTCTAGACAGGGTGTGACTCCATTTGGGTGTTTGTTGTCCGGTTATGCTCAGTATGCTTAGTTTGCTCATTGTTCTTTATTGAGTTGTACGTTTGCACGGAGTTTCTTCATGCGTTGTATCCGATAGAGGCACCCAGTTCGCTAGCCGTCGTTGGCAGAAGCTTCAAAAAGCCTTGGGTACTGGTTGAGCATTAGCTCCGCTTTTCCATCTGTAGGCCGATGGTCAGATAGAGCGGACTATACATACTCTGGAGGATATGATTGTGCATACGTACTAATTGTTTGTTGGCGTTGGGATCGTCACTTGCCATTGATAGGGTTCTCCTTCAAAACGAAGTATCAGGAGACATTCCAATTGGCAACCTTTAGGCCTTATGTGATAGGTTGTGGCGATCGCCAGTCTGTTTTACTGACTTCGAGAGAGCAGGATTTTTAGACCCCAGCTAGTCCAGAGACTTCGGAGGAGATCCAGTTGATTCAGGTCAGGATGAGAGCAGCCCAGTGCAGACAGAAGTCTTATGCCGACCGTGTTGTCGTAGACTTGAGTTCGCAGTGGGAGATCATGTATTCCTACGGATTTTCCGATGGAATGGCGTGTTGAGTTTTGGGAAGCTTAGTCCCAGATTGTAGGTCCTTTTGAAATCCTTTAGTGAGTTAATATTGTTGCTTATAATTTGGCACTTCCGCCCAGATTTTTGAGTATTCATCCCGTATTTCTAGTGTTGATACTTTGCAATTACCATCATGACCTTTTCACATGATTTGGCATCAGACCGTTTAGCTTGGACGCGATCTTTTCGCTCACCGGTAGTCGATAGTGTTAGTGGATCGGCAGGTAGAGAAACTTCGGTCATGGGTCTTGCCATCTGTAGAGGTTTCTATTTGGCGTATCCATATAGTGAGGAGATCACTTGGGAGGCTGCGAGTGAGATTGGGAGTTTTGCACTCATCCTTTTGAAGGTATGCATAGTGAGAATTTTAATTCGGGGACGAATTTTCTTTAAGGGGGGAGATTGTAACGCCTTAGGTTTTCGATTAGTGTTAGTTAAGAGATAATGCGGGTTTTCTGTAAAAAGTTTACCAATTTGGATTCCTCACATTTTATAACATTTAATTAATATTTTATTATTATTTGTTATGGCTTGGACACACGTGTGCACGTTATTATGAGGGTTTGTTTGTGCTAATCTAGTTTTGTGACCATGACAACTTAACCTAATCTTAATCCTTGCTTTAACCTTAACCCTAAACTCTAGATATTTATTGAGAGAGAGAAGATATTTCTTTTGGGTTTTGTTTTGGGGAGAGGTGGCTTGGTGAGCTTAAGGTTTGCATTAATGAGGAGTTAATGCAAGGGTGCACTCACCCTCTTGCACTCACCTCTCTCACTCTTTTCTTCACATCCTCTCTAATTCTCGCTCACTTCATCCCTTTCTCATTTCTTTCATCACTCCCTCTTCCCTCAAGTGAACACTCACTAATCATTCACTAACCTTCACTAAACTTCTTCAAATCTCACAAAAATCACATCTTTAGACTTGTTTTGCCTCTTGGATGCCTTGGAGCTTGGAAAGCTAGGATCTTTGAGCTTGTGGGGGTAGGTAGTGATCTCTTTCTGTTAGGTTAGCCTTTTTAGTGTTGCGTAGCTTGTTAGTTTCAGTTTAGATAGCGTAAAGTTTCGTTTTGGGTAAATATCGTATTTTTAGTGTAGTTTTGGGTCTCGGATGATCTGCTATCAAACCAGGTATTGGTTGGAAAAGTTCCCATCACAGTGACCTAGTATGGTGACCTAGAAGATACCCTCAAAATACGAGCCCATTCCCTCAAGAACAGGCCGGAAATTTAATGGTTTTGGTCGCAATTTGCGGCCAGAGTGGGGCGGTTGGTGGTGTATTTTGGAGTAGGGGTCTCTGGGGTTGTGTGGGGTCTTATGGTATGTGCGACTTTTACAAATTGTTTGGGTAGAAAAATATGGGATCACTTGCTTGTTTTCTAGTGTTTCGTTTATACGCGTTACGTTATCCGATACGGTTCGTGTCTTTATGTATCTGTTGCTCTTGAGTTGGTTTCGTAATGTCGCTATGCACGTTACCTACAAAGCGAACACTCGAGAGTATGTTTGGAGTTGGTGCGCCGGTCAAACATAGTGGTTACGTGTTATTGGTAGATTTCTAATATATATATATATATATATATACACACACACACACACTTGCTTTGTTGGTTTGTGATTTTAAGATCGCAGGCGGGGACTTCGGACGCTGCGAAGAAGGGAAAGCGAGTAGTTGGCTTTACTTAGCCCCATGATCATCTGTGAGTAGATTTAATATCTACAGGGAAATCGCCCGTATGGCATTATGCGTCAGGGCTAGAGATGATATGATATTTGTCGCATATTTATATTGCACATATAGAGTTTGCGCATACACCTCATTGCATATTATTACTTGTTGTGCTTGGACTTGTACCCTTTGGACACTGAACTATTATTGATGGCTCATGTTACAAGAGCACTGATTGTATGCCGCCCACACTGTCAAAAATTACCATGACACGCACAACACTTATACATACGGGAGATTGTATTGGTTAGGGACATTGAGACATTGATTCATATTCCATTGCGCATATGACATATAGCATACCTGTATACTTACATACTTGTATATACACATACCTAGCTTGATATAGCTACACATATACATGGAGGGTATTACATCATTACTGATAGGTAGATACACATATCTTGCTATACCGACATAGTTACGCATACCTGGCTATAGCTACTTGTTCACCTTTATATGATATTGTATGGATTTGGAGAAATTAGGAACCGCATGATATATTTCATAACTTGTTGCGGTTAAATAGCGGTTTTCCTTTATATGCTCATATTACTGTTTCATGTTGCATATATTATATTTCATGGATTTCGCATTGATATATGGATTTCACATGATATTTTCTGGATTTGAGGACCGTAGTATTTTCATGAAATTATGCATTATTTGAAAAACCCGGTTTCTCTTAATATGATATTTCAGCATCCACCATGAGATTTCTCGGTTCTTATATATACCCCATGCGAGGAGGCGTCATGGGCCGTGTGCGGGTACATGGTGGGGCCCGGAGGACCTCGGCAAGAAAGGTATGTCGAAGCTTCACGCCGATGAGCCTGGCAGGGGAATCATACCTACCGGTGACAGTATTTGGACTCGGCGATGATCGTGGAGATATCGACCGGAGTCATGTACATATGCATACGGGGAATTCGAGTGCCGACAGTTGGGGCACTCGAGTTTTCGATGAAGTATGATACGTATATATCAGGGGCAGTCTGGGTGATGACGCCTGATAGATGAGTATTTATGTGTCGATACTAGACACTAGTTTTCATGATATTTTACCTCTAAGTATATATATCAGTGGTATGGGACGCTGTTATATATGCATGTGTATATATATATATATCAGTGGTATGGGACGCTGTTATATATATATATTTTTTAATATATATCATCATAATGATCTATGCATGTATTCTTATTCATTACTTGATGTTGAGGGCCGATCTATGGACCGATATGAGGGCCGATCTGTGGGCCGATCTGTGGGCCGATCTGAGAATATTTGGGATTTGGATTGTCTTGATGGACATTGGTCCTGCCACGATGAGGATTCCGTGAGGATGACATGTTTTATCCCATATTTCGCATTTATTTTATATGCATTGCTTCATGTATTAGGTGTACCTGCTTGAGTACCTTTCATGATTGTTGCATATACATATTGCCATATTATTGCTTCATGTATTTGTTGTACCTGCTAGAGTACCTTTCATGACTGTTGAACATATATGGCCATTTATTGCTATTAGCTTGCATGTGTTAGATTTGCGCAGTACGTGCATACTTGCGATTACCTGTAAATGTTATTTACTATTCACGAGTTGGCAACTCACCCCCGTTGTGACACAGTGTTTTGCAGGTAGTCCCTCAGGGCAGTCGTTGGCAGGGCTTTTCATCTACCGTATCATCTTTTGCAGCGGATACCGCTACGGCTGACTGTGTGCAGTTTTGCTATAGGTAGGTTTTGCGGTTATCCGATGTTGCTCATTGTATATCTTTGTACCATGTACTCTCCATCTACCATTATCATGTATTGAGTTAGAGACGAGTTGTGAGGACGATATTGTATATTATTTGAGACTTGGAGGTCTTTTATGCAGTTTCATTTTATATCGTCTTTTCTTCGCTACGGCGTCATATATTTGCTTGTGGTGGTTGTTTCCCGCTTTTGGGCGTGGATTTGCTCCCGTTGGGGATGCTTTACTTATATATTTATGGTGTACCCTTTTTGGGGGCTTATTTTACAAAGGAGGTGCTGGCGAATTTTTAAAGGAAATAATTTGGGACTTTAAAGAATTTGATTGAGATTTCGAAAGTTTTAACAATGTTATTATCACTTACTACTTTTGATGGTATATATATATATCACTTATATAAATATACCATCACACGTGAATAGTCGCATTACATCATGAGGAAAAACAGCATCACAAAGTTTGGAATGGTCGGATCACCTAGGAATCCCGCGTTTTGTTTGAGCCACAAATGAAGCACGAAATTCCCCGGTTGCATGAATAGCCCGTGCGTAACCAAAAGCAGACCCCTGTAAGTGCGGCAAGTCATCCGCTAACCTAAGAAACTAGGCAACCCGGCATCATCACCATGATGGGGCCACCTAGCACTTTCTCGAATCCGATGACAAGAGCACTCCTCCGCGGGGTCTATCCAAACCTCCTATAAGCACAGAAAGCAGCCCGCCAATCCTAGAATCGAGTGACCCGATTTCAGCTCCTTGAGATGGCCACCCACTGCAATCTAGAATCCGGCTGCCAGTGCGCTTCTCCGTGGGATAATCCTAATACCTGTATTAATACAACGGTAACATCAATCACAACCTGATCGAGTCCCGACAAATAATAATACAATAAACAGAAACGATGGCCACATGTAGACCGCTCGTCCCGAATAAAAGAATATACATTTTGGCTACATCATGAATGAAAAGAAACATATAACATCGCAATATCCAGATACGCACATGGCTATTCATTTTGTGACGATCCAATACACACCAAACAAACATAACATAGAACATGAAAGACTCACAAATACATATCAACAAGTATGTATCACCGTATCAACTGAGTTAAACACTTTAACATCATGAAAATAGAAACGCTATGATGTTACAGTTTTGATCGATAACTTTCCAGTGCAAAATGAGATCAAATCTCAATACTGGGAAAAAACAAACAATACAAAAAATCCTATTTCTACAAGTTTAAGCCCCCAGAGAAAATTGGGGGCATTTTGAAAAAAAATGGCCGGTGGAATACCGGTATGGCCGGCCATATTTACACAACCCCCACCCCAAATTTCACCCATGTCATTTTTACATCTAAATCAACATTCTGCGGTTGTTTAAAAAAATTTTAAAAAACTTTTGAAATTCAGACAGAGAAGGGGTTTAAACTAAAAAATCGGAATCGGAAAATTGTCGATCGAAACTAAAACATCGCCAAAGCTAGTCCTAGTGCTTGGTTGGCTCTGATACCACTATAAGGATGGGAACACCCTATGCATGCGTGCAGTGGAAGCGGGAACTGTTGGATATATGTATGACCTAGAGGCCACTATATGATAGTGGATGTATCGGTATGTGTATATATATTCAGAGGACATTCTTGCTCGACATGATATTATGCTATCTGGTTGTACTTTATCTTGACATGTTCATTTGATCATGCATCTTACTCATTTGGTACATGTTGATAAAGCCCTTAGGATATTTGCTTGACTACTGGGACTATTATGCAGATCATACTAGTGGGACATGTGTGTTCCCGCCAAAAATTTCTGCGCAAAAGAGCCTAAGGTATCAAATGGCAGCGATACGCTTAAGAGAATACGAACCAGTATTTTCCGGGCTGTATTTTGACAAACTCCCGAATGAGAAATAGCTAAATTCTGATGATATCGAAAGCGTCTTGAAAAATCCTTCGATTTGATATATTATGGGCCCCTGAGCCCTTTGAAATAATAGAATTAAATTCTAGTGAAATGCCTAACTGGTGGGGTCACGTGCCAACACGTGATGGACTCTTAGGTCCTCTGAGTGAATAGAATTAAATTCTAATTAATTGCTTAATCGATGGGGTCACATGCCAGCACGTGATGGGTTCCTGAACCCTTTGAACTAATGGAATTAAATTCTAATAAAATGGGGTCACGTGCCAACACGTGATGGGTTCCTGAGCCCTCTGAAATGATAGAATTAAATTCTAATTAGATGGGTCATGTGCCAACATGTGAATGGGTTCCTAGACCCTCTGAAACAATAGAATTGAATTCTAATTAAAAGGAATCAAAAGCCTTAATTGGAAAAATATTTCCCAAGATCTTTCCAAACAAAAAAGATTGCGCTCTGTAAAGTGGAGCACCGTTGGATTAAAAATCCAATGGTGATTAAAAGTCACCAATTTATAGAAAGATTCTATACAAGGAAATATTTTCCTAAAATCTGCCAGGAACAACAAATAAAATATCTTTTAGATTAAAAATCTAATGGTGAATAAAATTCACCGAGTGATCTAAAAAATCATGTTGGTTGCAAAATCAATCAAAATCTTTCAATCAAAGATCGACTAAACAAACTGATTCTTTTCTTTCTCTTATAAATAGGAGCCAAGAAGAGAAGAAAAAAAGAGAGGAGAGATACAACAACAGAGAGAATACAAAAAAAAAGAATTTAATTCTCCAGAGAGAAAAGAAGATCTCTTCAGAAAAGAAAGAAACCCTAGGTAAGAAAGGGAAAAAGATCATTCTATAAGCTCCCATAACCCTATAAGAGAATTTAATTCTCAATCTAAGAGTTTAACTCTTCTGAATAAGAACTTAGTTCTTTCTTTGGTTGAAGATCCGCAGAAGCAGATCTCCCCATAAGTTGAGAATTCAATTCTCATCGGGGAGATTTTGCCATGCAGATCAAAAACTAGGGGAGGACTTAAGTTCAGAGAATTTTATTCTCCCACAGAGCACATAGGAATTTAATTCCTCCAACAAAGATAGGGTTTAACCCTTAAGATAAGAACTTAGTTCTTCCTATGGTTGAAGATCTGCAGAAGCGGATATCCCCATAAGTTGAGAATTTAATTCTCATCGGGGAGATTCTGCCATGCAGATCCAAAACTTAGAGGGAGAATTGGGTTTAAAGAATTTAATTCTTCCAAATACATAGGAATTTAATTCCTCTAAATAAGATTAGGGTTTAACCCTATAAAAGAATTTAATTCTTAAATAAGGGACTCAGACTTTTCATGCACGTAAAGAGATCAAGTACCCAACCTGATCACGTGGCAACACGTGACTCTTCCCCTCAATGATCAAAAAAGGATGAATGAGATGGGGTCACGTGCTCCCACGTGACCCTTGAACAAACTTCTCAAAATAAAGGCAGAACAGACTTTGGGCGCCCTCATGTGTCCCCACGTGACCCCTGACAAACACCTCTTTAAAAAAGAGAAGATGGAAAGAACTAAAGGATTAAAATCCAATGCATGGGTGCCCTCACGTGTCCCCACGTGACCCCTAGAAAATCCTTTTAATATCCAGTGCATGAGTACTCATCGTGTGCCTACACGTGATGGCCGTGAAGACTAAAGTGTCTAACACTTACCTGCATATCCTGAGAATAAAATAAAGGAAGTTTGGGCCCAACACTGTTTTGTGCGCTGCATCCTTAGTGTTTAACACTATTTAAGCGCATCACGTGGGAGCACGTGATAGCCGAGTGTACTCTAATGTTTAACACTATATCCAAGCCAATTTTAGCTTGAACTAGCTAAGTTTTCCAGAGGCAGTACCCCCTTTTGACTGAACCTCAAACACACTTTTGTCTTCCAAAATTGGTCATCTCGTATGACATTCAAAGTAGAACCCAGAGGCTTTCAGACAACTTTGATTCAAGGGTACATCTCTTCACACATCTGATACATGTCGTTGTAATTCTTCATCGTCTTCAGAGAGGTGGTGGGTCCCAATGGCCAATAACTATCTGGTGCATTTCCAAATCCATATTTGCATCTGAACTTGGACCGCAATGTCCCTAAACTAAACAACAGAGCCCAAAATGATCTTTTGTTGGATCTAAATGATCCTGTTAAGTAGATCTTAGTCTAAAATTAGACTAACTATCCTTAACAAACATTTAAGTTGATCCTAATCTCAAATGAGATTAACGATCTTTAAATCAATCCAATTACAGATCTCCCAACCAAAATTGGTTCAAGGGTACATCTCTTCACTCCTCTAATATTTGTCGTTGTAATCCTTCAATGTCTTCAGAGAGGTGACGGGTCTCGACAACTAAACACTTTACGGACTGTGGGGTCCTTAAGCCTATGGACTATGATGTCCTTAACCTTGGACTGTGGGGTACTGTCCTTAACCTTGGACCGTAATGTCCTTAAACTAATAATGGACCGCAATGTACCTAAACTAAACAATAGAGCCCAAATGCACTTTTGTCGGATCTAAATGATCCCGTTAAGTTGATCTTAGTCTGAAATTAGACTAACGTATCCTTAACAAACGTTTAAGTTGATCTTAGTCTCAAATGAGACTAACGTATCCTTAAACCCAACCCCAAACCCAAATCTAAGAAGATACAGATTTGGACTAATCCACGCCCTACGGGCGACAACATAAATTAGTCTCCGTATACAATCCACGGGCAACCAAAAACAAAACAAACACATACGACATGAAGTGACCATCTGGAGAACGAGAAAGTGGTTACCGCGATGCGGTAGCGTAATTAACTGCAGGGAAGAGCGTCCCCACAATCAAAAACCCCTCACAATGAGGGGGAATCTGATGAAGTCTGCGACATCGGCCGCATCCGTCTAAACCTCCGATACACGGTGCCATAAATCAACTTGGAATCTTCGGAGAGGTGGACGGATAGCACCAATTAGCATCTACCCTCGAAATTCAAGCCCGGACGTCCCAACGTCCCGGTCGTGTCTTTTGGCGGAGAACAATGTGTAGTTTATAAGCATATCCTTGAAATGTTCCTATTCATAGGTGTATCGAGACGGGGCATCGATATTCAAGAGTAGACTAGCGTATACCGTTCTTGTCCCATATGATGGGCGATAGATGATCCCATATCCATTGGTGTGGTGACACCAAAGATTGTATACGGGTTCTCAGTGGAGACTGGGTACACTGAACGGACTCGCCGAGAACTCCTATGGGTATTATATCTATCGTCGGATAGCAGTTCTCAGGAGACACTGGTACAGGTTAGTCTGTAGACCCGAGATCGTCATAAAGTCTTGTGTGTCCTCCTACTATACTTTGATCTCCACCCTACCACGGCTCTACTGAGTCGTGCAAACAGGTGGATTTTGGGTACAGTCCTAAGGAACATGGAGGCAGTGAGCGATAGGAGGGGTTTCGTCTCTCTCGGTATTGGGGGTTGATGTTGCGCTATGCTCGATTGGCTATAACAGGAAGTCCCTGGCCAGGACTGTTGAGATTTACTGATAAGTGTTATCAGTAGTTTCTCGATCTGTTATGAGCCATATACCGGCATGACTTATTGAGTTATTGGGGTCGACGATACCATCCCTAGACTTGATATGCAGCATATTTGTCGAAGAGACCGGACTGTACGGTGAGTGTTGCTAGTTGGCTCGATGGGAGTTTTGACAAGTTCGCTTGTATTTCTTCTGATCGCTCAATACCTGAGAGTTGTTACGTACAACTAGTGCCACTAACGGTTTTTGGGTATGTGATATGATCACTGCCTACTGCTAGCGTATTAACGAGTCTTAAAGTCCCACAGAGGGGTTTCCTAGCTCAGGAGAAATGATATGGGGGTGCATATGAGATATGCACGGGAGCTCGATTAAATGCGTATATATGATACCGTATTTTAATCGGGCGTTTACTATTGGTCGGGTCATATGTGATATGACCGAGTTATTAAATCAAGTGTTTGTTTAATATTGACTTTTAGCTCATTTATTCAAAACCTTTTCTTATTGGATGTATGCATGAATGTATGTATGTATATATGTTGATATGAATGCACACATGCATGCAAACATGTGTCATAGTTTTTGATACATTGGAGATGGCAATGCAAGACTCACATGGTGTTTATATATATATATATATATATATATATATATATATATATATATTTGTTATTGAGGAAAAGAAAAAGGATGAAATCATGGTTGAATGTTTCTACACTCTTCTTTGCTTAACCTTGTTTACAACCATGGTTTAATTTTATTTGTTCTTTAACTCACTAACTAAAATATTTAGATATTTATTAACCATAGTTCTATGTGAGTGTGACTCTCATTTATATTTTCTTTTCTTGTTTTTATTTGAGAATTATCACAAACAAAAGAGCTCAAGCTTAGCCATCTCCTTCTTCTTCCCCCTTCATGCCTTCTACACTTTTCAAGTGAGTGAAGGAAACAAAATGGAAAGGTTTTTAAGTGAGATCCAAACCCACATCACCAATCTATATTAATCTAGCCCACTTGTGTAGATTTTTTGCTCCACTTCTTCAAAGATCAAGTGAAGCTAGGAGCTTGAGCAAAGTGACTTCGTGGTGGATCGTCGTGGACTTGGAAGGATTCAAGCAAACCGTTTCAAACCCTAGTTGATCCAAGAAGTCAAGGAGGGAGGTCTAAAAAGGTTGTATTACTCACCTCTTAATGTTAAAATACTTCTAGTATGTGATATTAGTTGCTTGTTAACCTAGATTTCTAGTTCGATTCATAGATGGTATTACTTAGCACCCCCTAAATTTTTAATATAGCATGTGTGATGCAACCCAAACCCTAGGCATGGTGCTAAGGAATCACTACAATGGTATCAGAGCCAAGCTAAAAACTTAGACGATGTTATAAATATTACGAAACCGAAACAACTCCGAAAATACGATATTCTGAAACCCTAGGATGTGCTCTTTGTCGATTTTAAAATGGTCTCCTAAAATTATTTTAGCAAATACAGAACCTTGCATGTGATGCATATAGAACACAGATGAAAAATGAGGCCGTTCCACCGGATTTCACCCGATGAGAACCTCAAAAATTCCGGCCTGGCCGGCCCATGTTGCTCTGTTTAGCCTCGTTTTTCTTCTGTGGTCTGTAGGTTTTGGGGTTTCAGGTATTGTTTGTTTAGCTAAAATTTCATGTGATGTTAATTTTGGTTAGGGGATAATTCGGAGTATTTTGTAGTCGTAATTTTAACATTGTTTTGGTAACTTGGAAGACGTTAAACAGTTCGAACGAATATCACACACCACCTCATTATTCTCGCTGCAAATTTTCTAAGTGTTGGAATTTTCCAAGTTGAACATATTCGGAAGATCGTGCAAGTATCCCTATGGACCCTCTGGAAGAACATAACCCTAACTCGATCCTATGACCATGGAACCAAGGCCAAACCTTAGGGTTTGCCGTAGTTCCATGGCACCATAGGTGAGGCAAGGGTTGACCCTTCTACGGTTGGTCCATAGACACTGTGGCACATTTTGGGTATTTCAACTTTGCTCAAGTGTTAAGCTCTCGGGGTAATTTGTGGGTGTTTGTTGATTCGATCGAAATGTTTAACATTGTCTAGATATATGTGAAAGTGATAATTCCAATTGTTGTAGTTTTTAACTTTTTTTTCTGCGACCGTAAGTGTAGTATGTGGTGTATCGCCGATTTCGTTTCTATACATCAACGACAATTGGGGTATGCATACTTACTTACGTAGATAACATGTGATATTATGTGTTGCTGAGATATGATGTACAGGATCAGCGAGATTGAATGGCTGAGGGTTTTATGTGAGATGATTGTTTTTATTTTCATTCATGTAAAATTAATTGTATGTAATGTTCTTTTATTGGGGAACTTCCGGGTTGAGGATGATGTCACCATATGTTGTATATTATTTACTTTTCCGTATTAGGAAAGACCCAAGGAGGGGAGCACAAGTGACCGGGTTCTACGGTTCAGTGGGAGGCCATCTCGAGGAGTCGAGACCGGGTCTCCTAAACTCTAGAATTGGTAGGGTCACTTGCCGCTCTCGTAGGGGTCTAGGGGTGTGGGCTTGGCTATTCATCGCAACCGTGGAATCTGTATTTTCTATTGTTGGCTAAATACAAAATACGGACCTCCTAGTATATCCTATATTTTCATATATGTGCTTCTGCTGTTGATAATCTGTGATGTGATCACTTTATATGTTGAGACGAATGGTGTATTATATATATGATATATAATAAACGTTGCTTATGTTTTGCATCCGCCCTAGTCCCGTCCTGCTATGTCGTTAGTTAAGTAACCTAACGGTACATAATGGGACATTGTGGCGAATGCGGATGGCATAAGCGTACGTTCTAATTTCGTTTCTTTGCTATGATGGCTTAAGGACTTAAATGATGGGACTACATTAATGTGATTAATGTAAAGAAAAATGAACCTAAAAGATGTTGTGGAATCGAATTTGAAACCTACTCGGCTTTTTATGAAAAAGCAAGTTTTCAAAGTGCGGAGCTTAAGCCACTCCTTTTAAAACCATTAGATTCTATAACGATATCAAGTTCAAAGCGTTAAAGGTTTTCTTAAAAACTATTCGCAGCCCTCCATCATTTTAGGAAGTAGAGTACTTAGTATTCATGCTACGTATGTTGACTATAGCCAAGGCATAGTGTACGGTAGCTAAGTGATGTATTCTTACACAACATATGATGCGATTAATTAGGAAAGTCACATGATTATGTTGACCATAGCTAAGGGTCATGTGGGTGGGTCTAATTAATCATGAAATAACGGGTAGAACTTGACTAGTGCTTATGATATGTTGACCATAGCCATGGTCATGAGTGCTAGGGGTAAAAATCATATCGCGAGTTTCAAGGGTTGAAATTTGCAATGAGATTGCATACCTTCTATGTGATTGTAGGATCATGATCCCACTGTGAGCAAGAGTTTCTCCTGAAAGAGTTTTGCACTTTACAATTAGCTAACCCATTAGGTGTCTAGAAAGGTGTCAACAGAGGCTACACCTCTGGAAAAACGAGGTTTATTCTAATTAGTGCGAAAGCACGGGGAACCTCCCTCAAAGTACCGGTACTGGCCTGGCTGAACGGTTAGCGAAGTTGTAGAATATAATTAATCCTGGCTAATTTTCTTTTTAAGATTTGAACGAAAATTTGATAAAAGCAGTGGGAGACATCGATTAGATAAGATAAATAACCAATCTGATCTTTTGCATGAGCTTTCGATGAGTGTAATCTTTTCTTTCTCCTAATGGCAGATTACCATGACTGAACTTAAGCTACCGTTAGAGAAAAATAAGTTAACTGGGCTGAACTATAAAGACTGGCTGAGGAACATTAACATTGCTCTCACATATGATAAAATATCATATGTCCTCACTGCCTCAGTCCAGGCCCTGAATCTTTTGTTGCGGATAAGGAGATCCGCAAAACGTGGGATATTGACTGTGCTACTGCCAAATGCCTCGCGCTTGTATCGATGGACAATACACATCAAAAGCAGCACAAGCAGATGGATGTTCAATCCATCTTTCTCCATACAAAAAAGTTGTATGGGGAGCAATCTCGGACCCTAAGATCCGAAGCATCTCGAAAGTTATTTCAGATGCGGATAGCTCCTGGCACACCAGTAGGCGATCACGTTTTGAAGATGATAGCTCTTATTGAAGAGCTTGAGGACCTCGGATAGACAATGGAGAATGAACAGTATATTGATATTGTTCTTCAGTCTCTTCCCCCTGCCTTTGCTCAATTCATAGAGAAATTCAACATCCATAACATGGAGAAGTCATTACCCGAACTTCTCAATAAGTTGAGAAGTGCGGAGAGCACGCTTAAGGCAAAGTCTCCCTCTCCGATTGTTAGACAGTCTTTCTCTTCCGTCCCAAAAGCCAAGGCCAAAGGAAGGAATAAGAAGAAATCCACCAAACCGAGAGGTGGAATCAAGAAGGCACAAGGAAGAGACAAATCTAAGGTTTAGAAGTCAGGAAAAGGAGAATGTTTTCACTGCAAGAAGACGGAGCACTGGAAATGGAACTGTACTGAATACCTTGATGTTCCCCTCCGAAAGACGCGGCGGAGACGCGGCGGACGTCTTGCCTGAATTTCGGGACAGATGCTAATTGGTGCTATCCGTCCATCTCTCCAAAGATGCCAAGTTGATTTATGACACCATGTATCAAAGGTTTAAAGGGATGCGGCCGATGTAGCAGACTTCGTCAGATTCCCCCTAGTTTGAGGGGTTTTTGATTGTGGGGACGCTCTTCCCTGCAGGCGCAAGCCCCTGCAGTTAATTACGCTACCGCGTCGTGGTAAAAACTTTCTCCTTCTCCAAATGGTCACTTCGTGTCGTGGGTGTTTGTTTTGTGTTTGGTTGCCCGTGGATTGTATACGGAGACTAAGTAATGCTGTCGCCTGTAGGGCGTGGACTAGTCCAAATCCGTATCTTTCTTAGATTTGGGTTTGGGGGTTTGGGTTTAAGGATACGTTAGCCTCATTTGAGACTAAGATCAACTTAAACGTTTGTTAAGGATACGTTAGTCTAATTTTAGACTAAGATCAACTTAACGGGACCGTTTAGATCCGACAAGAGAGCAATTGGGCTCTATTGTTTAGTTTAGTGACGTTGCGGTCGATAATTAGTTTAGGGACATTACGGTCCATTGTTAGTTTTAAGACATCACGGTCGAGGTTAAGGACATCATAGTCCATGGGTTAAGGACCCTACAGTCCAACGCTAGTTTAAAGACATCACGGTCGAGGTTAAGGACATCATAGTCCATGAGTTTAAGGACCTCATAGTCCGATGTTAGTTTTAAGACATCACGGTCGAGGTTAAGGACATCATAGTCCTTGAGTTTAAGGATCTCACGGTCCAATGTTAGTTTTAAGACATCACGGTCAAGGTTAAGGACATCATAGTCCGTGGATTTAAGAACTCCACGGTCCGTTGTTAGTTTTAAGACATCACGGTCGAGGTTAAGGACATCATAGTCCATGAGTTTAAGGACCCCACGGTCGGTCCAGTTTAAATACGTCATAGTCTGTGAAATGTGTGGTTGTCGGGACCCATCACCTCTTTGAAGACGTTAAGGAATTACAACGACGAATATCAAAGGAGTGAAGAGATGTACCCTTGAACCAAGGTGAATTGGTTGAAAGAGCAGATGTGCTCAGTTCAAGATAAGTTGATGACTTATGGCCAGAATTGGGCTAATTCCAATTAAAATGTTTTAACATTTTATTTTTGTTCTGGCTATTAAGCCTTTATTTGGGCTCAGCCTTTTTAATAATGCTAACCATTGGGCTCTGACATTTTTGCATAGCATTCATCAGAAACAAAGCTTGCAGAGGGTTTTACTCTTTCTTTTCTGTCTATATCTGTTCCTTTTCTTTTTATTATTGAAAAGAAGGATCATTGGTTGTTGGGACCCACCACCTCTCCGACGATACTGAGAGATTACAACGCCATATATCGAAGGTGTGGAGGGTTGTACCCTTTGAACCATGTCCCACTCATTAGGGGGAAAGAACAGGCTGGAGCTTAAGTTTCTCGCTGCTGAAAAAGGCTTCTTTGAGTTCGCGCACGTACGTCGCACGTGTTGGGCGCACATATTTGCACATAGCGCACATGGAGCTTGCGCATATGCGTATTATGGGGGGGGGATCTCCTATGGAGAACGTATCACCTTTTAATATTATTAAATGTTCTCATATAGTACGCACGTGCGTTTCACGTGGTGCGCGCATGGTGGGCATACGTGCGTTGCACGTAGCATACATGGCGCTTGCGCATATGCGCATTATGAGGAGGAGCAGGCTCCTCTCTTGGAGAACTAAGCTCCTCTGGAGAACGTATCTTCTTTTAATATTCTTAAATGTTCACATCTGGTGTGCACGTGCGTTGCACGTGGTGCGCGCATGGTGGGCATACGTGCGTTGCACGTAGCACACATGGCGCTTGCGCATATGCGCATTATGGGAAGGAGCATGCTCCTATCTTGGAGAACTAAGCTCCTATGGATAACTAAGCTCCTTTAAGAATTGAATCCTTGGAGGATTAGACTCTACCCTTTCTAAGAGATATCCCCTCTTATTTATATGGGAGTGGTAGAGAAGTCATCTCTCCTTTTCCCGATGTGGAACTAAAAATGCATTCCCCATGTAGTAGAGCATTACTTCAGATTACACGTGCATAGCACATTTGCTCATAACTTTTGATCCCGGATGAATTATGAGGCCCATAATATATCAAATCGAAGGTTTTTTCGAGATGCTTTCAATACCATCAAACTTTAGCTGTTTCTCATTCCAGAGTTTGTCAAAATACAGCTCGAAAAATACTGGTTCTTATCTTCTTCCTTAGATCACATGTGCATAGACATTTGCTCATAAATTTTGATCCCCGATGAATTATGATTAGTCGAAAATATTGTATATTTTAGCCGACAATTTCCTCATCATTTGCACTCAATTAGAAGTGTACGGCATTCATATTTCACATATTAGCAAAACTGTCGCAAAATATCAGATTGCATGTATTAGACCTTAAAACCGGCATTTCTAGGGAAATTGACTGCATTTCATTGCATGACATCATTTCCATATATCGCAACCCGTGTTTTGAAGTCTGTGCAGGAAAATCAGAAGCTTGCTCGAATGGACACTGCTAAAACATTACGCCAACGCAATAATTTCAGTTGTGGTATCAATTCAAAAGGCAAAACAAAAATCAACATATCAAAGAAAGGCCCAAGTATCAACCCAAGACCACACCAGAAGAACCAAGCCACAAGGACCCTACATGGCCGCGGAACCACGGCCGGAGCTGGTTTGTACCGCGATTCCGCGGCGACTTGATGATGTCACCACTCCAAATTTGCACCATAACTCCTAGCTCAGGGCCCACACTTCAGAAAGACACAACAAATTCCAGAAGACTCCAGAGACTTCTGCCAGATCAGCAAACCCTTGTTCCTACACTAAACTAAGCCTTGTATTCTAGAAACTTCCTCTTAAACCCTAAGCTAAGCCTAACAAACTCTTTCTAGAAGTCTTTCAACAAACTTTTGGAGGGAACTCAAAGGCTTAGGGTTTGGGTGCTCTATAAATAAGACCCTAGGCTCAATTATTCATTAACTTTTGATCTTGGAATCACCCCAATTCTAGTTCATTTTGAGAGCCATTCTATCTCTCTCTTCATCTTCTTCTTCCACAAGTCTAGTGACAGGGCTTGTGTGAAACCCTAACCCTAATTCCAACTCCAAAAGCCAAGATCCCGAGTACCCATCAAGCAAGAAGCCTTGCAACCTTTTATGAGCCGAGCCGATCTTCAACAGAGCAAGTGGTCCAAACGATCCGCGACTCACGGAGCCGAGCGACGCCAAATCGACAATTTCATTCTTCCTCTTGTAGTTCTTGAGCGACTGTAATCAAATTGTTGATATAAATAAAAGGTGATTTTCTTTTATCTTGTTTTCTTTAAATTCTTGCATCATGATTCAATCTAAATTTCTAGTTGTAATTCTTGTTGTGATGCTTGAGTAATACTCCGCTCGTCGAGGAGTCGAGACGATCAATAGAATGATGATGTAATATATCTGAAAACGATTCTTGATTCCTACAAGTTTTGTAAACCCTAGCAAGTTCAAGAACCGACAACCCATTTCGTTACGATGCTTTCTTGAATGATATCGCTTGAAATTGGGGAGTTACGATCGTTTCTTGAAATTGCTAGAGGCTAGAATGTGAATGATATCGATAAAAGAACAAGGGATATGATGAAACCCTAGTTTCACGATAAAGCCCTAACTCTCGTCGATCATCATCGATCTAGTATCAATCCTTCGAAGGACAAGAACACGAAATCTTTAGATTACATCACGTCTATAGATCCGATCGATTCCTACGAGCCTCATTTAGATTCTTGACATTTTGGTTGGAAATATTATCGAAACCCAATTCTTAATTGTTTATCAGTTTATTGATTCTTGATTAAACTCGTGACACTTGAATCAATTGATAAATTCTTGAATCATGTTTTCTTTTCTTTTCAATTAACTTTTCGATTCAAACAAAGCAAATATAAAAACGAATCACACAATCCCTGTGGACGATCCGCACTCGCTTACGATCTACAATCGACACCGTAATTGATTGCGGTCAAATGTAATTCTTTGATTGTGATTCTATTCATTTTCTAAAACGACACACAGAGAAATGATCAATCAAATGGCGCCGTTGCCGGGGACTATTTGATTTGATACACACTACACAGTCTAGAATTTCTATTCAATCAAATTATTAGGCCCATAATTTATCAAATTGAAGGTTTTTTTGAGATGCTTTCAATACCATCAGAATTGAGCTGTTTCTCATTCGGGAGTTTATCAAAATACAGCCCGGAAAATACCGGTTCGCATCTTCTTCCTTAGATCATATGTGCATAGACATTTGCTCATAACTTTTGATCCCGGATGAATTATGAGGCCCATAATATATCAAATCGAAGGTTTTTTCGAGATGCTTTCAATACCATCAGAATTTAACTATTTCTCATTCGGGAGTTTGTCAAAATACAGCCCGGAAAATACAGGTTCACATCTTCTTAAGCGTATCGCTGTCATTTGATGCTTTGGGTTCTTTTGTGCAGAAATTTTTGACGGGAACAAATGCCCCCCACTACTTTGCCCACGTAAGTATATACGTGGCTGAAGTAGTGCATAGCAATTCATAGTGTATGATCAGTTTCGGGTTGGTATATAATTTTCAGAATCTTGATCTGAGAAGATAACGAGCGGACACAAGTATCGTCTTTTATCATTGACTCAAATCTCGACTCTCAAGGGGTATAGTCCTAAACCCTCAGCTCCCTGAGCCGTACCCTTCTATTCCTTTATGTTTTACTCTGGCGTGAAGTAGTTTATATGCTCATGAGTAACTTCTCCATTTCAGTGGCATGTAGCTTTGGCAAGTATGGCCCATAGATGGTAGATAACAGTTAATCTTGAACTCTTTATAAGATAGTGATGGCTTAGGATACAGGGGTAGGATCTGTCACCTAAGACTTTTCAACTTTATGAGCCGTGAGGGTCTCATAAAGAATTTTCTCCCTACCGGTCGAGAGGATCCTGTGGGTGTAATTTCTCCTTAAGAATCGTGAGGATTCCTAAGTGTGTTTTTCTCTTGAAAGTCGTAAGGATCTCACAAGAGAATTTACTCCCTTACGAGTCGTGAGGACTCGTAAGTGATGGATGAAGTTGTCCTTATCCGCATTTCACGGAGTCAGGGGTTGCTCTGGATGCTTCCCACGGGTTCACTGCCGTGTTCTGCGAGAACCAGACTCCGCTCTGGATGTTTTCCAGGATACCGTAGTTTAAAGACCTCGCGGTCGAGGTTAAGGACATCATAGTCCATGGATTTAAGGACTCCACAGTCCGTTGTTTAGTTTTAATACATCACGGTCGAGGTTAAGGACATCATAGTCCGTGAGTTTAGACCTCACAGTCCAATGTTAGTTTAAAGACATTGCGGTCGAGGTTAAGGACATCATAGTCCATGAGTTTAAGGACCTCACAGTCCGATGTTAGTTTAAAGACATCACGGTCTAGGTTAAGGACATCATAGTCCGTGAGTTTAAGGACCTCACAGTCCAATATTAGTTTTAAGACATCACGGTCGAGGTTAAGGACATCATAGTCCATGAGTTTAAGGACATCACAGTCCAATTTTTTGCTCTGGATGCTTCCCACGGGTTCACAGCCGTGTTCGGCGAGGACCAGGCTCCGCTCTGGATGCTTCACACGGGTTCACTGCCATGCTCTGCGAGGACCAGGATCTGCTCTGGACGTTTTCCACGGGGTCAGAAGTGACTAATCCGCGTTCCACGTAGCCAGGAATTTTGCTCTGGATGCTTCCCACGGGTTCACTGCCGTGTTCGGAGAGGACCACGCTCCGCTCTGGATGCTTCACACAGGGTCATTGCCGTGCTCTGCGAGGACCTGTATCCGCTCTGGACGTTTTCCACGGGGTCAGAAGTGACATAATCCGCGTTCCACGTAGCCGGGAATTTTGCTCTGGATGCTTCCCACGGGTTCACTGCCGTATTCGGCGAGGACCAGGCTCCGCTCTGGATGCTTCACATGGGTTCATTGCCGTGCTCTGCGAGGACCAGGCTCCGCTCTGGACGTTTTCCACGGGGTCAGAAGTGACATAATCCGCGTTCCACGTAGCCAGGAATTTTGCTCTGGATGCTTCCCACGGGTTCACTACCGTGTTCGACGAGGACCAGGCTCTGCTCTGGACGCTTCACACGGGTTCAGAGTTGACATCATCCGCGTTCCACGTGACCAGGAAGGGTTGACTTTATCCGCATTTCACGGAGTCTGAGTTTGACTCTCGGTCATCTGTACACCGCCGAGTCATGGAACCGGGAGTTGCCGCTGTTCCGCTTTGTTTGATGTTGTGTCTTCCGTAATGAGACGAATGTTGAGATGATCTCTAGGCTGTCTATGAACTATTGAGATTTGGCCTCTCCTTCTGATGAAGCTTGGGGAGGAAGGGTGTGATTCCATCTTTATTTGCGCCCCTGGATTGTATACAGGGATTAACATGATATCACCTGTAGGGCATAAATTTCTCATATATTTTTTATTTCTTTCCGCGATGCTCTATCATTTCAGCTTTTATATCGCGACGGTCGCGATTGCCCAATCATTTCGGCTATTTTACGCGGTGCCCAATCATTTCGGTTATTTATTTTATTTTTACTCGCTATTTTTTATTGCGAGTTGCCCAATCATTTCGGCTAGTTTGCATGCATACATTTTTACTTGCTGATTTTGTTGCAAGTTGCCCCATCATTTCGGCTATTTCGTATGCATGTGTGGCCCGCAAGCTTCTTGCCGCAAGGTTGGGATTAGATACCGATTTCGGCATCAGCACCGCTACAACTGGGATATTGCCAGGAGCGAATCATCATTTGCTTCTGTCGATGTCGAACAAAGGTGGCTTAGTAAACAGGGTTAGGATCCTGTCGACTAAGGCTTTTGACTTCATGAGCCGTAAGGGTCTCATGAAGGTATTTCTCCCTACAAGTCGCGAGGATCTCATAGGTGCGTTTTCTCCGTGGGAGTCGTGAGGACTCCTAAGTGTATGTTCTCCTGTGAGTCGTAAGGATCTTACAAGAGGGTTTTCTCCTTATAAATCGAGAGGACTTATAAGGGTTGTTCACCATATAGACATATCCCTAGTCACGGATGGGACTTCGTTAGGGAAATGTTTATTCGCGCCCGTGGATTGTATACAAGGGTCAGCATTGAGCCGCTTTTAGGGTGGTATTGGAGGTTGTGAGGGCTGCTTAAGAACAGGTTCAGATCCCTGTAGCTTAAGACTTTTGAATCTTATGAGCCGTGAGGGTCCCATAAGAGAGTTCTCCTTACGAGTCGTGAGGATCTTGCAAGTGTAATTTCTCCTTAGGAATCGTGGGGATCCCTAAGTGTGTCGCTCCCTTGTGAGTCGTAAGGATCTCACGCAGGTGGTTTCTCCTTACAAAATCGAGAGGACCTTGCAAGTGTCTTTTAACGAGATTGCGCCCTTTCGAGTTTTCACAAAACTCGCCGGTAGCCCTGCTGTTTTTACTCACGGAGCCCTTTCGGGTTTTCATCCGTGTCCGTTTTGCTTATGGACATACCGTTTTCTTTTTCTTTTCTCTCTTTTTTTAATTTTAACGAGGCTGCGCCCTTTCGGGTTTTCAAAAAACTCACCGGTAGCCCTGCTGTTTTTACTCACGGAGCCCTTTCGGGTTTTCATCCGTGCCCATTTTTCTTATGGACATACCGTTTTCTTTTTCTTTTCTCTTTTTTTTTTATTTTAACGAGGCTGCGCCCTTTCGGGTTTTCACAAAACTCGCCCGTAGCTCTGCTGTTTTTACTCACGGAGCCATTTAGGGTTTTCATCCGTGCCCATTTTGCTTTTGGACATACCGTTTTCTTCTTTCTTTCTTTTTTTATTCTTTTTTTGTATCAGCTTTGGGATGCTGCAATCCACCGTAGTTTATCGACATCTCGGTCAACGGCTAGTTTTAGGACGTAGTGGTCCGTTGTTAGTTTTAGGGACGTTTGGTCCATTGTTAGTTTAAGGACTTTTCGGTCCGTCGTTAGTTTAAGGACGTTTCGGTCCGTTGTCGGTTACTACTTATAGAGTTTGGGCTTAGGAAGACAGCGAGCGGACATAGTCGTCGTCGTCTATCATTGACCTTGGCCATGACTCGTTAGGCGTAGTATTTCTTCAAGAAGCGACCATTTATTGGACTAAATGGCCTTTCGCCATGCATGTCCATGAGTAGATAGGCTCCACACTGGTAAACTTTGTCTATGATGTACGGGCCTTCATAGTTTGGCTCGAATTTCCCCCGTTTAGCACGATTGGAGATCATAGGTCTTTTGACCACTAGCACGAGTTCGCCTTGGCGGAATGTTCTCGGCCTAGTCAACCTTTCGTATGAGCGCGTCATCTTTGCTTTATAAGCCTCCAGATTTTGTTGCGCTATGAGCCGGGTTTCATCAAGGGCATCGAGCTCCTCAAGCCGAAGGTGAGCATTCTCTTCGTCCGTTAGCTCGTAATGAACTGCCACTCGTAGAGAGGGTAACTTTATCTCGAGGGGGAGTACCGCTTCTGTACCGAATACCAATTCATATGGAGTTGTGTTCGTGGCCGTCTTGAATGTAGTTTGATACGCCCAAAGAGCTTCATGCAGTCTCTTGTGCTAGTCTTTCTTATTTCGTGACACCGTCTTTTTCACGATCTTTGTCAAGGTCTTGTTGAAAGCCTCGGCTAGACCGTTAGCTCGGGGATTATAGACTGATGAGTATCTCCAGTCTATGTTGTGTTGTTGTGCGAAGCGACTGATTTTATGGCTTCTGTAGGCTAGCCCGTTATCGGAGATAATCCGTCGCGGAGTGCCGAATCGATAAATGACGTGCGTCTTGAAGAAATGGAGTATATTCTCCGTCTTCACTTCCCTCAGCGGTACTGCTTCTGCCTATTTGGAGAAGTAATCTGTTGTCGCCAAAATGAACCGATGTCCTCTGGACGATGTTGGTTCGATGGGGCCGATTATGTCAGTCCCCCACATTTCGAATGGCCAGCTATCCACTGTCGAATGTAGCAGATTCGGATGCTAATGGATGAAGTCCCCGTGAATCTGGCACGAGTGGAACTGCTTCGCGTATTCGAGGCAGTCTTGGATCATCGTGGGATAATAATAACCTATCCGTTTGATCTTCAGCTTCATCTTCGGCCCGGCTTGGTGAGAACCACAGAGTCCATCGTGAGTTTCTTGGACGACTCTCTTTGCCTCTTCAGGTCCCAGGCATCTTAGCCATAAAGAGTCAAATGATCTCTTATACAGGGTATCATTGACGAAGGCGAAAGATAGGGCTCGCTTCATGAGCTGATATTTTGAAGACTTCTCTCCGATCCTCAACCTTTTCTTGGTCTTTTATTTGTAGAGCCGCTGGCTTGGTCATTCCATTTTCCTCAGACGTCTCTGGAAATATTTCTGCCGGTGTAAGAACTCGACGGTTTTGCACAACGATCCTCACGTCATCGAGGTTCTCATCGGCCAGTTCTTTAGCGAGCTTGGCTAATGCATCTGCCTTGCTATTTTCCGCATGTGGTATGCTTTCCAAGGTGTAGGAAGGAATTTGGGTTAGCAGTTGTTGTACTTTCTCGCCGTACTTCACCAGTTCTGGTTTGCACATTTGATAGTCGCCGTTTACTTGACTAATGACCAATTGGGAGTCTCCATATATGAGGAGGTTTTCAATTCCCATGTCGATGGCGATCTCGAGACCTGCTATCAAGGCTTCATACTCGGCTTCGTTGTTCGTCCTCGGCTCTGTTAAGGAGAAGGCAAAGCGCATTATCCCTCCTTGTGGAGTTACGAAGATGAGGCCTACCCCTGATTTGATTATGGGGGTGCTTTGCTTGCGTTTCTTCATGGAAGACGCTCCATCGAAGTAAAGTTCCCATCGGGTATCACTTCCGTCGATCGTGTCAAACACATGTTCGTCTGGCAATTCGCAGTTCAAGGGAGAATCGGCAGGTATCGGATGCTCAGCGAGGAAGTCGGCGATGGCCTGTCCCTTCACTGCCTTAAGAGGCTGATACGTTGTTGAGAATTCCATCAAGAGCAAGGCCCATTTAGAGAGGCGCCCCGTCAATATGGCCTTTGACATCAAATATTTGAGAGGATCCACCTTCGATATGAGACGGAAGTCATGCGCCAATGCATAGTGCCTGAGCTTCGTTATCGCGAAGATTAATGCCAGGCAGTGTTTTTTGATAGGAGAATAATTGCTTTCTGCCCCAGCAGAACTCGACTCAAATAGTAGAGCGCTCTCTCCTTCTCTTGGTCGTTCTCCTGTGCCCATAATGCGCCTAAGGAATCTTCAAGGGCGGTTGTGTACAGAATGAGAGATTTTTCCTTGACCGGAGCGGCCAGTACTGGCGGATTCAGCAAGTATTGCTTGATTTCGTTCAGCGCGCTTTGGCATTTGTGATCCCAGACGAACGGGGTTCCCTTCTTCATCAGGTGACTATAAGGACGGCACTTTCCTGAGAGATTGGCTATAAATCACCAAATATACGCGAGCTTCCCTTGGAGAGACCGCAATTGCTTGAGAGTCCTTGGCGGGGGCATCTCCATAATTGCCTTGATCTTTGACGGATCTATCTCGATGCCTCGGTGTCGGACAATGAATCCCAGGAACTTGCCCGAGGAAACTCCGAATGCGCATTTGAGAGGGTTCATCTTCAAGTTGTATTGCCGAAGGCGTTGAAACACGATCTTCAGATGCTCTAGATGTTCCTCATATGATTTGCTTTTCACCACGAGGTCGTCGATATAGCATTCGACGATTTCATGTATGAGATCATCGAAGATCTTCGTCATGGCCCTCTGATAGGTGGCACCAGCGTTCTTTAGATCGAAGGGCATCACTTTGTAGCAGAATATACCCAAAGGGGTCCGGAAAGCGGTGTGCTTCTGGTCCTCGGGATGCATCTTTATCTGATTATATCCTGACGATCCGTCCATGAAGGAGAAGACTTCGTGGGTGGATGTATTGTCTATCATTAGCTCGGTGACCAGTACTGGGAAGTCATCCTTCGGGCAGGCTTTATTGAGACCCCGAAAGTCCACACATATGCGCACTGTCCCATTTTTCTTCATCACCGGGACGATGTTGGCAATCCAGTCAGGATACTGAACCTCTTGGATGAAGCCAGAGTCGATTAGCTTCTTGACCTCGGCGTTGATGCTCATCTCAAGTTCGAGCCTCATTCTTCTCGGCGCTTGTTTGATTGGCTTGATGTCTGGGGATATGGCCAGTTTGTGGACAGCAATCTCCGGATCTAGTCCTGGCATCTCTGAATAATTCCATGCGAAGCAATCTTTATGCTACATGAGCATGTCCTTTAGTGTAGCCACCCTTTCTTCAGACAGCAATTCGCTGACGAACGTCGGCCGCGGGTCACTTGACGTCCCCAAATCAATTTTCTTGAGGTTATCTGCAGTGGTATGTATTCCATCTTCCAGCTCTTTCGGCGCCGGTGGAAACTCTGAGATCACCTCGTCATCATTGTTTTCGAAGCACCAGGGGTGGTCATCCATATTCTCGGGCTCTTCTTTTGATAGCGTTATCATATGACAAGTACGAGCTCACTTCCAAGACCGATGTTGATCTGGTTCTACCCTCGTGGATTTGGGTTCATGCCTTTGTGGCGGGGTTACCCTCCAGCTGCTGGATAGAGCTAATCTGCCCTGTCGATATTGATCTTCGACCCAGTTCTTGAAAATGAAGCAGTCTTCAATAGGATGTCCTATTGCCCTATGATAGGAGCAATAGTCCGGATGAGAGACTTCGCCTGCTTGCTCGGGGTGCTTGGACTCCGGGAGTATGATCAGTTGATGTTTTATGGCAAGATCATGTATTTTCTTCGTCTTGTCTTGGGCAAAAGAGTATGCTCGACCCATATTCTTTATAAGAGGTGAATCCGGATTGCCTGGCTCTTGATTGCGTGATTTCTTGGACCCACTTTGTCGCTGTCGAACGCCTTTCGCGTTCTTTGGTTTGTTTTTGCCTCTGCGTCGTGCCTTTTGTACAACGGTTTGACAGGGAGGAGCATTTTCATCTTTCGCAGCCTGTTGAAGAAGGCGTTGCGTCCTGGCTTTCTCGTAAATGGCCATTTCGCGATTATGTTCATCTCGAACCTTTTGACATGCTTCCCTTATAAGCTTGTCCATTTGTTCTTCGAACAACAGACTGGGCATTTTCACGTCGGGTGCTCTTTCTGGTTCAGGGTTAGCATCTTCCCACTGAGCATCCCCTTCTTCATCAAAGTCATATATGACGTAGAAGTCGCGTAGTAACTCCCGTTTCTTGGATTGAACATACCCGAGTCCAGTCGTTCCCATTCTCCCGTTGGGCAATTTCCGCTGAGTTCCAGGGACGTTCCAGATCCTGTCATAGAACTTAGCTTTTCGAGTAGTTTGTTTGAAGGGTACGCCTTAGCGCTTCAAGAGTCTCCTTAGTCCGTCTGTGTAATATCTGGGAAAACGGATAGGCTGGAGCCCGTCGAGTGTGGAATCCGCGCCGTACCAGATTTCCTTCTCCACTTTAGTTTCCCCGGATCGGTAAAATAGGATCGCCTTTTCACCTTTTCGCCTGGGAGGGACGTAGAATGTCTGCAGTTCTTCCACACTATAGGTATCAAGCGCGTCTAGTTCTTTATGATGCTTGGGCGGAACCATGGCAACTTGCAAACTTTGCTCTTCATCAGCGAATGTTTGTATTGAAGGCCGAGCGGAGAATATAACATGTACCTCATCTTCCGAGTCGCTGCCAAAGATCAACATGGGGGCGGACGGTCCCGGCTTGTTGTACTGGGGTGGCCCTGAATAAACTATCTCTCCTTCTTCCTCGGTATCACTCCCGAAGACCGGAATGGTGGTGATAGCTTTGTTCTACAGTTTATGACATCTCTCTGTGTCTTCAAAGTCTGGCAAGAAGTATTTTGCGTCTTCGTACTTTCGGACTTCGTTCACGGCGAATGGGTTCAGCTCTCCCGTCACAGTGTACTCGAGACCATCCTTGAAGTATTTCATACACTGATGTTGTGTCGAAGGGATGATGTTGTACTCGTGTAACCAGGGCCGGCCGAGCAAAGCGTTATAGCGGGTCTTGGCGTCAATAACGTGAAATTTAATATCTATGACAAGTAACCCGAAGCGTAGTGTCAGTATCACAGACCCGAGAGTTCGTGATGACTGAGAGTCGAACCCGGAGATGGTGATTTTATCACGAGTAAGGTGTTGAACGCTCATGCATATTTCCTTCAACACTCGCACGTTGAGGAGATTGACGCAAGACCCATTGTCGACCAGGATTTTGCCTATCTTGATATCGTGACAATATCTGGAGACATACAGGAGACGGTTGTGCTCGCACGTCCCAAGGAGGAGATCTTCATCGCCGAAGGTAATATCAGCTGTCTGTACTTCTTCCAACTCGTCCTTCATCTTTTCTTCGGCGAGGAAAGCTTGGAATTGCTATGGCTCTTGCAGCGCCTTGATCAATGAATCTCTTGCTTCTTTTGATAGTAAAAGGGCGTCGAGAATGCTGAGCTGCGAAGGTAACTTCATTAGGTGCACCAGGACGTTGTAGTCCACCTTACTTTTCTTTGGCGGGTCCTTGGCGATCAGCCCTCTCATGACTTGGTCGTCTAGGGCGATATCTTCAGAGACCTTTTCTTTTCCCTTATCTTTTCTATTTATAGGTCCGAGGTTCTTTTCTGGAAGTGTACGATTGCGGAGCTGAATATTTTTGCAAGCCTTCGGTTCTTCCTCTTTTCCCAAAATGGACTCATTAAACAGAGGGACAAAAGCTATTTCCTTATCAGAGTCGCTCCCGAATGTGAGAACTTGTGAACCCCCGCGTTGACCACGCGACAGTTGCTGGTAGTTCCTTTATGCTCTTCGGTCGTATTTCTTTGCTCCCGGCGAGTTTTGCGTTTCATCCGCTTAAAATGCTACCGGTGAGCAACATATCCCTGCCACCATCTTGTAAAAGCGTTGCACTCTTCGGTGGGATACGAAATCTTTCGATGATATAGACAGTAGTTAGGATGTGTTTCTCCTTCACCAAGAGCGTTCGCTTCGGAGGATGGCAGCTTCATCCCCATTGATATGGCTTTAGCAAACCTTTTCTTCGTCTTGGACTTGTTTTTGTTCGTGACGGATGCACTTTGATCTGGCGGGAGTGTTTCAATTCTTTCGTCCAGCCGCCGGCGTTTGGCTTTCTCAAATATGGCTATCTCACGCTCTTGATCAGCTTTGCTTTTCGAAAGAGCTTCGTTTAGGAATGCATCGATCATTTCATCTGATGGCCCTGGAAGCTCCAGTTTGGAATTTGCCCCCAGTTTCTTAATGTAAGGAGCTTCTTCATCATCTGTAGACGAGTGAGAGATCATATGGCAACTTGCTATGTAATCCTCAGATTCATCTGATAAGTCTTTTCCATCATTTCCATCTTTAAGGACGTGGCCGAGAAATTCCTGGAGCGTGATTGGAGTTCGCGCCTTCTGGTTATACTTTTCCAGCGCGTCGATCTGTTTCTGCAGGTTCGTGCGCTTGTCACCAGGCTTCATGGGCTTTTTGGATTTCTTATTCTTTTTCGAAGATTTCGACGGCTGGGTGTGTGTGCTTTGGCTATCACCACCAATCCTTAGAGTCGGGCGCGGTTTTAGCATTCCTTCGATGATCTGGGGTTCTAGCAGATTCTTCCACCTGATCGCCGGGCATGTCTGGAGATCATTCAGCATCCTTTTGGTTTTGGCCGAAAGGACGACCTCCCATGGAGCTTCCTCAACAAAAGAGCACGATGCCCCCGGTGCATCCATCTTTTTAGGAGTGTGCGGTTGTGGTGGGCTTACTTTCCACTTCTCAGACAGCGCAAACTTGCCTTATAGGTATGATCCTCGATCCATCCCTTAAAGACGAAGCAATCTTCGATTGGATGGCTTACCGTTTGGTGGTAAGGGCAATAATTGGGATTATTCACTTCGCCGGGTTGCGATGGTCGCCTTGGATTCGGCAAATTAATAAGCCTGTTGCGAATCGCCAGCTCGAATAGTCTCTTCGTTTTATCCCGTGGGAACGAGTAAGGACGCTTCATCTTCTCATTATAATAGCGTCGTCTTTCTTCCTATTGATTCGTTAGTCTGGGAGCACTGGGCTGCTGTTGGGTATTTGCCACGAAGGTCGCCTTCCCTTTACCTTTTTCATTCCGTGGTTTCGGCTTCGGGGGAGATGGTCTATAACCCATCTGGTCCATCTTGGCCAGCTTGTCGATTAGAGCCTGGAATGTGGCCAGTTTGAAGAACATCATAAACTGTGAAATAGTTGCATGAGGGTTTAGAGTGCCCACGAACATGACCACCACTGGTGCTTCTTCGATGTGTTGTTCGCACTTCGACCACAGATTCCGCCATCGGATTGCGTACTGAACCCATGTCTCGCCTGGCTTCACCCTGGCATTGATCAATGCCGTTATCGGGGTGTGTTCACTTGCACTTGCGAATCGCTGGGTGAACAACTACTCCATTTCTGCGAAAGTTTTGATGGAGTCGTTTGGAAGTTCGGAGTACCACTCAAACGCCGTCTCCGATAAGCTGCCGACGAATTGGAGAAGCAACAGTTTATCATCGCCACCGGTATTGCCACAGAGGGCCCTGAACTGAGCAACATGTTGATGGGGATTGCCTGTCCCCTTGTACACATGGAATTTCGGGATCGTGTAGTTCGGCGGGTACTTTATCTGATCATACCAGGCTGGATACGGTCGCCCAGTTCTAACAATTTGCCTAGCCGCTTCATTTGCCAGGTGAACTCGTATCTGCTGAGCGATGTAATCATCCAGGGCGGACTTGGAAATAGTTTCCTCCTTGGCTGCTGAAAGAGCTGGAGGTGGATTTGATGTTTCTCCTCTATCATCTTCGATTATTACTGGAGGATCTTCGGCTGGGGGATCCGGCTGGATCATCATGCCCACCATATCTTGGAATAGAAGGGTCATTTTCTTTATATTGGCCGCTTGTTCCGCAGCCTCTTTGTCCTTCTTCTCAAGCATTCTCCGAAGGAACTCGGCATCAGTTTCCTGCTCGTGGCGTTGTTCCGAGGATGCCTCTGGGCTTGCTTTCAGTCCTGTGAGCACGGCCATAGCAGTCATCATCTCCTGAAGCTTCTGCTGCTGCTCTTGGGCTTTTGTCACGGATCGCGTAAGCGGTCGATGACCCGTGGAGATACGGCTATCCTCTTTTTTGGATGCCGTATAGACGGTATGCACCACCATGCCCCCAGACTTAGGGCGTTTGGGCTCAGTGCCATTGATATTTGTCGCAGGCATGGGGATTTTCTCCGGCCTTCCCCTCTTATGAGTGGTCGAAGTTGAGGGGGCCATTGCAGTGGGCACCCAAGTAGTCGCCGTCTTTTGTGGCTTAACAGGACGGTTTTCTTCCTGTCGGACCTTCAACTTCTTCTATCGGCGGGGATAGTCTTGATCAACCACCGACTCTCGGACTTGTCGCCAGATTTTGTAAACTTTGGAAGACAGTCGTTGAGGGGACTGTTCCGGCTTCATTTCTGTGACAGTCTCCACCGGCGGCGGAGATCTTTTTAGTACGGCGGTAGGCGAATTACTGCACACCTTTTTTAGCAGCTCAAAGCCGTTCCCGGTTGGAACAGCAGCATTAACTTCCACCGTTGGAGCTGGTGGAGTTAGCCCAGAGGGAGGGTTGCCCCCTGCCTTCCTTACTCGACGCCAGTGGCGACGTCGAGCGTGTCGAGCCGTTGGTGTTGGTTCAGCGATGGGAATGGCTTTGTCTTGCCCTTTACCCTGGTGGGGGGTTGTTGCTGGCGTCAGCCTTTTAAAGACTGATGTCCGTTGAGAAGCGGTATCCAGCTGGTCAAAAACAGACTTCTGAGCAGGGACAGGAACCGTAGTGGGAACCGGAACAGTCAGTCTTGTAAAAACTGACCCTTTGGTAGGAGAAGACGCCTTGACGACTTCAGGAGCAGGGATGGATATCCTCTTCGGAACAACCTTTTCCAGGATTGTAAGCTTCATCATGGGCTCACAGGAATTTTGGCCCAGTCTGGCGAAGTCCAAGGAGCTGGAGCCGGACGACCCATTGAGAGGGGCCGCAGTAGTAGCAAGCCGATCAAAGACCGACTTCTTGGGAGCTTCTGGTGTTGGTACAGGAGCGGTGAAGCTCGTTGGCGGGAGCATGGTCCCGAAAAACAATCTAGTGGTAGCCTGGGTGACTTGTTCCATCGGCATCATGAACAGGGACGCCGCTTGAGGCCCGTAAGCTATGCCTTTAGATGAGGCGGAGCGCGAGTTGCAGCTGCAGTTGGAACATTTTGCACAAGTGGACGCCATTGATCCTTCGCTTTCTGCACCATGCAAAATGCCAAATCTTAGCACCTCGAAACCCAAGAGCAACCATCAGCAAACCGCGATTGGTTCGCGAACACGACACACAAAGTGTGGAGTGGAAAGAGGAAAAGGTCCCACCGGGCGTGCCAGAATCTGTTCCCCTCCGAAAGACGTAACGGAGACGCGGCGAACGTCTTGCCTGAATTTCGGGGCAGATGCTAATTGGTGCTATCCGTCCACCTCTCCGAAGATGCCAAGTTGATTTATGGCACCATGTATCGAAGGTTTAAACGAATGCGGCCGATGTAGCAGACTTCGTCAGATTCCCCTTCGTTTGAGGGGGTTTTGATTATATGGACGCTCTTCCCTGCAGGCGCAAGCCCCTGCAGTTAATTACGCTACCGCATCGCGGTAACAACTATCTCCTTCTCTAGATGGTCACTTCATGACGTGGGTGTTTGTTTTGTGTTTGGTTGCCCGTGGATTGTATACAGAGACTAAGTAATGCTGTCGCCTGTAAGGCGTGGACTAGTCCAAATCCGTATCTTTCTTAGATTTGGGTTTAGGGGTTTGGGTTTAAGAATACGTTAGCCTCATTTGAGACTAAGATCAACTTAAACATTTGTTAAGGATACGTTAGTCTAATTTTAGACTAAGATCAACTTAACAGGACCGTTTAGATCCAACAAGAGAGCAATCGGGCTCTATTGTTTTGTTTAGTGACGTTGCGGCCGATAATTAGTTTAGGGACATTACGGTCCATTGTTAGTTTTAAGACATCGCGGTCGAGATTAATGTAACATTTCAAAAAAATAAAATATTATTTTTGGGAATTTTTATAATTTAATATTAATTTTTAATGAATATTTTAATATTTCGGTATAATTAAATACCGATAAATGGGAAAATTTTGGAAAAATTATGGGAAATTCTAAAAATATGGTATTTTATGGAATTATGTCATTTTAAAAGTTTTTATGATTACTTATATGCTAATTTAGTGTTAATCGCGATTAAAAATCGCTAATCGGATTTTTAGCTTTTTTGTGCAAAACATGCACATATCATTTTTCCATACTTGCTACATTTTCTTACATATTTTGGGTACATGGTTGCTTAGGGTTTACTATTGTGAGGAGAAGGAAATAAAGGAAAAGAAAAGAAAAAGGTAAGGTATGATGAAGAGAGAGAAAGAGTAGGTCAACCCTTTATTGTGAGCCATCCCCATCATTTCTCTTCTCATTTTCTCTCCCCTGTTCCCTTTGAGCTGCTCCTGCTCCTCCCTATTCCTCCTCCCTCTTCATGCCCAAATCCACCATGAATACAACTCCAAAACCCTATTCCCAATTCACAAAAATTGTTCCCAAGCTCACTAGCTACATAATGGACCAAGAAAGTCTTCATTTTGGCGCTGTTGAGGATTCATGAGGGTCTTATGAGATAATTCCTTCACAATTAGAGTTGTATTTCTTGTGCTTAAGCCTCAATTCAAGTTTGAAATCGATGTCGGGCAGTTTAGTGCACTTTGGGCATTACTAGAGAAGGTTAGGGTTTAAGTTGAGAAGGGTGATGAACTTGAGTGTGTTTGGTGACCTTAAGCCCCCTATAATGATTTAAACCCAGACCAAATTCATACACATAACCTGAAACCAAAAAATACGGAATTACGGAACTTTTCATGTCAGTTTGTGACGACTTTGAGGGTGCAGGGAAATCTGGAGTGAACCGGGACCAAAACGAGATAAACAAACAACTCCAGGGACCAATTTGAGACCATGTGAGACCACCCTGACCAGACGACACCCCATATCCCCAGGAAAACCGAGGAGGCCGATTTTGGCAAGGAAGTGGCCGGCCATGTAGTGGTGGGATGTGTCCAGGTTGTTCCAGTAGCTCATATGTACCCTATACTTCATCCCAGTATTGTTTGTGCACCTAGTTTGGACCTGAACTAAAATCTGGGGCATGTTTTCTTAGTTTCTGCCTTGTATTTAGTGTTGTTTATGAATTCAAGTTTTGATATTTGGTATTGTACTTGATCGCTTGACGTTTGTACGTCTATATCAAGTGTTATTTGGTGATTTTGAAGGAGTAGTTCGTAGGTTCTAACCTATAGGCTTTTAAGCGTATCGTTTTGGTTTTCGTGTGTCGTTTCGCCTTTGAATTTGATTTTAACGCGATACGATAAGTTATATGTGTAGGTAACCCACGTGATGTCGAGACATTGAAGATGAAGATGGCGACATCGGCGTCGGCACACAAGAAGCAAGGAGAGTAGATTTATATCTACGGGGAGAAGTCGGGTGGATGGCGTATAGCACCCCCGCAGTTCGTGGTGATGTATATGAATGCGTATACACACATATATTTATTATATGTTGTTTGAGTTGATTGATGATAAAGATGGATTTTTGGTGTTCTTGGATTGGTTTAGTGTTAGTTGTGAAACCCTAGAGTAGTGGTTGCACCCCCACCCACACGCACACACATACTTGCATACATTCTTTCTTTCACATGTGCGTATATGGGAATATATTTATGTGTTCACATGGGTATGGGACTATGTGTTCGTATACTGGATTTGAGGATAGTACTTGGAATTTGAGATGAGTCGATGAGATTTGATTTGAGGCCATGAGATCGGTGATATGGCAGGGTTCGTATTTGAGATACGTCATGATGTTATAGCGGATCTTTGGATGACGATACCATGTGAATAGTGATATACATAGAATAGTTGACTTATGATCGAGATTGAGATAAGATATGTTAAGATATTGATAATAGGTCGCATTGGGCGATGTATACTTCTTTATGATGATATGTGTTGATGACATCGGTTTGTATGAGGCTGTAGATCAGTAGTCAGATCATGATTATATTGATGATATCAGTATTGTACTAGACGTAGATTAGTACCCCGGATTATGATCTTTGATAAAGAGGATACCAGATGAATAATATGATGAATGTGATATTGACCCGTACCCAGATTTGGGATGTCGTACGATGGATTTACGTACGAGCTATATATTGAGGATAGATCCGCACTCTTGACTTGGGAATGTCTGATTTTAGATATGGTATCGGATGTGATATTATTGAGGCGGGATCACCGACTAATATATATGTATATGTATATATATATATATATATATGTATCGACTCAGATGTTAGGTGGTTTATTTACCTTCAGTTAGCCTGTTAGCTCAGCCCTATAGTTTAGTGTAGTTGTTAGACTAGATTCGATTCCTACCTATTTCAAAAACTAACAAATCATGGGTATTTTAAAAGATAGGTCAAGGGATTCTACGGATATTTCAAAGAACATATCTTTTCTTAAAAACACCGTAGCCCTTATTTTCAAAACACCGCGATTCGTATTATTTCAAAAGGCACTACTGTATGATTTATATTTATATTAAATGCAGATTAGTTATCGTTGTGTCTAGTATTCAGCCCCCACTCATTTTTGTTGTTCGCTCCGCATTGCATACTTATATTGTGATTCATATACCATTATTGTGTTAGTTATATGTATGCCCTAGAGGCCATTACTGTACATAGGATGTATATTGTAGTGGATGCTGGGACATATATATAGGTAGGACTTTCTTGCTCGACATGATAGTACGCTATCTGGTTGCTCTTTATCTTAACATGTATACTTTCTGTCTCTCTGATTACATGTTGATAAAGCCCTTTAGGATGTGTACTCGACTTCCAGGACTATGATGCAGATCATACTAGTGGGGCCTGGGTAGTCAATGAGTACATCCTTCATTGTTCCTAGTCGTGGGAATATCGAGACGGGGCATCGATATTCCAGAGTAGACTAGCGTATATCTTCTTGACCCATGTGATGGGCGATGGATGATCCCATATCCATTGGTGTTTGACATCGGAGATGGTATGCGGGTGCTCAGTGGAGACTGGGTACACTGAACGGACTCGCCGAGAACTCCCAGATGGTATTATACCTCACGTCAGATGGCAGTTCTCTGGTGACACTGGTACAGCTTAGTCTGTTGACCCGAGATCGTCATAGAGTCTTGTGTGTCTCCCACTGTGCTTTGATTTCCACCCTACCACGGCTCTACAGAGTCGTGCAAACAGGTGGTTTTTGGGTACAGTCCCGATTCACATAGAGGCAATGAGCGATAGGAGGGGATTCGTCTCTCCCGGTATTGGGGGTGGATGTTGCGCTATGCTCGACTGGCCATGACAGGAAATCCCTGGCCAGGGTTGCAGTGATATACTGGTAAGAGTTATCAGTAGTTTCACGAATGTTATGGACCTTACGTCGGCATGACGTTTACCACCCCTAGGCGAGATATGCGACATATCAGACGAACAGTCCGGACTATACGGTAAGTGTTACTGGTTGGATTCACAGGAGTGTGAGCGGGCTTGCTCGTCGATCTTCTGATCGCTCAATACCCGGGTGGCCGTTACGTTTAGCAGACCGCTTGCGGCTTGTGGGTGTTTGATATGATCATCACCTGCTGCCGGCGTATTGACGAGTCTTTAGAGTCCTACACAGAGGTTTCCTGGCTAAAGCAAAACGAAATAGGAGCGCGTATGAGATATGTGTGGGACCGAGAATAATGCGTGTATGTGATACCGTATTCTATTCTCGCGATGAATGTATCGAATGGTTGTATGCGATATAACCTAGTTATCGAATCGTTGATTCGATAAGCCGATACATTGGATACTAGTCGGTTATATGAGATATGACCGGATCGTTAAATCAAGTATTGATTTAATGATTTAATGCATAATTATATATTTGATATATTACTTTGCATTAACTAGTATTGGTTCACCTAAATTGGATTTTCTCACTTGATGTACACAAGTTGTATATGTGATATACTTTTGTGCACAAGATTGTATCATGTTTGATGATACATGAATGTTAGTGTGTATGTTTAGATTAAACCATGGTTATGTGATGGTTAGGGTTTTCTTTTTCTTATCTATTTATTTACTTATTTTGGCAAAAGATTAAAGAGAAAATGGTGGCTTTCTTTGTTTGTTATTGAAGCTTCTTGAAGCTTTGACCAAGTGACCATTTTGTCTTCATGCTTAACCCTAACCCTTCTAACTAACCATGGTCTATTCTCTACACCTAATCATGGTTGCCATATGATAAATGTTGATTTTATTTTCTATTTCATAATAACTTATCATATTCTTTTCATCATCTTCTTCTTCTTCAAACATGAAGAAAGCTTGCTTCATCAATGGCAACTTGTGAAAATGAGTGAGAAATCCAAATCCAAAGTGAACCCACTTCCTATTTCTTCATCCTCTACCTCTTGCCAAGTAGTATAGGGTGTTTTCTTCACAAGTTTCATGACTTGGTGAAGTGGGAGCTTGATCTTGTGATGCCTCGACGTAGATCATCTTCGGCATCGAAGTCGACGACCTAGCCCGCCCATTTCTCCGATGAAGCCGATGATAGAGTCCAAGATCCGATTTGGACAGTGAGGGGACTTCATCACGGAGCCTAGGAGGTGGAGGACCGGATCTACAAAGGTTGTAGCCACTTTCCTTTAGCTATAAAGTTGTTTACTTGCATCATTTCGCCTATATATCTAGTTAACGATCCGTATTAGGGTTTCTCGGCACTTGTAAAATATTAATTAGCTATGTTTGATCACTTATGAGACCTCATTAGTGTGCCTAGGAACCCTACAGTGGTATCAGAGCCTAGCTAGAGCCTTAGGCGATGCGTAGACGGAGTTTGAAGTCCGATCGAACCAAAACCCTAACTCCAAACTTGTTCTCTGTACTTTTTTCAAAACTGTGCATTTTCCATATTAAAAATATGCAGAAAATCCAGCAGGCATTTCTAAGAGTTACTGTGAAATCCGATAACCCAATTCCATCAAACCTTCGCGGATCCGCGGCACGAGCATGGCTCGTGCGGCGGTTCCGCGGCAGTATGGTCTCTTTATCCAATTTGTTTTGCACAGTAACTCCTACTTTGTAGTTCTGGTTTTTCTGGGAATTTTTAATTTGAACTCAAGAGTTGAGTTTTCTGGGTTGTATTAGGAGTTCGTAGATTCGATCAGATTATCAAATTTTGTCTATGTGTTTTTCCGGATAATTTTTGAATATGTTAAAAAGTTTGACCGGATATAAATACCCAATTTTTCCCCTGCCGGGAAATTTCCAATTGTTGGATTTTCCGTAGTTTAATCACGTTCTAAGTAGTGCAAGTGACGCGATGGTCCCTCTAGAAGACAACAAACCTTAACTCGATTATGTGACCGTCTTGAACTGCTTTTTGAACCTTAGGGTTTGGGGTAGTACGGCGTGCCACATGTGAGGCGTTGGCTTGACCCTTCTACGGCTGGACCGTTGGTACTGAGGCACGAATTGAATGTTTTTAGACTTATTTCATGTGTTGAGCTGTATCGGGAAAACTTGGGTGTTTGACTGTTCAATCGGAAAGTTTAACATTTTCTGTTTATCTGGAATGAGATACAATAATTGGAATTCACAGGTAGTTATGAGATAACTGAATGAATGTTATAAACACAGCAGTTTAGTCTCATTTGATCGGTTGCCACGGAATTTTGATGCGATCAAAAGTCCGTCGCAATCACGTAGTGTACGTGGATACTCGCCGGGTAAACTTAATAGACAGCCTCACTCCATAGCCCCGACCAAGTGACTGTAGGAGAACCCCGTCGCCGAAAGCATCCGTCCGGGTGCTCGCGGCAGCGGTGTTCCACCTTGGTGCACTTCGTCGACGGTATCAAGGGTGCGGCCGCCTACTAAAGTTTGCGACGAGCATTCGATCAGTTTTTCGGGAATCCTGTTGAATTTCCCGACATGTTATTGAAAAGAGTTTTCGATAAATGAGACTAAAATGCGGGGTTTTTAATTGTTAGGCATGCGATGTCTAAGGAATTCATTTGATTAGGCATGCGATGTCTAAAGAGATTGCGGATTCCAACTGTTGTAGTTTTACACTTTCTTTTCTGTGACCGTAAGTGTAATATATGATATCGCCGGTTTCGTTGCTATATGTCAACGACAATTATGATGCGCATATTTACTTACGTTGATGACATGTGATGTTATGTGTTGCTGGATATGTTATATTGGATCGTCGTGTTCGAATAGCCGGGGGGGTTTTATGTGAGATGAGTGTTTTTCATTTTCATTCATGTAAAAACTTGTATGTAATATTCTTTTATTGGGACACTTCCAGGTTGCGGATGTTGTCACCATTTGTATATTATTTACTTTTCCGCATTAGGATAGACCCAAGGAGGGGAGCACAAGTAACCGGGTTCTGGGGTCCAGTGGGAGACCAACTCGAGGAGTCGAGTCTGGGTCTCCTAACTCTAGAATTGGTAGGGTTGCTTTCCGCTCTCGTAGGGGTCTAGGGGTGTGGGTTTTGGCTATTCATCGCGACCGTGGAATCCGTGTTTTATACTGGCTCGTATTGAAAACACGGACGTCCTAGTATATCCAATATTTTATATGATTCTTCTGCTGCGATATCTGTGATGTGATCATGTGATGTTCTGTGATAGATATAATATATAGTATATATGATATATTATATAGACGTTGCTTATGTTTTACACCCGCGCTAGCCCTGCCCCGCTCTGCCGTTAGTTACCTAACCTAACGGTGCACGAGGGGACATCGAGGCGAATGCGGATGGCATATGCGTACGTTATATTTATCTGTGATGTTTAGGTGGACTTATATGATGGGATATTCATTAATGAGATTAATGAAAGAAAATAAACCTAAAAGATGTTGTGGAATCGAATTTCAAAATAAAACAGGTAGCTACAGTTCTTGCTTTGCATCGCGGTGTTCCTTGTAGAACATCCTGCACCTTATTCGATGAGGAAAGGACCGAGATCCCTTCACCGGGAGTGACTCCTTTAGCAATAACTGGCAGATGCTACAACTCTCGGTTTGTCTTTTGATTGCTTCTATAGTTTCTGCTTTGCACAGTGATATATATGATATATCCCGCACCTCATTCGACGAGGAAAGGGCCGACGATCCCTTCACCGGGAGTGACCCCTTTAGCAAAACTAGAAAAGCTTCAAAAATATTCCATTTAAAAACCATTTGATTCCGCAACGAGATCAAGTTCAAAGCATTAAAGGTTTTCATAAAAACCATTCGCAACCCTCCGTCATTTTAGGAAGTAGAGTACTTAGTATTCGTGCTGTGTTTGTTGACCATAGTCAAGGCACAGTGTACGGTAGCTATGTGATGTCTTCCTACACCGCATATGATGCGATTAGTTAGGACAGTCGCGTGACTTTGTTGACCTTAGTTAAGGGTCATGTGGGTGGGTCTAATTAATCACGAAATGACGGGTAGAACTTGACTAGTGCTTATGATTTGTTGACCATAGTTAAGGTCATAGGTGCTAGGGGTAAAAATCTTTATCGGGAGTTTCAAGTGTTGAAATTTGCAATGAGATTGCATACCTTCTATATGATAGTTGGATCCCGATACCCACTGCGAGTAATTGTTACTCCTGGGAGAGTTTTACACTTTACAATTAGCCGATCAAGTAGGTGTCTAGAAAGGTAGAAAACTGAGAACGGGTGATAAGTTTCATGAGACAGAAAACGGGGCAAGTGTTGCAGCCAAGTCTGTTGGTCACTGTCACCCTGTATTACCAATACATTGATTCTGAATAAATGCTATTAGATACCGAACCTGATATACAAAATCATATCAATCTCTTTATTTATTAAAGAAATGATAAAATTTTGTATTGTTGGATATTGTTTTGAACATTTCCTATATCAAAAAGTTGATCGGTTCAGGCACGTTATCTAAAAGTATTGACGTTCTAAATAAAACTACAGTTCCTAGTATACAGAACACACACAAGAGGAAGAGTTCAGAAATGAACGGATCCTTCTTGAGGCATTGTAGACTAGGTCATATCAATGCGACCCGACTGGCTGAAGTTACATTTTAGATGCATATTTAAATCAGTTTGAATTTACATCTTATGGAACTTGCCAGTCAATGTCACAAAGATTAGATGACCATAGCCCTGTTTATCGAAACAGAGAAAGAGTTAATGAACTCTTGGGACTGATACATGATGATGTATGTAAGGTCTCCTGTCTACACATGCCAGGACTGGTTCTTTATACTTCATTATATTCTCTGATAATCTCTCGAGATTCAGTCATATGTTCCTGTTGAAACATAAGTCCGAAGCTTTTGAGGTATTCACAGAATATAAGTTGGAAGTAGAGAACCAAAATACGGGTATAAGTATTATGTCCTATGATAAAATCAGGGAGGAGAATACTTGTGCATAGAATTCCTGGACATTCTAAAGGAGAATGAGATTCTCTCTCAGTGTTACTCCTCTGAATACACCACATCACAATGGTGTATCGGGGTGGAGCAATCGCTCAATATTAGATATGGTGTGCTCTATGATGAGTACTACTGAGTTTCCTATTTCCTTTTGGGAATTATGCGCTTGAGAAGCTGCATACCTATTGAATTAGGTTCGAATCAGATCACTGCCTACCATTCCATATGAGATATGGTATGGGAAGAGCCAATCTCTTAAGTAAGTTAAGATTTGGGATTGTCTGGCCTATGTCTAAAAGCAAAATCCGGACAAAATCGAGGCAAGGTCAGTTCTGTAGAACTGGAAAGGTTCCAGATATACAAAACTGCAGCTGATGATTTGACAGAACCAAAGGATTCAATAGTCCCCGACGAACCTCAGCCTCTCCGCCAATCTAGTAGGGTTCTTCACCTGCCTGAGAGATACCTCGGTTTCTCAATGACAGTGGGAGCGAGGAATGCAACATGAGATGATGACCCAACTAGTTTCGATCAGGCCATCAAGAGTAGGGACTCTGTAAGAATGGCCGGATGCTTAGCGATCTGAGATGGAATCCATGTACACCAACAAAGTATGGACTTTGGTTGCTATATCTGAAGGGTTAAATCCCCATCAGGAGCAAGTATATCTTGAGAAGATTACTTGGTGTAGATGGAAAAGTTGAGACTTTCAAAGCTAGACTCGTTAAAGGTTTTAGTCATCGACCAGGCGTGGATAATGATGAAACCTTTTCCAGTAGCTGTGCTTAAGTCCATCCAGATCCAACTTGCCACTGCTACATACCATAACTGCGATATCTGGTGGTTGGATGCCATGACTACTTTTCTAAATAATGATTTAGAAGAGAACGTCTATAAGAACACAGCCAGAGGGCTTCGAAAACAGTGGGAGCAGCGGAAACGTGTGCAAGTTGCTTTACATAATAAAGCAGACATCGCGGAGTTGGAACGTCTGTTTTGATGTGATAGTTAAAGAGTTTGACTTCATCAAAATGGTAGACGAACCTTGTATATACAAAAAGGTAGTAGAGAGTAAGGTGCTCATCCTCGTATTGTACGTGGACGCCATACTCTTGATAGGAAAAGAGTTTCCTATACTACGATCGGTCAATCTCCACTTATCACAAAGATTCTCCATGCAGGATCAAATTGATACCTCCTAAATCCTGGGATTTGGATCTATGAGAAAGATCCAAATCTAAATGGATGTTAGGATTCTCACTAACTATAGTGAGATAGTATCAATTGATCCTGGGGAGAATCACTGGAAAGGTTCCAGGGTGATAAGGACGACTGAATGTCAGTCGCAGGCATTGTCTTTACCCTCAGTGAAGGGACGGTATGTTGGAAGAGTTCCAAGCTAGATACCGTGGCAAACTAGACGATAAAGGCTGGTAACATCGCTATTAAAGATACTACCAAAAAAGAAGTTTGGGTGTATATTGGTTCATAAGATGAACTAGGTTCCCACCATTATGTGACAATGGAAGTATGGCTTTGGCCAAGGAACCATGATCCCATCTGTGACCCAGACATATTCTGAGGCAGCATCACCTGATCATGGAGATAGTTGATCTCCAGGGTGATCGAGGTAAGGAGAGTAGACTTAGAGGACAACACGGCGGATCCACTCACGAAGGCCTTTTCCCAAAGAGAGACTTTTATGGGATGGTAGAGTATGTGATACTGCAACCACTACTACAGATGGCCCTAGTGCAAGTGGGAGATTGTTAGTTATATGTATGCCCTAGAGGCCATTACTGTACATAGGATGTATATTGTAGTGGATGCTGGGACATATATATAGGTAGGACTTTCTTGCTCGACATGATAGTACGCTATCTGGTTGCTCTTTATCTTAACATGTATACTTTCTGTCTCTCTGATTACATGTTGATAAAGCCCTTTAGGATGTGTACTCGACTTCCAGGATTATGATGCAGATCATACTAGTGGGGCCTGGGTAGTCAATGAGTACATCCTTCATTGTTCCTAGTCGTGGGAATATCGAGACGGGGCATCGATATTCCAGAGTAGACTAGCTTATATCTTCTCGACCCATGTGATGGGCGATGGATGATCCCATATCCATTGGTGTTTGACTTCGGAGATGGTATGCGGGTGCTCAGTGGAGACTGGGTACACTGAACGGACTCGCCGAGAACTCCCAGATGGTATTATACCTCACGTCAGATAGCAGTTCTCTGGTGACACTGGTACAGCTTAGTCTGTTGACCCGAGATCGTCATAGAGTCTTGTGTGTCTCCCACTGTGCTTTGATTTCCATCCTACCACGGCTCTACAGAGGCGTGCAAACAGGTGGTTTTTGGGTACAGTCCCGATTCACATGGAGGCAATGAGCGATAAGAGGGGATTCGTCTCTCCCGGTATTGGGGGTGGATGTTGCGCTATGCTCGACTGGCCATGACAGGAAATCCCTGGCCAGGGTTGCAGTGATATACTGGTAAGAGTTATCAGTAGTTTCACGAATGTTATGGACCTTACGTCGGCATGACTTATCGAGCTATTGGGGTCTGACGTTTACCACCCCTAGGCGAGATATGCGACATATCAGACGAACAGACCGGACTATACGGTAAGTGTTACTGGTTGGATTCACAGGAGTGTGAGCGGGCTTGCTCGTCGATCTTCTGATCGCTCAATACCCGGGTGGCCGTTACGTTTAGCAGACCCCTTGCGGCTTGTGGGTATTTGATATGATCATCACCTGCTGCCGGCGTATTGACGAGTCTTTAGAGTCCTACACAAAGGTTTCCTGGCTCAAGCAAAACGAAATAGGAGCGCGTATGAGATATGTGCGGGACCGAGAATAACGCGTGTATGTGATACCGTATTCTATTCTCGCGATGAATGTATCGAATGGTTGTATGCGATATAACCTAGTTATAGAATCGTTGATTCGATAAGCCGATACATTGGATACTAGTCGGTTATATGAGATATGACCGGATCGTTAAATCAAGTATTGATTTAATGATTTAATGCATAATTATATATTTGATATATTACTTTGCATTAACTAGTATTGGTTCACCTAAATTGGATTTTCTCACTTGATGTACACAAGTTGTATATGTGATATACTTTTGTGCACAAGATTGTATCATGTTTGATGATACATGAATGTTAGTGTGTATGTTTAGATTAAACCATGGTTATGTGATGGTTAGGGTTTTCTTTTTCTTATCTATTTATTTATTTATTTTGGCAAAAGATTAAAGAGAAAATGGTTGCTTTCTTTGTTTGTTATTGAAGCTTGTTGAAGCTTTGACCAAGTGACCATTTTTTCTTCATGCTTAACCCTAACCCTTCTAACTAACCATGGTCTATTCTCTACACCTAATCATGGTTGCCATATGATAAGTGTTGATTTTATTTTCTATTTCATAATAACTTATCATATTCTTTTCATCATCTTCTTCTTCTTCAAACATGAAGAAAGCTTGCTTCATCAATGGCAACTTGTGAAAATGAGTGAGAAATCCAAATCCAAAGTGAACCCACTTCCTATTTCTTCATCCTATACCTCTTGCCAAGTAGTATAGGGTGTTTTCTTCATAAGTTTCATGACTTGGTGAAGTGGGAGCTTGATCTTGTGATGTCTCGACGTAGATCATCTTCGGCATCGAAGTCGATGACCTAGCCCGCCCATTTCTCCGATGAAGCCGATGCTAGAGTCCAAGATCCGATTTGGACAGTGAGGGGACTTCATCACGGAGCCTAGGAGGTGGAGGACCGGATCTACAAAGGTTTTAGCCACTTTCCTTTAGCTATAAAGTTGTTTACTTGCATCATTTCGCCTATATATCTAGTTAACGATTCGTATTAGGGTTTCTCGGCACTTGTAAAATATTAATTGGCCATGTTTGATCACTTGTGAGACCTCATTAGTGTGCCTAGGAACCCTACATATTGATAGCATGCTGTTAGGACACCAGCACCATTACCGATGATACGTTTGCTCCACGTACACTTACTTGCCGGCTCACACACATCATCATCGGTAATTGCCATGTCACATACACTTTAGAGAATACTATTTCATGGACATAGCTTATTAGCTAATAGTTTCGACATGATATTAGTGTACTTGCCTTACATGCCAGTTTAGACATTATAGTTATTACTTGCTGTTTCATGCATATTGTTATTCACTGTTATGCTGCATTCATGGATTTTATGCCTATATTCACTGTTTTACGTGCTATTGATGATTTGTATTCGGATTTTCATGAGATTTCCTGGATTTTGGGGAAAACCGCAAAAACATATATAAACTTCTTCTCTCTCTCTTTTTAAAATGAAAAGTGCGGTTTTCCCATGATGTATGAGTCGTCCACCATGAGTTTGCTGATGAATTTCGAGACCCGATTCGAGGAGTTGGATGAACCGTCTCGGGTACATGGTGGACCCGGTAAGGTACCCTGGGGCAAGAAGCTCGAGTAGTAGACGATGAGCCTGGCAGGGGAAAACTACCTACCGGTGATTTTACCCGACGCGTCGGATATCCGGAGGATACCGTCGTGGTCTTGAGATTGATAGTTGGGGTCGGTCTGGACTGACGGCGCCCTAGATAGTGAGATTGAGATACTGAGTTTTTAAGATATTAAGGTACTGAGATTTGATGATACGGGCCAGTCCGGATAGCCGGAGCCTGAGATTTTGAGACATTGGGATTTATGTTTTGTGTCGATGCTAGACACTGTTTATGCTGATTTCATTTATGATACCTCGTTTTAAAAATACAGAAATCTCACTAAGTTATGAAAGCAGTTTCTTCATTTACATGCATTCCGTTTTCATGCATTCATACCTCATCTATATGATATATTGCTACCTGAGGCACTGACACGAGCACATGGGATTACACTTGGGTTAGATATTTACCCTTGCTACCTTTTCATGCTCTAGACTTGTCATTTTGAGGATTATATATATATAGTGATCGTATGACCTAGGATTGCGTTATTCATGCGATTTCTGCTCGTAGATATTTTCTACTCACGAGTTGGCAACTCACCCCCGTTGTGCCACAATTTCTTGCAGGTTTTGCCGTACAGGTTTCATTACGGCTTTGCTGGCACTACTTCCTTTTCCGGGTGATTTGCTAGTAGGTGGGTTCACTTGCATCGTGACCATCATTATACTTTGTATATTATTATTCTGTTGTATCTAGAAGCTCCATCAACCAAACATGTATTTATTTCTGAGATAGAGACCAGTGATGTTTATTCTTTCGACCTTAGAGTCGCGCGTTGTATTTCTATGGATTTCATGCTGTTTTGAGTTTCCTTTTCTGTTGTGGTCCTCGCCCTTCGGCGTTGTATATTATTTCTTGCGTGGTTGTGACCGTCGATTGACGAAGAGCTAGCTCCCGTTTGGGGATGCCCTTATTCATTATATATGCTTTATCAGGTTTTGTACCCGTTTGGGGTCTGTTTTTACAAAGGAAACTCTGCCGAAATTTTTAGAAAAGACTTGTGATTTTAAAAATGCACATTTCGGCGTATGTTGCAAACTACTTGATTTAAATTGGTTTTTCCTTCACTCTACTACTTTTCTTGGTTTGGATTTCTGGGTTTTCGGCTTACTTAGATTACGTACACCTCGAGACGTTTCGTTGTTTAAGTGCCGTTCATGTTCCGTACTTTCGGGTCGTGACAAAGTTGGTATCAGAGCGTTAGGTTTTACCTTCGGAGCGTAGGATGACCCTTGGTTGATGGAGTAGGTAGCTTGAGTAGAGTGACGTACCGTACGTATGTTCCGCAGCATATTTACGATACGCTACTCCACTTAAGAAGCCTTAGGATGTACATTTCTTTGTTCAGTATTATATTCATTCATGATCTTGCCTCATCGGTACCAGTTATGGTTTTGCTTCCACGATTACGGGCAGGGAGAGCTACGGTTAGTATTGCGGTCAGCACGAGCTCGTCACGAACGAGGACTGACCAGGGTGTAATTCCGGCGACACACGATTGCAGAGATGTGTCTTTTTATGGTGTTTTTGCGCCACGAGCGTTGGATGGATCGCTGTATGAGATTACTCGGACGTGCAGATCAGCACCAGAGGATTGAGCCACTGATAGAGGCCAGCTAGATTTTGAGGACCGTTGGTGTATTGCTTATTCATGATGATTGAGGCACTGTTCAGCGTGCAGATGAGTGAGCCAGTTGTTTCTGCGAACGACAAGATATCGCCTCAGAGGTTGGAGCTATTGCAGTAACGGTTGTACTAAGAAATGATAGAAGGTCGCTAGTCACCAAGGATGAATGACTAGGACATGTGGTTCGTTCTCCTACCCCCGATGCGAGGTCATCAGATAAATTGATTCCAGCTAGAGACGACTACACGCGGATACGTTGAGAGTCGATAGAGGCGATCGAATGTCAGAAACCTATTATTCCAAGTTTAAAGTATTCGGAAAGACATGCAGGCAATTTTATGGACCCTCTAAAAGAATGAAACCCTAACTCGACATAATGACCGTATGAAAGCCTTTGAACCTTAGGGTTTGCGGCAGTTCCGCAGCGCCATTAGTGAGGCTTGGGTTTTCCTTTCTACGGCTGGATCACCGATGTTGTGGTATGTACTCGATACTATTATACTGTACCCAAGATGTTGAGCTCTTGGGGGATTATGAGGTTTTGACGAATCGATCAAATGGTTCGACTTCATACGGATGCCAGGTAGTGAGATGCACTTCTTGGGAGACTCTAGATACGAGGATAGCCGTTGGAGCTCAGTCCATGCAGCCACGACGAGACGAGTCCGAAGCAGTCGACATTAGAGAAAAGTGGAGTAAGAGGTTCGTACCAGATCTGGATGAGATGATGTTCCACTCCGCCGACATCAGAGATGCGATACGCATGCCGAGGCACTGTACTTGGATATACCTTCCAGAAGGAGTCGCGATGAGTATGCAGTCGTTCCGGAACAAGAAACAGATATAGTAAAGGCCGATGACTTCTGGACAGTTCGGCAGAGACGAGATTTGGGAGAGACCTCGACGGGACCTTTCTGGAATAAATTACGAGAAGACTTGGACCCAGGAGTGGTCATGTTACGCACACCGGTAGGCCAGAATTCAGGATCGTCGATTAGATATGCTATGAGTGACACGACAGTTGGCCAGAGATTCTTGGAGGATACGCTTGAGCGGGACTATTCCTCCATACTTGATTTCGGTATTTTGGGCGGTCTATTCGCATGACTAATTTTGATGATTGAGTTCCATGATATTTGTTTTCATGCACCATGGTTGCACCTACTGAGTATTTATGATCTTGCACAGTTGTTGCACTTGATATCGTTTTCGTGCCTTGGTTTCACATGTTTATGATTTTATGGGTTTCATACAGTTGAGTTGATTTTGTGCATATGTACGCACACGATTTGGTTTTTGCACTCGGTATAGTTCACATATGCTTGCAGTGCAGGGATATGCATTTGTGCACCACAGTTGCACTGGACTTCGATTTCGATTGTGATGTTCGATATTTGTTTTGTGCACCTTGTGCACCAGATTGGATTTTTGCGCATGTTCGGCGCTTGATATTGGATTTCACGACTTCGTGCAGGATGGATGCACCTGATTTGGGTTTTCGCGCATGTTATGAGATGCGATTTTGGTGCACACCAGATGCAATAAATCGAGATTCTTCATGCATGTCAAATGCACCTGTTTTTGCTGTCAGGCACACCTGTTACCCTTGACAGATGTTTCATGCACATCCGATACACTTAGATATTGTTTCTGTGCGCATGTATAGCACATTCATGGATTTTGATTTCCGTGCGCACCAGACGCACGTAGTATTCATATGCACATTTTGGGATTGATTTCTTATGGAGCGGTACGTTTTTGTGATGTTTTATTATTGTTTTCGTACTGAGCAGGACAAGTCAGATGACAGTACCTGAGTATATTTTGCATGCATTGATAGATTTCAAAGGGATTTCCAAAAGCGAGCTATAGTCTCGGTATTTACCTACGTGTCTGATATGACACGAAACGTTTAAAACAAGGAAACCCTTCTAAATTGTTTCCAAAACGGCGGAACGTACATATTAAACAAAAGATATATACGTATATGGTTATTTTCTTACGATAGACGTCCTCCACCGTGTAGTGTTATGCGCATTGCATAGCGACTTTAAAAGATTTGGCATGCATTTCCTTCAGATACTTACATGTATAGATTTGATATTTACATGTATAGTTCTGATTTATATCATATTGGTTTTGCTTTGGATTTGGCATTCTTGTCTTTACCTTGACTCCGATGATTGCGGGACGCTTGACGGAGTTTCGATTTTGAGTTATCTGCTCATTACTCATGCGCATGCATTGCGCTATGATGTGTTTTATGTATTGATGATTTCGGAGCCCCGACAACTTGGACTTTCATTTGAAATGTTTTAGAATTTGGGGGTTTAAATTTAAATTCGGGGACCGAATTTCTTTAAGGGGAGAAGATTATAACATTTCAAAAAAATAAAATATTATTTTTGGGAATTTTTATAATTTAATATTAATTTTTAATGAATATTTTAATATTTCGGTATAATTAAATACCGATAAATGGGAAAATTTTGGAAAAATTATGGGAAATTCTAAAAATAGGGTGTTTTATGGAATTATGTCATTTTTAAGGTTTTTATGATTAATTATATGCTAATTTAGTGCTAATCGCGATTAAAAATCGCTAATCGGATTTTTAACTTTTTTGTGCAAAACATGCACATATCATTTTTCCACACTTGCTACATTTTCTTACATGTTTTGGGTGCATGGTTGCTTAGGGTTTACTATTGTGAGGAGAAGGAAATAAAGGAAAAGAAAAGAAAAAGGTAAGGTATGATGAAGAGAGAGAAAGAGTAGGTCAACCCTTTATTGTGAGCCATCCCATCATTTCTCTTCTCATTTTCTCTCCCCTCTTCCCTTTGAGCTGCTGCTGCTCCTGCTCCTCCCTCTTCAAGCCCAAATCCACCATGAATACAACTCCAAAACCCTATTCCCATTTCAGAAAAAAATGTTCCCAAGCTCACTAGCTACACATTGGACCAAGAAAGTCTTCATTTTGGCGCTGTTGAGGATTCATGAGGGTCTTATGAGGTAATTCCTTCACAATTAGAGTTGTATTTCTTGTGCTTAAGCCTCAATTCAAGTTTGAAATCGATGTCGGGTAGTTTAGTGCACTTTGGGCATTACTAGAGAAGGTTAGGGTTTAAGTTGAGAAGGTGATGAACTTGAGTGTGTTTGGTGACCTTAAGCCCCCCTACAATGTTTTAAACCAAGACCAAACGCATATACATAACCTGAAACCTAAAAATACGGAATTACGGAAATTTTCATGTCGGTTTGTGACGACTTTGAGGGTGCAGGGAAATTTGGAGTGAACCGGGACCAAAACGAGATAAACAAACAACTCCAGGGACCAATTTGAGACCATGTGAGACCACCCTGACCAGACGACACCCCATATCCCCAGGAAAACCGAGGAGGCCGGTTTTGGCAAGGAAGTGGCCGGCCATTTAGTGGTGGGATGTGTCCAGGTTGTTCCAGTAGCTCATATGTACCCTATACTTCATCCCAGTATTGTTTGTGCACCTAGTTTGGACCTGAACTAAAATCTGGGGCATGTTTTCTTGGTTTCTGCCTTGTATTTAGTGTTGTTTATGAATTCAAGTTTTGATAATTGGTATTGTACTTGATCGCTTGACGTTTGTACGTCTATATCAAGTGTTATTTGGTGATTTTGAAGGAGTAGTCCGTAGGTTCTAACCTATAGGCTTTTAAGCATATCGTTTTGGTTTTCGTGTGTCGTTTCGCCTTTGAATTTGATTTTAACGCGATACGATACGTTATATGTGTAGGTACCCCACGTGATGTCGAGACATTAAGATGAAGATGGCGACATCGGCGTCGGCACACAAGAAGCAAGGAGAGTAGATTTATATCTACGGGGAGAAGTCGGGTGGATGGCGTATAGCACCCCCGCAGTTCGTGGTGATGTATATGAATGCGTATACACACATATATTATTATATGTTGTTTGAGTTGATTGATGATAAAGATGGATTTTTGGTGTTCTTGGATTGTTTTAGTGATAGTTGCGAAACCCTAGAGTAGTGGTTGCACCCCCACCCACACGCACACACATACATGCATACATTCTTTCTTTCACATGTGCGTATATGGGAATATATTTATGTGTTCACATGGGTATGGGACTATGTGTTCGTATACTGGATTTGAGGATAGTACTTGGAATTTGAGATGAGCCGATGAGATTTGATTTGAGGCCGTGAGATCGGTGATACGGCAGGGTTCGTATTTGAGATACGTCATGATGTTATAGCGGATCTTTGGATGACGATACCATGTGAATAGTGATGTACATAGAATAGTTGACTTATGATCGAGATTGAGATAAGATATGTTAAGATATTGATAATAGGTCGCATTGGGTGATGTATACTTCTTTATGATGATATGTGTTGATGACATCGGTTTGTATGAGGCTGTAGATCAGTAGTCAGATCATGATTATATTGATGATATCAGTATTGTACTAGACGTAGATCAGTACCCCGGATTATGATCTTTGATAAAGAGGATACCAGATGAATAATATGATGAATGTGATATTGACCCGTACCCAGATTTGGGATGCCGTACGACGGATTTACGTACGAGCTATATATTGAGGATAGATCCGCACTCTTGACTTGGGAATGTCTGATTTTAGATATGGTATCGGATGTGATATTATTGAGGCGGGATCACCGACTAATATATATATATATATTTATATATATATATATATATATATATTTATATATATGTATGTATGTATCGATTCAGATGTTAGGCGGTTTTCTTACCTTCAGTTAGTCTGTTAGCTCAGTCCTATAGTTTAGTATAGTTGTTAGACTAGATTCGATTCCTACCTATTTCAAAAACTAACGAATCGTGCGTATTTTAAAAGACAGGTCAAGGGATTCTACGGATATTTCAAAGAACGTATCTTTTCTTAAAAACACCGTAGCCTTTATTTTCAAAACACCGCGATTCGAATTATTTCAAAAGGCACTACTGTATGATTTATATTTATATTAAATGCAGATTAGTTATCATTGTGTCTAGTATTCAGCCCCCGCTCATTTTTGTTGCTCGCTCCTCATTGCATACTTATATTGTGATTCATATACCATTATTGATAGCATGCTGTTAGGATACCTGCACCATTACCGATGATGCGTATGCTCCACGTACACTTACTTGCCGGCTTACACACATCATCATCGGTAATTGCCATGTCACGTACACTTTAGAGAATACTATTTCATGGACATAGCTTGTTAGCTAATAGTTTCGACATGATATTAGTGTACTTGCCTTACATGCCAGTTTAGACATTATAGTTATTACTTGCTGTTTCATGCATATTGTTATTCACTGTTATGCTACATTCATGGATTTTATGCCTATATTCACTGTTTTACGTGCTATTGATGATTTGGATTCGGATTTTCATGAGATTTCCTGGATTTGGGGGAAAACCGCAAAAACATATATAAACTTCTTCTCTCTCTCTTTTTAAAATGAAAAGTGCGGTTTTCCCATGATGTATGAGTCGTCCGCCATGAGTTTGCTGATGGATTTCGAGACCCGATTCGAGGAGTTGGATGAACCGTCTCGGATACATGGTGGACCCGGTAAGGTACTGTTAGTTATGTATATGCCCTAGAGGCATTGTTGTACATATGATGTATATTATGATGGATGCTTGGATATATATAAAGAGGACTTTCTTGCTCGTCATGATAGTATGCTATTTGGTTTCACTTTATCTTAACATGTTGACTTGTACTGGTTTACTGTCTTACTCTCACATGTTGATAAAGCCCTTAGGATCTATACTCGACTACTGGGACTATGATGAGATCATACTAGTGGGGCCATGGTAGTCGATGAGTACATCCTATAACAGTTCCTAGTCGAGGGTATATCGAGACAGGGTATCGATACACCAGAGTAGACTAGCGTATACACATCTTGACCCATATGATGGGCGATGGATGATCCCATATCCATCGATGTTTGACATCAGAGATTGTGTATGGGTGCTCAGTGGAGGCTGGGTATACTGGACGGACTCGCCGAGAACTCCCAGATGGTGATATACCACACGTCAGATGGCAGTTCTCCGGTGACACTGGTACAGGGTAGTCTGTAGACCCGAGATCGTCATAGAGTCTTGTGTGATACCCACTGTACTTTGATTTCCACCTTACCACGTCCAAGAGGGCGTGCAAAACAGTGGCTTTTGGGTGCAGTCCCGAATCACATGGAGGCAATGAGCGATAGGAAGGGATTCGTCTCTCCCGGTATAGGGAGTTGATGTTGTGCTGTGTTCGATTGGCTATAACTGGAAGTCCCTGGCCAGGGCTGATATAGAGATTTACTGGTAAGTGTTACTAGTAGTTTCTCGACCTGTTATGAGCCTCACATCGACACGACTTATCGGTTACTGGGGTCTGACGTTTACCACCCCTAGACTTGATATGCGACATATCAGACGAAGAGACCGGACTGTACGGGAGTGTTACTGATTGGATTCATAAGAGAACGTACAGGCTAGCTTGTTGATCTTTTGATCGCTCAATACCTGGGTGGCTGTTACGTTTAGCTGACCGCTTGCAGCTTGTGGGTGTTTGATATGATCATCACCTGCTACCGGCGTATTGACGATTCTTTAGAGTCCTACACAGAGATTTCTTGGCTCTGGCAAAATGGAGTAGAGGCACATATGTGATATGCGCAGGACCGAGGATAATGCGATATGAGATACCGTATTATATTCTCGCGATATTTAGATATGAACCGGGTCATCGGATCAAGTGTTGATTCGATGAATCGGTACATAATATATTAGTCGGTTATATTCGATATAGCCGGATCGTCGGATCAAGTGTTGATTCGATGATTTAATGTATAATAATATATATAATATATTGTATCACATTATCTAATATTGGCTCGCTTTATTATTTCATTTTCTCATCGGATAATACATTGATATATATGCGATATATGTTAATTGTATTATTTTCTTTTGTTGCAAATATATAATATATATGTGATATATATTATTGTGATATGATATGATTAATAATGGAACTTGATTAGTGGAGATTAATCAAAGTTAGGGTTTGATTAGGGTTAGCTCCTTCTTGCACCATCTAGAAGCTTTCCTTTTGTCAAGTGTAAGATATTATGGTTGATATTATCTTATGACTCATTATCTAACCTAACCAAACCCTAGCCCTAGTTTATTCTCTACAAAGGTTAACCTTCTCATCCTTGACCATGGTTCCATAATCAATCATATATTCTTTTCTACTATTCATCACGAAAGGATTATCTCTTTTATTCATCATCTTCTTCTCTCTTAAGCTTTGAGAAAGCTCACTAGATTTTCCTTTTGTGATGTTTTCATGTGAGAAATTGATATAAAAAGATAGCATAAATACTACTCCATCATCCTCATCTAATCTAGCCCATTAGATCAGGGTGTTCACCTCTTTAGAGTGAGAGAGCTTGAGTTATAGCAATTTCGACGTAGATCATCGGAGAAAAGGAATACTACAAGTTAGCATGGATCGTTCGAGTCGTGGAGCCTCTCTTGAGTCCGGAAGATCGTGGATCGCGGCGAAGGGACTTCTACTTAGAGCTTATGAAGCGAAGGAGCGGACTACAAAGGTTATAATCCCTCACACTTAGTGGTAAAGATGTTTACTTGCATGTTAAACCCTAATAATCTAGCAAAGATCCCGGCTTTGCGTTGTTCAGCACGTCTAAAATTTTATTCGGGCATGTTTGATGCCTTATGAACCTTCACAAGAGTGCCTAGGAACCCTACAGTGGTATCAGAGCCAAGCTAGAGCTTTAGGCGAAGTCTAGACGAAGTTTAAAGTCCGATCGAACCCGGAAACCCCGATGTTTACCCTTCTCTGTACATTTTTCAAAACTGTGGTTTTTTATGAATTAAAAATGCTCAGAAAAACAAGCAGGAAAAACTAAGAATTACTGTGAAGTACTGTCCACTAAGTCGCTCACGTGACCGCGGAACCGCGGCCAAACCATGGGTTTGGCGGCGGTTCCGCGGCCAAAATTTGACTTAGTCCCTCATATTTCATATATTTATTCTTAGGTCCTTTATTGTCATTTTTTTCTGGGAATTTTTTAATTCCACTCAAGTGTTGAGTTTTCTAAGGTTGTATTGGGGACGCGTTGATTCGATCGGATAATTTAACTTCATTTAGTTTTGTCCGGGTAATTTTTAGAAACTGTTAAAAAGTTCGAACGGATATCAATAACTCGCTTTTTCCCCTGTCGGAAAATTTTCAAAAGTTGGATTTTTTCTCGTGTTTGAAACTTTCGTAAAGTCATGCAAGTAACGCGGTGGACCCTCTAGAAGACAACAAACCTTAACTCGATTATGTGACCGTCTTGAACTGCCTATAAACCTTAGGGTTTGGGGAAGTACGGCGTGCCACATGTGAGGCGTTGGCTTGACCCTTCTACGGCTGGACCATTGGTACTGCAGCATGTAATGGATGTTTTTAAACTGATTTCAAGTGTTGAGATATATTGGGGAAATCTTGGGTGTTTGATTATTCGATCGGAAAGTTTAACATTGTCTATTTATCTGGATTGTGATACAATATTTGGAATCCACAAGAAGTTATGAGATAACTAATTTGAATATTATAAACATAGCAGTTTAGTCTCAGATGATCAGTTGCCACGGAATTTTGATGTGATCAAAAGTTCTTCGCAATCACGTAGTGTACGCGGATACTCGCCGGGTAAACTTAATAGACAGCCACGCCCCATAGCCCCGACCAAGTGACTGTAGGAGAACCCCGTCTCCGAAAGCATCCGTTCGGGTGCTCGCGGCAGCGGTGTTCCGCCTTGGTGCACTTCGTCGACGGTATCGGGGGTGCGGCCGTCTACTAAAGTTTGCGACGAGCATTCGATCAGGACGTCGGGAATCTTGTTGAATTGCCCGACTTGATATTGAAAAGAGTTTTCGATAATGAGACTAAAATGCGGGGTTTATAATTGTTAGGCATGCGATGTCTAAGGAATTCATTTGGTTAGGCATGCGGTGTCTAAGGAGGTTGCGGATTCCAACTGTTGTAGTTTTACACTTTCTTTTCTGTGACCGTAAGCGTAGTATGTGGAGTATCGCCGGCTTCGTTGCTATACATCAACGACAATCGGGATACGCATACTTGCTTACATTGATGATATGAGATATTATGTGTTGCTATGATATGTTATATTGGATCGTCGTGTTCTGAATAGCCGGGGGTTTTATGTGAGATGAGGGTTTTTATTTTCATTCATGTAAAATTCATTTGTATGTAATATTCTTTTATTGGGGCACTTCCGGGATGAGGTTGATGTCACCAGTGTATATTATTTACTTTTCCGCATTAGGTAGACCCAAGGAGGGGAGCACAAGTAACCGGGTTCTAGGGTCCAGTGGGAGGCCATCTCGAGGAGTCGAGACCGGGTCTCCTAACCTTAGAATTGGCAGTGTTACTCGCCGCTCTCGTAGGGGTCTTAGGATGTGGGTTTGGCTATTCATTGCGACCGTGGAATCCATGTTTTATACCGGCTCGTATTAAAAACACGGACATCCTAGTATATCTAATATTTCATATATGTTCTTCTGCTGCAATGTTCTGTGATGAGATCATATTACTGCCTGAGACGAATGCTTATACTATATATATATATATATATATATATATATATATATATATATATATATATGCTGATATATAAATATTACTGCTTTCGTTTCTTCTGTGATGCTTAGGAAGCATAAGTTGATGGGATTTTATTAATGAGATTAATAAAAAGAAAAGAAACCTAAAAGATGTTGTAGAATCAAAACTTTATAAAAAAGGTAGCTACAGTCTTGCTTTGCATAGCGGTATATATGATATACCCTGCACCTTATTCGATGAGGAAAGAGCCGAGATCCCTTCACCGGGAGTGACCTCTTTAGCAAAACTGGCAGATGCTACAAACTCACGGTTTAGTTTTTTTACAGCTTATATAGTTCTTGCTTTTCACAACGGTATATATGATATATCCTGCACCTTATTCGATGGGGAAAGAGCCGAGATCCCTTCACCGGGAGTGACCTTTTTAGCGAAACTAGAAAAGCCTCAAAAAACACTCCTTTTCAAAAACACTCGATTCTACGACGATATCAAGTTCATTACGCTCAGGGTTTTCTGAAAAACCTGCATAGCCCTCCGTCATTTCAGATAAAGACTAGTTAGTATTCGTGCTACGTTTGTTGACTATGTTAAGACGTAGTGTGCGGTAGCTAATTAGTACTTATCTGCTAAAACATGAGATGTGATTGGATTAGGGTAGTTGTACGACTTTGTTGACTATGTTAAGGGTCGTGCAGGTGGGTTTAATTCAATCCGGAAATGACGGGTTGAACTTGGCTAGCAATTATGATTTGTTGACTATGTTAAGGTCATAAGTTGCTAGGGGCAAAAGCATTATCAGGAATTTCAAGTTTTGAAATTTGCAATGAGATTGCATACCTCCTATGAGATAGTTGGATCCCGATACCCACTGCGAGTAAGAGTTACTCCTGGGAGAGTTTTACACAGGACAATTAGCCAATCAAGTAGGTGTCTAGAAAAGTGTTAACGAGATTACGCCTCTGGGAAAACGAGGTTTAATTTCATTAGGTCCGTGCGAAAGCACGGGGAACCTCCCTCAAGTACCGACATTGATCTGGCTGAAAGATTGACGAAATTGTAGGGTGTAATTAATCCAGGCTAATCTTACCTTTTAGGGTTTGAAGGAAGATTTGATAAAAACATTGGGAGACATCCTGATTAGATAAGATAATAACCAATCTAATCTTGCAAGAGCATACGCTAAAGTGTTTTCTTCTCTCTCTCTCCAGGTAGCGACCATGTCAGGCCATAATCAAGATAATAATATGGATGTATTGACTGAACCCGCTTATTATACTGAGCAGGGGAACGTTGGACCCGTTCTTTCTTATAAGAGTTATAAGACTAAACAGGGAATAGGAGACTATCCGGATTCTCAAGCCGCCCAAAAGAACATGCATGTTGATGCATCTTCTTCAGGTGTGTTAGTTATTGAGAACTGTTTCTCAGTTCACCCTACGTCCTGGGTATTAGATACCGGATCAGGATCCCACATATGTAAATTGTTACATGGGCTACGGAAAGGTAGAGAACTGGGAAAAGGTGATCATTCCGTTCAAGTAGGGAATGGTGCAAGTATTGCAGCCAAGGCAGTTGGCGAATATCACTTAGTATTACCAAGTCGTAATACACTGATTCTGAATGAGTGCTATTATATACCGAATATGATGTGCAACATTATATCAGTTTCTTTATTAAGTAAAGAAGGATATAATTTTGTAGTACAGGATAATTTTATGAACATCTTCCTAAATCAAAAGTTAATTGCATCAGGCTCGTTAAATAATGGCATATTCATTCTCAATCAAAATACAGTTCTCAATATACAAAACACACACAAGAGGAAAAGTTCAGATATGAACGAATCCTTCTTGTGGCATTGTAGACTTGGTCATATCAATGCGACACGACTGGCTAAGTTACATAAGGATGGATATTTGAATCCGTTCGAATTATCATCTTATGATACTTACCATTCATGTCTCAAAGGAAAAATGACCAAAGCTCCGTTTAGTGGATACGGAGAAAGAGTTACGGAACTCTTAGGACTGGTACATAGTGATGTATGCAGTTCCATGTCTACGCATGCCAGGAACGGTTCTTCCTACTTCATTACATTCACTGACGATCTCTCATGATTCGGACATGTGTTCCTGATGAAACACAAGTCTGAAGCTTTTGAGAAATTCAGAGAATATAAGCACGAAGTAGAGAATCAAACGGGCAAAAGTATTAAGATTCTTTGATCTGATCGAGGAGGTGAATACTTAAGCAATAAGTTCCTTGATTATCTAAAAGAGAATGGGATTCTCTCTCAGCTTACTCCTCCTTATACACCACAACACAACGGTGTATCGGAACGGAGGAATCACACCCTATTAGATATGGTGCGCTCGATGATGAGTACAGCTGAGTTACCTGTTTCTTTCTGGGGTTATGCGCTTGAGACAGCAGCATACCTATTGAATCAAGTTCCGTCTAAATCTGTACCTACCACACCATATGAGATATGGAGTGGGAAGAGACCATATTTTAAACGAGTTAAGATATGTGGTTGTCCGGCCTATGTCAAAAGGCAAAATCCGGAAAAACTCGAGGCACGATCAGTTCTTTGCAAGTTTGTGGGATATCCTAAGAATTCCCAAGGATACTTTTTCTACCACGCTGAAGAACAAAAAGTATTTGTTTCTCAATATGCCACCTTTTTGGAAAAGGAATTTCTTGCAAAAAAAATTAGTGGCAAAGAGGTAGAGCTGGAAGAGGTTCCAGCAACACAAACTGCAACTGAAGATTTAGTAGAACCAGAGGATTCAGTAGTACCCGACGAACCTCAGCCTCTCCGCCGATCTAGTAGGGTTTCTTATCCACCTGAGAGATACTACGGTTTTCTCATTGATGGTGGGAGCGAGGATTGCATCATGGAAGATGATGACCCAACTAGTTTCGAGCAGGCCATCACGAGTGGTGACTCTGTGAAATGGCTGGATGCAATGCGATCTGAGATGAAATCTATGTACACCAACAAAGTATGGACTTTGGAAAATGCTCCTGAAGGTGTAAAACCCATTGGAAGCAAGTGGATCTTTAAAAAGAAATTTAGTGTAGATGGAAAAGTTGAGACTTTCAAAGCTAGACTTGTTGCAAAGGGTTTTCGTCAAAGACCAGGTGTGGATTATAACGAAACCTTTTCTCCAGTGGCTATGCTTAAGTCCATCCGGATCTTACTTGCTATTGCTGCATACCATGACTACGAAATCTGGCAAATGGATGTTAAGACCGCTTTTCTAAACGGTGATTTAGAAGAGTGCGTGTACATGACTCAGCCAGAGGGCTTCGTAGATAGTGGGAGCAGCGGAAAGGTGTGTAAGCTGCTTAAATCCATTTATGGGTTAAAGAAAGCATCGCGGAGTTGGAACATCTGTTTTGATGTTGTAGTCAAAGAGTTTGACTTCATCAAAAATATAGATGAACCTTGTATCTATAAGAAGGTAGCAGAGAGTATGGTTGTCTTCCTCGTATTGTACGTGGATGACATACTCTTGATAGGAAATGATATTCCTATGCTGCAATCAGTCAAGCTCTTCTTATCACAAAGATTATCAATGAAAGATCTAGGTGATGCCTCCGGCATATTGGGAATCATGATCTATAGAGATAGATCTAAACGGATACTGGGATTGTCCCAATCCAGGTACATTGACACCATACTAAAGAGGTTTAGTATGGAAGAATCCAAGCGTGGGAACCAACCCACGATCTCTGGACTCACTCTCTCCAAAGAGATGTCTCCCAAGACTGATTTGGAGAGAGCTCGCATGCAAGGGATACCCTATGCTTCGGCAGTAGGCTCTATCATGTATGCGATGCTATGTACCAGACCCGATGTAGCATACTCACTAAGTGTAGTGAGTCGGTATCAAGCAGATCCTGGAGAGAGTCACCGGACAGCTGTGAAGAACATTCTCAAGTACTTACGAAGGACTAAAGAGATGTTCTTGGTGTATGGTAACGGAGAACCCCGGGTGGAGTCCTTTACCGATTCCAGCTTCTAAAGTGATAAGGACGACTCTAAGTCACACTCGGGATTTGTCTTTACCCTCAATGGAGGGGCGGTATGTTGGAAGAGTTCCAAACAGGATACCGTTGCAGACTCGACGATGGAGGCTGAATACATCGCTGTCAACGATGCTGCCAAAGAGGCTGTCTGGATAAAGAAGTTCATTAGTGAACTTGGTGTAGTTCCATCCATTGAGCATCCAATACATCTGTATTGCGATAACAATGGAGTTGTGGCTTTAGCCAAGGAACCCAGGTCCCATCAGAAGTCCAGACATATTCTGAGGCGGTATCACCTGATCAGGGAGATAGTTGATCGCCGGGAGATCGAGGTCAGGAGAGTAGATACGAAGGACAACAATGCGGATCCACTCACGAAGGCCATTCCCCAGATACAGTTTGAGAGATTATTCGGGATGCTAGGTATGAGATACTACAGCAGCTGGCCTTAGTGCAAGTGGGAGATTGTTAGTTATATATATGCCCTAGAGGCCATTGTTGTACATATGATGTATATTATGATGGATGCTTGGATATATATAGAGAGGACTTTCTTGCTCGTCATGATAATATGCTATTTGGTTTCACTTTATCTTAACATGTTGACTTGTACTGGTTTACTGTCTTACTCTCACATGTTGATAAAGCCCTTAGGATCTGTACTCGACTACTGGGACTATGAAGAGATCATACTAGTAGGGCCATGGTAGTCGATGAGTACATCCTATAACAGTTCCTAGTCGAGGGTCTATCGAGACAGGGCATTGATACACCAGAGTAGACTAGCGTATACGCATCTTGACCCATATGATGGGCGATGGATGATCCCATATCCATCGGTGTTTGACATCAGAGATGGTGTACGGGTGCTCAGTGGAGACTGGGTACACTGGACGTACTCGCCGAGAACTCCCAGATGGTGATATACCACACGTCAGATGGCAGTTCTCTGGTGACACTGGTACAGTGTATTCTGTAGACCCGAGATCGTCATAGAGTCTTGTGTGATTCCCACTGTGCTTTGATTTCCACCTTACCACGTCCAAGAAGGCGTGCAAAACGGTGTCTTTTGGGTGCAGTCCCGAATCACATGGAGGCAATGAGCGATAGGAGGGTATTCGTCTCTCCCGGTATAGGGAGTTGATATTTTGCTGTGTTCGATTGGCTATAACTGGAAGTCCCTGGCCAGGGCTGATATAGAGATTTACTGGTAAGTGTTACTAGTAGCTTCTCGACCTGTTATGAGCCTCACATCGACACGACTTATCGGTTACTGGGGTCTGACGTTTACCACCCCTAGACTTGATATGCGACATATCAGACGAAGAGACCGGACTGTACGGGAGTGTTACTGATTGGATTCACAGGAGAACGTATAGGCTAGCTTGTTGATCTTCTGATCGCTCAATACCTGAGTGGATGTTACGTTTAGCTGACCGCTTGCAGCTTGTGGGTGTTTGATATGATCATCACGTGCTACCGGCGTATTGACGATTCTTTAGAGTCTTATATAGAGGTTTCTTGGCTCAGGCAAAACGGAGTAGAGGCACATATGTGATATGCGCAGGACCGAGGATAATGCGATATGAGATACCGTATTATATTCTCGCGATATTTAGATATGAACCGGGTCATCGGATCAAGTGTTGATTCGATGAATCGGTACATGATATATTAGTCGGTTATATTCGATATAGCCGGATCGTCGGATCAAGTGTTGATTCGATGATTTAATGTATAATAATATATATGATATATTGTATCACATTATCTAATATTGGCTCGCTTTATTATTTCATTTTCTCACCGGATAATACATTGATATATGTGCGATATATGTTAATTGTATTATTTTCTTTTGTTGCAAATATATAATATATATGTGATATATATTATTGTGACATGATATGATTAATAATGGAACTTGATTAGTGGAGATTAATCAAGGTTAGGGTTTGATTAGGGTTAGCTCCTTCTTGCACCATCTAGAAGCTTCCTTTTGTCAAGTGTAAGATATTATGGTTGATATTATCTTATGACTCATTATCTAACCTAACCAAACCCTAGCCCTAGTTTATTCTCTACAAAGGTTAACCTTCTCATCCTTGACCATGGTTCTATAATCAATCATATATTCTTTTCTACTATTCATCACAAAAAGATTATCTCTTTTATTCATCATCTTCTTCTCTCTTAAGCTTTGAGAAAACTCACTAGATTTTCCTTTTGTGATGTTTTCATGTGAGAAATTGATATAAAAAGATAGCATAAATACTACTACATCATCCTCATCTAATCTATCCCATAAGATTAGGGTGTTCACCTCTTTAGAGTGAGAGAGCTTGAGTTATAGCAACTTCGACGTAGATCATCGGAGAAAAGGAATACTACAAGCTAGCATGGATCGTTCGAGTCGTGGAGCCTCTCTTGAGTCCGGGAGATCGTGGATCGCGGCGAAGGGACTTCTACTCGGAGCTTATGAAGCGAAGGAGCGGACTACAAAGGTTGTAATCCCTCACACTTAGTGGTAAAGATGTTTACTTGCATGTTAAACCTTAATAATCTAGCAAAGATCCCGGCTTTGGGTTGTTCGGCACGTCTAAAATTTTATTCGGGCATGTTTGATGCCTTATGAACCTTCACAAGAGTGCCTAGGAACCCTACAGGTACCCCGAGGGAAGAAGCTCGAGTAGTAGACGATGAGCCTGGCAGGGGAAGACTACCTACCGGTGATTTTACCCGACGCGTCGGATATCCGGAGGATACCGCCGTGGTCTTGAGATTGATGGTAGGGGCCGGTCTGGACTGACGGCGCCCTAGATAGTAAGATTGAGATACTGAGTTTTTGAGATATTGAGGTACTGAGATTCGATGATACGGGCCAGTCCGAATAGCCGGAGCCTGAGATTTTAAGACATTGGGATTTATGTTTTGTGTCGATGCTAGACACTGTTTATGCTGATTTCATTTATGATAGCTCGTTTTAAAAATACAGAAATCTCACTAAGTTATGAAAGCAGTTTCTTCATTTACATGCATTCTGTTTTCATGCATTCATACCTCATCCATATGATATATTGCTACATGAGGTACTGACACGAGCACATGAGATTACACTTGGGTTAGATATTTACCCTTGCCACCTTTTCATACTCTAGACTTGTCATTTTGAGGATTATATATATATAGTGATCGTATGACCGAGGATTGCGTTATTCATGCGATTTCTGCTTGTAGATGTTTTCTACTCACGAGTTGGCAACTCACCCCCGTTGTGCCACAGTTTCTTGCAGGTTTTGCCGTACTGGTTTCATTACGGCTTTGCTGGCACTACTTCCTTTTCCGGGTGATTTGCTAGTAGGTGGGTTCACTTGCATCGTGACCATCATTATACTTTGTATATTATTATTCTATTGCATCTAGAAGCTCCATCAACCAAACATGTATTTATTTCTGAGATAGAGACCAGTGATGTTTATTCTTTCGACCTTAGAGTCGCGCGTTGTATTTCTATGGATTTCATGCTGTTTTGAGTTTCCTTTTCTGTTGTGGTCCTCGCCCTTCGGCGTTGTATATTATTGCTTGCGTGGTTGTGACCGTCGATTGACGAAGAGCTAGCTCCCGCTTGGGGATGCCCTTATTCATTATATATGCTTTATCAGGTTTTGTACCCGTTTGGGGTCTTTTTTTACAAAGGAAACTCTGCCGAAATTTTTAGAAAAGACTTGTGATTTTAAAAATGCACATTTCGGCGTATGTTGCAAACTACTTGATTTAAATTGGTTTTTCCTTCACTCTACTACTTTTCTTGGATTGGATTTCTGGGTTTTCAGCTTACTTAGATTGCGTACGCCTCGAGACGTTTCGTAGTTTAAGTGCCGGTCATGTTCCGTACTTTCGGGTCGTGACAGTTAATGACATCATAGTCCATGGGTTAAGGACCCCACAGTCCAACGTTAGGTCAAGGTTAAGGATATCATAGTACATGAGTTTAAGGACCTCATAGTCCGATGTTAGTTTTAAGACATCACGGTCGAGGTTAAGGACATCATAGTCCGTGGATTTAAGGACTCCACAGTCCGTTGTTAGTTTTAAGACATCACGGTCGAGATTAAGGACATCATAGTCCATGAGTTTAAGGACCCCACGGTCCAGTTTAAAGACGTCATAGTCGTTGAAATGTGTGGTTGTCGGGACCCGTCACCTCTTTGAATACGTTGAGGAATTACAACGACGAATATCAAAGGAGTGAAGAGATGTACGCTTGAACCAAGGTGAATTGGTTGAAAGAGCAGATGTACTCAGTTCAAGATAAGTTGAGGACTTATGGCCAGAATTGGGATAAGTCCAATTAAAATGTTTTAACATTTTATTTTTGTTCTGGCTATTAAGCCTTTATTTGGGCTCAGCCTTTTTAATAATGCTAAGCATTGGGCTCTGACATTTTTGCATAGCATTCATCAGAAACAAAGCTTGCAGAGGATTTTTCTCTCTCTTTTTTGTCTATATCTGTTTCTTTTCCTTTTTTTTAGTGAAAAGAATGATCATCTGTCGTTGGGACCCACCACCTCTCCGACGACACTGAGAGATTACAGCGCCATATATCGAAGGTGTGGAGGGATGTACCCTTTGAACCATGTCCCACTCATTAGGGGGAAAGAACAGGCTGGAGCTTAAGCTTCTCGCTGCTGAAAAAGGCTTCTTTGCGTTCGCGCACGTGCGTCGTACGTATTGGGCGCATATATTTGCACGTAGCGCACATGGAGCTTGCGCATATGCGCATTATGGGAGGGAGCAAGCTCCTATGGAGAACGTATCTCCTTTTAATATTATTAAATGCTCTCATGTAGTATGCACGTGCGTTTCACGTGGTGCGCGCATGGTGGGAATACGTGTGTTGCATGTAGCGCACATGGCGCTTGCGCATATGCGCATTATGGGGAGGAGCAGGCTCCTATCTTGGGGAACTAAGCTCCTCTGGAGAACGTATCTCCTTTTAATATTCTTAAATGTTCTCATGTGGTGCGCACGTGTGTTGCACGTAGTGCGCGCATGGTGGGCATACGTGCGTTGCACGTAGCGCACATGGCGCTTGCGCATATGCGCATTATAGGGAGGAGCATGCTCCTATCTTGGAGAACTAAGCTCCTTTGAGAATTGAATCCTTGGAGGATTGAACTCTACCCTTTCTAAGAGGTATCCCCTCTTATTTATATGGGAGTGGTAGAGAAGTCATCTCTCCTTTTCCCGATGTGGGTCTAAAAATGCATTCCCCATGTAGTAGAGCATTACTTCAAATTACACATGCATAGTACATTTGCTCACAACTTTTGATCCTGGATGAATTATGAGGCCCATAATATATCAAATAGAAGGTTTTTTCGAGATGCTTTCAATACCATCAAAATTTAGCTGTTTCTCATTCCGGAGTTTGTCAAAATACAGGTCGGAAAATACTGGTTCGCATCTTCTTTCTTAGATCACATGTGCATAGACATTTGCTCATAACTTTTGATCCCGGATGAATTATGAGGCCCATAATATATCAAATCGAAGGTTTTTTCGAGATGCTTTCAATACCATCAGAATTTACCTATTTCTCATTCGGGAGTTTGTCAAAATACAACCCGAAAAATTCCGGTTCGCATCTTCTTCCTTAGATCACATGTGCATAAACATTTGCTCATAACTTTTGATCCCGGATGAATTATGAGGCCCATAATATATCAAATTGAAGGTTTTTTTGAGATGCTTTCAATACCATCAGAGTGTAGCTGTTTCTCATTCGGGAGTTTGTCAAAATACAGTCCGGAAAATACAGGTACACATTTTCTTAAGCGTATCGCTGCCATTTGATGTCTTGGGTTATTTTGTGCAGAATTTTTTGGCGGGAACACTTGATCTCAAGAAAAGGAAGCATGGTGATGCTTCAGCTTCAGGTGTGTTCGTAACTGAAAACTGTTTTTCTATAAATTCTGCATCCTGAGTATTGGATACCGGTTCGGGTTCTTATATCTCAAATTTTGTGCAGGGCTTGAGAAATAGCAAAGTTTTGAAGACCGGTGATCACACTCTCTGAGTTGGAAATGGTTCCAACTGCATCCTGAGTATTGGATACCGGTTCGGGTTCTTATATCTCAAATTTTGTGCAGGGCTTGAGAAATAGCAGAGTTTTGAAGACCGGTGATCACACTCTCTGAGTTGGAAATGGTTCCAATGTACATACAGTTTCGGTGGGAGGGTATCACCTAGGGTTGCCGTCGAGTTGTAAATTTGTTTTGAACCCATGTTATTTTGTACCAAGCATGCTTTGTAATATAATATCCATTTTTTTGTTATACAATGAAGGATATCATTTTGTATTGCAGCACAATATTATGAACATTAAACTGAATCAAGAGTTGATTGGTTGTAGTACATTCAATAACGGGATATACGTCCTTAATCAACACACAGTTTTCAACATACAACACACAAATAAAAGAAAATTTTCAGATATAAATGTAGCTTTTCTTTGGCATTGTAGACTTGGTCATATTAATGAAACAAGACTAAACAAGCTTCATAAAGATGGATATTTAAATACTTTTGAGTATAAATCTTATGTGACTTGTCAGTCTTGTATCAAAGGGAAAATGACCAAAACTCCGTCTACTGGACATGGAGAAAGAGCTACAGAGCTCTTAGGTCTCATACATAGTGATGTATGTGAGCCAATGTCTACACATGCGAGAGACGGTTTTTCCTACTTCATAACTTTTACTGATGATGTCACACCCCGCTTCCCAAAATACGGAATACGAGGGGTTGACAAGGACAGCCATGCTCCTACGGTCAAGAAAATGTCCTGCCGTAGTCACACTTCGGCTTCTAGCTTTACGTGGTAATCAGTAAACAATGCGCAGGTAATGAGAAATGCAGTAACTAAAACAAAACAAATACAAAGAACTGACCTGATGGAGGTAAAAAGAGTATAACTCTGGATAGCTGATCAAGATGTTCGCGATGAACGTCTAGTCCTGGTCCAGGCTAGACCCACTCCTCACTCTGAGCATGCATACTCAGGTCGTCAGAGCGACACAATAGCAATATATATATAAAGAAGCAAGTGGCAACCCCAACTGTGATAATAGATATATAACAGTAAATCAAGACGGTAAAGATATGAACATGCAGTAACCAATGAAGTGTCCAATAGATCAGGTGAACGGTAAAGCAGTAAAATAGTATGCCAAGTACGTCAACACAGTAAATAATGTATATCAATGCCATTATCCCTATCAGTCTCTAAGTCTCACTGTACAGGTCACTAAGCCTATCGTCAGTCCAAGTGTGAGAGTCAACTACTCGCGAGTGTCCTCCACCTAAGGGTAGGACCCAAGGGTAAGGGACCAGGGGCCCAAAATATAACTCACGGTAATAATCATGTACCCTGTAAATCTCCATATATCTCCATATATATAAGTCGGCATGGGACTCCCGAGATTCTGTTGAACTCACACTCAAACTACCCCACACCCCGTGGTCTATATCAAACGCCAACCATAATCTCAAATACCGGTCGGTCCATGACAAGTCTGCGCGAGAACTGGGGACAGGATCTCCATCAAGCACGTCCCGACTAATACCCAAGATAAATGGGCAGTGTTTGGTGCCTTATCTGTGACACCCATGCAAGAGCTTCCATAAGTGTCTCATACCACTTATAGTCACACTTACACGCGTCCCACAGACGTCGACAATGCAATAGAATAAAAGGGTTCACTGATTGTGTACAAGTACGTGTCACTTTCACTTATCAACTCATGCATGAACACTAAAGAACTTGCCACAATCACCACTAATACCTAACACTGGGTAATGTACATGAACACTGGGTAATGTACAAGATCACTAGGTTATCAATGCAGTGACATATGTATGATATGATGAGGAAACAGTATGTAAAGTAATGATTAAGATGTCATAAATCAGTATTCTACCACTTGCATAATTTATCATAAATCATTCGTGTACATTTTAGCGAAACGATGAACGGTGAATAAATAGTATGTTTGATTATCTATCCAGCGAATTTGGTTTCACGTCAATCGGGTTTCAGGATCACTAATTATGGCCATTTCATTTTAAGCGTTCACGGCTGGAAATCCGGTTTCAGAATCGGAAGTCCGTTTCGCAACGCATTTTAATCCCAGTTGGAATCAGAATTTAGCGACGCTATAGTTGAATGAAATCTATGGTTTCCAATAAGGTTTTCAACTCAATAGACGGATTCTTAATCGCGTCTGTACGTCAAGAGTTATACACTGTTCAATACTAGCATGCCAATTCTGATTCTGTTGGGACTGTTATACGTCCCCGTCTTTTAAATTACAGATTAAATAGCAAACGACGATGAAACAGAATGAAACCACTTGTGTTATCTAGCTAACAGTTTCACCTTTAATAAACTACAAAGTTCTGCAACATACGAGTTCAAAAAAACAGGTGGCACACATTATGGAACAGTAAACAGTAACCAGAGTCGCTCTGGACTGCAGTCCAGAGTCGCACTCCGATCCAAATATTGTCACAATTTAAGTACAGAAACCATTAGAAACGTGCATAGGGTTATAGTTCTTTGAGTCGGCTTCAATTTAATCCCTCGAACGCATCATTCCAGTATGTACATATTTTATGGTAATTTTAACGATTTTCAGATACGAGAAAGTTCCAGTTTTACAGGTATATTTGGGGGTAATCGTTTTAGTCATTAACGGTCATATTTTCCCATGAGATTTACACACTAGGTTCACTGCCTTACGGGCCAGACCATGCAATTGAGTTCCGTCAAATTAAATGAATAATTTCATTGGGATCATGCATCGAACAGGTAGATAGTATAAGTTATCATGAATTGTAACATTGCAATTTATACGAATTGAGTTTATAACATAAATAGATTAGCATCTAGCAAGTAAAATACTTGCCTGATGACGTATTGACGACGGTACGGCAGCGACAGCAGCGCGATCGCCACACGAACGCGGCACGGCAACTCGACTTGGCTCGAGCTCGAGTCCTCAGCAGCGGCGGCTTGGTTGCTGGGGTCTTGACGGCGAGGGTGGTGGTGGTCGTTGGCGTCAGCTCTTGATGGCGGGGAAGCAGAGGTGGCTGAGGTGATCGTCGGCGACAGAGGAGGAGTTCGGCGGGGATGCAGTGGGTTAGGGTGGCCGGTGATGGGTCGGCTTTGGTTGCAATGACGAGGTGCTCGGGAGAGGAGGTGGTGGCGAAGACGACGACGATGATGATGATGACGATGATTATGATGAGCTGCGGTCGACGAGAGTGACGGTGGTCGCTCACGGTGGTGAAGGTGCTGCAGCGAGACGATGGTGGTGAAAAGGTTAGTAGTGGTGTGCCGGCGAGATGGCTATGGTGGCCTCGTCGGTGTGGCGATGGTGGTAACGAGTTTAGCAGTGGTGCCGGCGAGGTGGCCAAGACGTTTGGGTTCGGTGGGATTGAGGGAGGATATGGGGAGCTCGGGTGAAGAAGTGGCTCGTCGGTGATGATGGGGTCGGCCGGAGTTGAGCTCGGCAAGATGGGTTGAAGGGAAATTGATGATGTCGGTGAAGGAAGATCTCGGGAAGAAGGAGGTGGTTGTGTGGGTCGGAGACCGAGAAGCTCGGAGGAAAAAGAGTTAGGGCTCGGCTATGGGTGAGAAGGTGATGGTGGTTCGGTGATCGGGGAAGAAGAGGGGGCGCCGGCGGTGATTGAAACAACGGTGAGGAGGGAGGTCGGCTCGGGTGCAGGCGAAGTGATGGGTGCGACGAGGGCTGAGGACGAGGGTGGAGGCGGCGAGGTGGAGGCGAGCGACGGTGAGGCAGGCGAGGTGGAGGCGAGCGACGGTGAGGGGACGGCGGTGAGCGCGACACGCTGGCGTGGGCGCGGGTTTGAGAGAGGTGCGGGAAAAGAAAATGGAAGAGAGAGGGAGGGTGAGTAACGTGAGTGATAGAGAGAGAGTTTAAGGGGGGAGAGAGAGAACGTGTGTGTGTGAAAGAGAGAGGAGAGAGAAAGAGAGAGAGAACGTGGGGGAGAGAGAAAAGAATTACGAGAGGAGAGAGAGAGGCGTGTAAGCTAGGAAAACGTGAATGGGGAAATTAATTTAAAATAATTAAATGAAATTATAGAAAGAGTGTGAACTGAATAGAGAGAGGGAATAGAATGAATGAGAATTAAATGGTGATTAATAGGATTTTAAAAGGGGTTAATGGGGGAAAATTAATTGGGATTAAAGAGGCATTAATTTGGTGGTTTAATAGGAATTTATAGAGGAGGCTTGGGTTTGGATTTGAAGGGATTTAAAAGAATGAGGTGAGATAATTGTTATTTTAATGGGCTGGGGAGGGAAAAATGGGCTCGGGCCAAGGGATAAAATAGTAGGGAAAAAGAAAGGGGCCGGGCTTGGGATTTTAAGTGAATGAGAAAAGGATTAGAGGAGTGGGCTGGCTCTGGGCTTAGGAAAGTAACGGCCGGACTAAAATTGAAAAAGAAAGGGGATACTAAAAGAGGAAGAGAATGAGGGTTTGGGTTAGGGAAAATTAAAAGATATGAGATTAGATTAGGATTTGGGTTTTTAGAATAATACAAATAATAATTATAAAATAAATAAATTTTGAGAGTGACAGAAATACGGATATTGGTATTCAAAAGGACTGGGTATTACATCATACCACCCTTACAAAAATTTCGTCCTCGAAATTTAAAAATATAAACGATAAGTCGTAAAATCATAAGCGAAAGCTACCATATCGCAAACTAACACATAATGATTTACTTAAAACGGGTGGATGAAATCTTGAAGGTATATATATAAGAGCAACATACAAAAGGATAGGTCTAACTAAGTTTAAGGCAGGAACAACTATAAGGGCAAACTACATGTATACGAGAATATAAATAACAATAACGAACAATAATATTCGAGTCGTGTTCGATAAAATCGAAACCCAAATATGTGCACATATAAGTATATCAAAAGTAGCACAGCAGAAATACTAAGTGTAAGGCATAATCATAATGAAGAAGTGAAGGACTTGTCGGTGGTTCAAAACATTTTTAGAATAACGTATCAACCAAACCATTTTAACATAACTTAGAAAACCACATAGTGAAAATAAGAAGCATAGCACCAAAATAATATGTGTAATACATATGGTCGCGCTACCGAAAAATGAGAAGAAAGTAGTGTACTTAAAATACATAAAACGGAGTAGTCAATAACACGCACTTTTCAATAAATACAAAATAATGAAAACTAAATTTGAATAACGTTGTCCTTAAATATAGTTAGGGTAATAGGAAAAAGCACAAAAAATGTATAGGGCTAGCTAGGGTAGGGATTACAAGGGAGTGTGGCTCATTCAAAAGGTCGGAGTGTGACGGCTTTAGACTGAAGGTCAAAGAGATTGGGGTCGGGTCAGCACGGGAAGTAAGGGTGAGCAGCAAGGGACTACAAGGGGAAAAAATAATGTATGGGGATGATAACGGTCAATACATCATGTGAATCAAAAATCCGAAGGGTCAGCTAACTCGGAAATTTTACTATCAATTTCCCTTCCCAGAAGGATCTCAAACGAGGCATATACGAAGGATGAAGGGTGGACCACTCAAAAGATCGGGTGCGGTACTTTTTATCGAAGCGAGGGTTAAAACAATACAAGGAGTAGGGGTGGACAGTCAGGGATTTCAGCAGGAAAAATAAATGTATATGAGAAATAATCAAGCATCAAGTGAACTAAGAAGATCGGAAGATTAGCGAACTCAGTAATTTATTTCATTCCAGGAAATTCTAAACAAAGCATTCTCAAAAACGAAAGGTGGCCCTAAACTATACACAGATTTATTTAGCCAGAGAAGACAACATCTAAAAATTCCGTCAGTCGCGGTTGTGGAGGTTCAGCAGGTTGCGGTAGGCTCGCGCGCTCAGGTAGGGGCGTCCATTTCCATAGCGCCTCGCTGGGACCACCATTGGGAGTTCTTCCACCTCTGGGTCTTGTTCTTCTGGTCCTTCTTCCTCGGCTGGAGCTTCTTCATCGAGGTCTGCTTCCATGTGATTCTCTTCTTCTGGATTCTCTTCCATGGGATTTTCCTCCACTAGATTTTCTTCTATCGGTTCTTTATCGGGATCTTCCTCTATCGGGTTTTCTTCACGGTCTCCTTCTTCTTCATCGGAATCGCCTATCATGTCAACCTCTGGGGCGGCGTCTCCTTCGTCCTCAGAATCGCTGTTTTCGAAAATGACCTGGGGACCGTTGACTTCATCGTCAGAACTCACCAGTATGCGGTCTAAGGAAACGCATGACTGTGTATCCTTATCTAGATGCGGCGCTGCTCCAGGGTGGGCCATGGCCTGAAAAGAAAGAGTCATGATCAGACAGTGGAACATATCAGAAAATAGCTAAGGATATGGAGTACAGGAAAAATATGTTGTGGGCAGGAACTGAAAAATCAGAATTAGAAATGCTGTGGTAATGAATAGTATAAATAAGGGGGAAAGCAAGAGAATGATACATATATTACGATTCAAAGTTATTATTGCATTCAACTAAAAGTTCGACGGATACAAGATTTCAAACGAGAAGAAATATTTATAAGAGGATGACAACATTTTATTAAAAGCAGAAAACGTGATAACTCTTCTTCGATTACTAGGCCGCTGCATTCTCGTCACGCGAGTTGAATCCTGCGCTGGGTCCGCCTTATCCTCGAAGTTCGAACTATGCAATAATCATCACTTGGCAGAAGTGGAGAGTGTGGACAAGTCTCCTCCTTGTAGCTCCTTCCTTTTTGGGCAACCGTTGATGAGATGTTCACTGGATCCGCAAATCAGACATTTCCCTTGGGCGCGGCGACAATCCCTCTGAAGATGTCCTGGCCTCTTACAGTACCCACAACATTGGGTCTTCTGCTGCTTCTGTCATGGGGAAACAAATGGGCGCTTTATCTTCTTCTCTTTTCCTCGTCTAACAGAGATCCCTTTACGATTGGAGACTCCTGCTGGTGCCTGATTCACTTGCCTTCTCATTCCTTCAGCTAACAAGTCGTTCGTTCGCTCCTGGGCTTCCTTCAGACCTTGCAGTACTCTCAGAATCTCAACGATTTGATCCTGGGGAGTGGAGATAGAGGAAGAGTCGTTGGAAGACATGGTCCTGAAACGACAATTTTGATAACGATATAAGGCACTAGCTAAGAGAATTAAAATATAGTATGGATTGGGCAAGGAATCAAGAATATCGGGTGTGATGAAACTCATTACAAGTGGAAATCAACTGCAGGGCTCCAAGTCACTTAAACCGAGTACAGTATTGTAACTATGAGGTAGTTCACAATTACAACCACGTCACTCTGCCAAGTCACCCGAAACCCTAGCGGATGGATAGTAGAATATATAATGTGAATAAGGATTAAGAATACAAGTTTACAATCTAGACCGAGGGATGTCTTAGATTGTCAAGCTCTACACGGAACTGCAATCCCAATCGAAGCAAAACCTGGGCTCTGATACCAACAAAACCATGTCACGCCCCGCTTCCCAAAATACGGAATACGAGGGGTTGATAAGGCCAGCCATGCTCCTACGGTCAAGAAAATGTCCTGCCGTAGTCACACTTCGGCTTCTAGCTTTACGTGGTAATCAGTAAACAATGCGCAGGTAATGAGAAATGCAGTAACTAAAACAAAACAAATACAAAGAACTGACCTGATGGAGGTAAAAAGAGTATAACTCTGGATAGCTGATCAAGATGTTCGCGATGAACGTCTAGTCCTGGTCCAGGCTAGACCCACTCCTCACTCTGAGCATGCATACTCAGGTCGTCAGAGCGACACAATAGCAATATATATATAAAGAAGCAAGTGGCAACCCGAACAGTGATAATAGATATATAACAGTAAATCAAGACGGTAAAGATATGAACATGCAGTAACCAATGAGTCCAATAGATCAGGTGAACGGTAAAGTAGTAAAATAGTATGCCAAGTATGTCAACACAGTAAATAATGTATATCAATGCCATTATCCCTATCAGTCTCTAAGCCTCGCTGTACAGGTCTCTAAGCCTATCGTCAGTCCAAGTGTGAGAGTCAACCACTCACGAGTGTCCTCCACCCAAAGGTAGGACCCAAGGGCAAGGGACCACGGGCCCAAAATATAACTCACGGTAATAATCATGTACCCTGTAAATCTCCATATATCTCCATATATATAAGCCGGCATGGGACTCCCGAGATTCTGTTGAACTCACACTCAAACTACCCCACACCCCATAGTCTACATCAAACGCCAACCATAACCTCAAATACCGGCCGGTCCATGACAAGTCTGCGTGAGAACTGGAGACAGGATCTCCATCAAGCACGTCCCGACTAATATCCAAGATAAATGGGCAGTGTTTGGTGCCTTATCTGTGACACCCATGCAAGAGCTTCCATAAGTGTCACATACCACTTATAGTCATACTTACATGCGTCCCACAAACGTCGACAATGCAATAGAATAAAAGGGTTCACTGATTGTGTACAAGTACGTGTCACTTTCACTTATCCACTCATGCACGAACACTAACGTACTTGCCACAATCACCACTAATACCTAACACTGGGTAATGCACATGATCACTAGATTATCAATGCAGTGACATATGTATGATATGATGAGGAAACAGTATGTAAAGCAATGATTAAGATGTCATAAATCAGTATTCTACCACTTGCATAATTTATCATAAATCATACGTGTACAGTTTAGCTAAATGATGAACGGGGAATAAATATTATGTTTGATTATCTATCCAGCAAATTTGGTTTCACGTCAATCGGGTTTCAGGATCACTAGTTATGGCCATTTCATTTTAAGCGTTCACGGATGGAAATCCGGTTTCAGAATCGGAAGTCCGTTTCGTAACGCATTTTAATCCCAGTTCAGAATTTAACAACGCTATAGTTGAATGAAATCTAGGGTTTCCAATAAGGTTTTCAACGCAATAGACGGATCCACAATTGCGTCTATACGTCAGGAGTTATACACTGTTCAATACTAGTATGTCAATTCTGATTCTGTTGGGACTGTTATACGTCCCCATCTTTTAAATTACAGATTAAATAGCAAACGATGATGAAACAGAATGAAACCACTTGTGTTATCTATATAACAGTTTCACCTTTAATTAACTGCAAAGTTCCGCAACATACAAGTTCAGAAAAATAGGTGGAACACATTATGGAACAGTAAACAGTAACCAGAGTCGCTCTGGACTGCAGTCCAGAGTCGCACTCCGATCCAAATATTGTCACAATTTAAGTACAGAGACCATTAGAAACTTGCATAGGGTTATAGTTCGTCGAGTCGGCTTCGATTTAAGCCCTCGAACGCATCATTCCAGTATGTACATAATTTATGGTAATTTTAACGATTTTCAGATATGAGAAAGTTCCAGTTTTACATGTATATTTGGGGGTAATCGTTTTAGACATTAACGGTCATATTTTCCCATGAGATTTACACACTAGGTTCACTGCCTTACGAGCCAGACCATGCAATTGAGTTCCGTCAAATTAAATGAATAATTTCATTGGGATCATGCATCGAACAGGTAGATTGTATAAGTTATCATGAATTGTAACATTGCAATTTATACGAATTGAGTTTGTAACATAAATAGATTAGTATGTAGCATGTAAAATACTTTCCTGGTGACGTATTGAAGACGGTACGGCAGCGGCAACGGCGCGATCGCGACACGAACGCGGCACGACAACTCGACTTGGCTCGAGCTCGAGTCCTTGGCAGCGGCGACTTGGTTGCTGGGGTCTTGACGGCGAGGGTGGTGGTGGTCGTTGGCGTCAGCTCTTGATGGCGGGGCAGCCGAGGTGGCTGAGGTGGTCGTCGGTGACAGAGGAGGAGTTCGGCGGGAATGCAGTGGGTTAGGGTGGCCGGTGATGGGTCGGCTTTGGTTGCAATGACGAGGTGCTCAGGAGAGGAGGTGGTGGCGATGACGACGACGATGATGATGAGCTGCGATCGACGAGAGTGACGGTGGTCGCTCACGGTGGTGAAGGTGCTGCAGCGAGACGATGGTGGTGAAAAGGTTAGTAGTGGTGTGCCGGCGAGATGGCTATGGTGGCCTCGTCGGTGAGGCGATGGTGGTAACGAGTTTAGCAGTGGGGTGCCAGCGAGGTGGCTGAGACGTTTGGGTTCGGTGGGATCGAGGGAGGATATGGGGAGCTCGGGTGAAGATGTGGCTCGTCGGTGATGATGGGGTCGGCCGGAGTTGAGCTCGGCAAGATGGGTTGAAGGGAAATTGATGATGTCGGTGAAGGAAGATCTCGGGAAGAAGGAGGTGGTTGTGTGGGTCGGAGATCGAGAAGCTCGGAGGCAAAAGGGTTAGGGCTCGGCTATGGGTGAGAAGGTGATGGTGGTTCGGTGATCGGGGAAGAAGAGGGGGCACCAGCGGTGATTGAAACAACGGTGAGGAGGGAGGTTGGCTCGGGTGCAGGCGAAGTGATGGGTGCGACGAGGGCTGAGGACGAGGGTGGAGGCGGCGAGGTGGAGGCGAGCGACGGTGAGGCAGGCAAGGTGGAGGCGAGCGACGGTGAGGGGACGGCGGTGAGCGCGACACGCTGGCGTGGGCGCGGTTTCGAGAGAGGAGCGGGAAAAGAAAATGGAAGAGAGAGGGAGGGTGAGTAACGTTAGTGATAGGGAGACAGTTTAAGGGAGAGAGAGAGAGAACGTGTGTGAGAGAGAGAGAGGAGAGTGAAAGAGAGAAAGAACGTGGGGGGGGGAGAAAAGAATTACGAGAGGAGAGAGAGAGGCGTGTGAGCGGGGAAAACGTGAATGGGGAAATTAATTTAAAATAATTAAATGAAATTATAGAAAGAGTGTGAACTGAATAGAGAGAGAGGGAATAGAATGAATGAGAATTAAGTGGTGATTAATAGGATTTTAAAAGGGGTTAATGGGGGAAATTAATTGGGATTAAAGAGGCATTAATTTGGTGGTTTAATAGGAATTTATAGAGGAGGCTTGGGTTTGGATTTGAAGGGATTTAAAAGAATGAGGTGGGATAATTGTTATTTTAATGGGCTGGGGAGGGAAAAATGGGCTCGGGCCAAGGGATAAAATAGTAGGGAAAAAGAAAGGGGCCGGGCTTGGGATTTTAAGTGAATGAGAAAAGGATTAGAGGAGTGGGCTGGCTCTGGGCTTAGGAAAGTAACGGCTGGGCTAAAATTGAAAAAGAAAGGGGATACTAAAAGAGGAAGAGAATGAGGGTTTGGGTTAGGGAAAATTAAAAGATATGAGATTAGATTAGGATTTGGGTTTTTAGAATAATACAAATAATAATTATGAAATAAATAAATTTTGAGAGTGACAGAAATACGGATATTGGTATTCAAAAGGACTGGGTATTACAGATATTTCTCAAGATTCGGTGATGTGTTTTTATTAAAGCATAAGTCTGAAGCTTTCGAGAAATTCAAGGAGTATAAACTTGAAGTAGAAAAACAAACAGGAATGAGCATCAAAATACTTCGATCAGATCGAGGTGGAGAGTATCTTAGTACAGAGTTTTCGAACTTCCTAAAAGAGAATGGGATTCTCTCTCATCTCACTCCCCCTTACACACCACAGCAAAACGGTATGTCAGAGCGGCGGAATCGTTCCCTATTAGATATGGTATGATCCATGATGAGTGATACTGAGTTACCTTTCTCCTTTTGGGGGCATGCATTAGAGACTGCAGCTTTTCTATTGAACAAAGTTCCAACCAAGACCGTGTTTACCACTCCATATGAGATATGGTATGAGAAGAGACCATCTCTTAAATGAGTTAAGATTTGGGGTTGTCCGGCTTTTGTCAAAAAGCAGAATCTAGACAAACTCGAGACACGATCGGTCAAATGTATATTTGTGGGATATCCAAAACATTCGTTTGGATATCTTTTCTACCACAAGGAGGAACAAAAGGTGTTTGTTTCTCAACATGCCACATTTTTAGAAAATGAGATTTTTCCAAATGATACTGATGAAAATGTGGTAGATCTAGAAGCGGTTCTAGAGACACAAGTTATAAATGACGACTTGGTTGAACCTGATGTTGCAACAGAATCTTATGAAGCTCAGCCACTCCGAAGATCTGGTAGGACTTCTCACCAACCGGAGAGATACTATGGTTTTCTCATTGATGGTGATAGAGAAAATTGCATCATGGATAATGATGACCCTACCAGTTTTCAGCAAGCTATCATGAGTGGTGACTCTGTGAAGTGGCTGGATGCCATGAGATCCGAAATGGAGTCTATGTACACCAACAAAGTATGGACTTTAGATGTTGTAACCTCTGAGGTAAAACCCGTAGGGTGCAAATGGATCTTTAAGAGAAAGATCGGTGTAGATGGGCAGGTAGAGACCTATAAGGCAAGGCTTATGGCGAAAGGATTTCATCAAAGACCATGTCTGGACTATGACGAAACTTTTTCTCCTATAGCCAAGCTTAAATCCATTCGGATCCTACTTGCTATTGCTGCTCACTACGACTATGAAATCTGGCAGATGGACGTTAAAACGGCTTTTCTAAATGGTGATTTAGAAGAATGCGTTTATATGGATCAGCCAGAGAGCTTCATTGATAGTGGGAGTAGCGGGAAATCATGTAGGTTGCTTAAATCCATTTATGGATTAAAGGAGGCATCACGGAGTTGGAACATCTGTTTTGATGATGTTATCAAAGAGTTTGATTTCGTCAAAAATCTAGATGACCCTTGTGTTTACAAGAAGATTATAGGAAGTACTGTCACATTCCTCGTATTGTACGTGGTTGACATTCTTCTGATAGGAAACGATGTTCCTATGCTACAATCGGTCAAACTGTTCTTATCACAAAGGTTCTCCATGAAGGACTTGGGTGATGCCCCATTCATACTGGGCATGAAGATCTATAGGGATAGATCTAAAAAATTGTTGGGATTGTCCCAAACCAGGTACATTAACACCATCCTAAAGTGGTTTAGTATGGAAAACTCTAAGCGGGGTGCCTTACCCGCTAGTCATGGAGTCACTCTGTCTAAGGACTTTTGCCCAAAGACTGATGAAGAGAGACCTCGCATGAGCATTATACCCTACGCTTCAGCCGTAGGATCTATAATGTATGCGATGATATGTACAAGCCCTGATGTAGCTTATGCACTGAGTGTAGTAAGCAGGTATCAATCCAACCAATGGGAGAATCACTGGACAGCTATGAAGAACATTCTTAGGTACTTGCGAAGGACTAAAGAAATGTTCTTGGTGTATGGTAACAGGGATCTCCAAATGGAGGACTTTACCGATTCAATCTTCCAGAATGATAAGGATGACAACAAATCTATCTCAGGGTTTGTATTTACCCTCGATGGAGGGGCGATATGCTAGAAAAGTTCCAAACAGGATACCGTTGCAGACTCAAAGATGGAAGCCGAGTACATTGCTACAAATAATGCTACCAAGGATGCCGTCTGGATGAGGAAGTCCATCTCAGAGTTAGAAGTAGTTCCAACCATTATTGATCCAATACCATTGTATTAGGATAATAATGGGGCTATGGCGTTGGCCAAAGAGCCCAGGTCCCATCAGCGATCCAGACACATCCTCAGGCGATAACATTTGATCCGGGAGATAGTTGATCGGCGCGAGATCGAGATTCGGAGAGTAGATACAAAGAATAACACCGCGGATCCACTCACCAAGGCCCTCCCTCTGCCTCAGCATGAGCGACTTTTTGAGATGTTGGGTATGTGATACGCCAATAATTTGCCTTAGTGCAAGTGGGAGATTGTTGGATATATGTATGCCCTATAGGCCATTATATGATAGTGGATGTATCGGTATGTGTGTGTGTGTGTATATATATATATATGTATATATATATATATATGTATATATATATATATATGTATATATATATATATATATATTCAGAGGACATTCTTGCTCTACATGATAGTATGCTATCTAGTTGTACTTTATCTTGACATGTTCATTTGATCATGCATCTTACTCATTTGGTACATGTTGATAAAGCCCTTAGGATATTTGCTTGACTACTGGGACTATGATGCAGATCATACTAGTGGGACATGTGTAGTTTATAAGCATATCCTTAAAATGTTCCTAGTCGTAGGTGTATCGAGACGGGGCATCGATATTCCAGAGTAGACTAGCGTATACCGTTCTTGTCCCATATGATGGGCAATAGATGATCCCATATCCATTGGTGTGGTGACACCAAAGATTGTATACTGGTGCTCCGTGAAAACTGGGTACACTGAATGGACTCGCCGAGAACTCCTATGTGGTATTATATCTATCATCGGATAGCAGTTCTCAGGTGACACTGGTACAAGTTAGTCTGTAGACCCGAGATCGTCATAGAGTCTTGTGTGTCCTCCCACTGTACTTTGATCTCCACCCTACCACGGCTCTACTAAGTCGTGCAAACAGGTGGATTTTGGGTACAGTCCCGAGGAACATGGAGGCAGTGAGCGATAGGAGGGGTTTCGTCTCTCCCGGTGTTGGGGGTTGATGTTGCGCTATGCTCGATTGGCTATAACAGGAAGTCCTTGGCCAAGGCTGTTGAGATGTACTGATAAATGTTATCAGTAGTCTCTCGATCTGTTATGAGCCATATACCGGCATGACTTATTGAGTTATTGGGGTCGATGATACCATCCCTAGACTTGATATGCAGCATAACTGACGAAGAGACCGGACTGTACGGTGAGTGTTTCCAGTTGGCTCGACGGGAGTTTTGACAGGTTCGCTTGTTTTTCTTCTGATCGCTCAATACCTGGAAGCCGTTACGTACAGCTAGTGCCGCTGACGGTTTATGGGTATATGATATGATCACTGCCTACTGCTAGCGTATTGACGAGTCTTAGAGTCCCACATAGGGGTTTCCTAGCTCAAGAGAAATGATGTGGGGTGCATATGAGATATGCGCGGGAGCTCGATTAAATGCGTGTATATGATACCATATTTTAATCGGGCGTTTACTATTGGTCGGGTCGTATGTGATATGACTGAGTTATTAAATCAAGTGTTGGTTTAATATTGACTTTTAACTCATTTATTCTAAACCTTTTCTTATTAAATGTATGCATGAATGTGTGTATGTATATATGTTGATATGAATGCACACATGCATGCATACATGTGTCATGGTTGTTGATACCTTGGAGATGGAAATGTAAGACTCACATGGTGTGTGTGTGTGTGTGTGTGTGTGTGTAAAGATATATATTTGTTGTTGAAAAGAGAAAATGAAAAAGATCATGGTTGAAAGTTTCTACACTCTTCTTTGCTTAACCTTGTTTACATCCATGGTTTAATTTCATTCGTTCTTTAACTCACTAACTAAAATATCTAGATATTTATTAACCATAGTTCTATGTGAGTGTGACTCTCATTTATATTTTCTTTTCTCATTTTTATTTGAGAATTATCACAAACAAAAGAGCTCAAGTTTAGTCATCTCCTTCTTCTTCCCCCTTCATGCTCTCTACCCTTTTCAAGTGAGTGAAGGAAACAAAAAGGAAAGGTTTTTAAGTGAGATCCAAACCCACATCACCAATCTATATTAATCTAGCCCACTTGTGTAGATTTTTTGCTCCACTTCTTTAAAGATCAAGTGAAGCTAGGAGCTTGAGCAAAGCGACTTCATGGTGGATCTTCGTGGACTTAGAAGGATTCAAGCTAACCGTTTCAAACCCTAGTTGATCCAAGGAGTCAAGGAAGGAGATCTACAAAGGTTGTATTACTCACCTCTTAGTATTAAAATACTTCTAGTATGTTATATTAGTTGCTTGTTACCCTAGATTTCTAGTTCGATTTATGGATGGTATTACTTAGCACCCCCTAAATTTTTAATATAGAATGTGTGATGCAACCCAAACCCTAGGCATGGTGCTAAGGAATCCCTGCAGTGGTATCAGAGCCAAGCTAGAAACTTAGACGATGTTATAAATATTATGAAACTGAAACAACTCCGAAAATACGATATTCTGAAACCCTAGGATGTGCTCTCTGACGATTTTAAAATGGTCTCCTAAAATTATTTTAGCAACTGCAGAAGCTTGCATGTGATGCATATAGAACACAGATGAAAAATGAGGCCGTTCCACCGGATTTTTCCCGATGAGAACCTCAAAAATTCCGGCCTGGCCGGCCCATGTTGCTCCGTTTCGCCTCGTTTTTCTTCTGTGCTCTGGTCTTTAGGTTTTGGGGTTTCAGGCATTGTTTGTTTAGCCCAAAATTTCATGTGATGTTAATTTTCGTTAGGGGCTAATTCGGAGTATTTCGTAGTCATAATTTTAACATTGTTTTGGTAACTTGGACGACGTTTAACAGTTCAACCGAATATCACACACCATCTCATTACTCTCGCTGGAAATTTTCCAAGTATTGGAATTTTCCAAGTTGAACATATTCGGAAGATCGTGCAAGTATCCCTATAGACCCTCTAGAAGAATGTAACCCTAGCTCGATCCCATGACCATGGAACCGCGGCCAAACCTTAGGATTTGTCATAGTTCCGTGGCACCATAGGTGAGGCAAGGGTTGACCCTTCTACGGTTGGTCCATAGACACTGTGGAATGTTTTGGGTATTTTAATTTTGCTCAAGTGTTGAGCTCTCAGGGTAATTTTTGGGTGTTTTTTTATTCGATTGAAACGTTTAACATCGTCTAGATATATGTGAAAGTGATGATTCCAATTGTTTAGTTTTTCACTTTCTTTTCTGCGACCGTAAGTGTAGTATGTGGTGTATCACCGGTTTCATTGCTATACATCAACGACAATTGGGGTACGCATACTTACTTACGTTGATGACATGTGATGTTATGTGTTGCTGAGATATGATGTACAGGATCATCGTGATTGAATGGCCAGGGTTTTATGTGGTATGAGAGTTTTTATTTTCATTCATGTAAAATTAATTGTATGTAATATTCTTTTATTGGGGCACTTCCGGGTTGAGGATGATGTCACCATATGTTGTATATTATTTACTTTTCTGTGTTAGGATAAACCCAAAGAGGGGAGCACAAGTGACCGGATTCTATGGTTCAGTGGGAGGCCATCTCAAGGAGTCGAGACCGGGTCTCCTAAACTCTAGAATTGGTAGGGTCACTTTCCGCTCTCGTAGGGGTCTAGGAGTGTGGGCTTGGCTATTCATCGCAACCGTGGAATCCGTATTTTCTATTGTTGGTTAAATACAAAATACGGACCTCCTGGTATATCATATATTTTCATATATATGCTTCTGTTGTTGATATTCTGTGATGTGATCACTTTATATGTTGAGACAAATGGTGTATTATATATATGATATATAATAAACGTTGCTTATATTTTGCATCTGCGCTAGTCCCGTCCCGCTATGACGTTAGTTAAGTAACCTAACGGTACATAACGGGACATTATGGAGAATGCGGATGGCATAAGCGTACGTTCTATTTTCGTTTTTTTTCTATGATGGCTTAAGGACTTAAATGATGGGACTACATTAATGAGATTAATGTAAAGAAAAATGAACCTAAAAGATGTTGTAAAATCGGATTTGAAACCTACTCGGCTTTTTATGTAAAAGCAAGTTTTCAAAGTGTGGAGCTTAAGCCACTCCTTTTAAAACCATTAGATTTTACAATGATATCAAGTTCAAAGCGTTAAAGGTTTTCTAAAAAACTATTAGCAGCCCTCCATCATTTTAGGAAGTAGAGTACTTAGTATTCGTGCTACGTATGTTGACTATAGCCAAGGCGTAGTGTACGGTAGCTAAGTGGTGTCTTCCTACACAGCATATGATGCGATTAATTAGGACAGTCACATGATTATGTTGATCATAGCAAAGGGTCATGTGGGTAGGTCTAATTAATCATGAAATGACGGGTATAACTTGACTAGTGCTTGTGATATATTGACCATAGCCAAGGTCATGAGTGCTAGGGTTAAAAATCATGTGTAGCACTAGTTTCTAGCTACAGGAATCGACGGAAAACAAAAATTTCGTTGGAGCGCCATTGACCGTACGCCAAAATCTTCCAAGCACTAGTTTCTACCTAAATGTAAAGAACAAAAAAGAAAAGTTCAGAGGTGCCACAACCTTTATAGCATGTCCGGCTGATCCCAGAAGACCCCGTCTAATCTCCGTGAGCTCCTGAACGCGTCTGCACGCCGACTGCCTCGCCGTAAATGATCCGTATTGAAAGCGGGCTGCCCGAGCTCCAACTCCGTCATCGGGCGGAGAGACCTCCTCAAGAGGCTTGCTAGGCATGGAGGAAGGCGATGCGAACAATGGGTACTCTCTACTTTTTGCAAAATCTCACCATGGAAACACTTGCCATTTTTGAAGAGAGCTTGAGCTCATGTTGTGAGGAAGAAGAAGATGTATTTTCTTTTGTGATGGCTTGAAAAAACAAAATGAATTGTGTCATCTAATTTTTCAACCATGTCAAGTTTTAACCATGACATATAACCCCTTTCCTACTCTCTCTCATGTGTGTGTCAATACACAAGAGAGAGGGTAGGCCCCACCATTTTAATTAAATATATTAAATATATAATAATATATATACATTAATATATATATAAAGATATATATACATTTACATATATATATTTATTTGTATATTTATCTATACATAATTCATAATGGTGGGAATTAATATATATATATATATATATATATATATATATATATATATCAAATAAGTATTAGTACATGTATCTTATACACGTACATATCATGTATCACATACACGAAATTCCATCAATAACTTCTCGGTATCATATACTGTAGAGAGTGTGTGTATCATATACACTATACTAGAAACCGTATCATTAATACGGTTATCAAGTCAACACTTGACTTGATATTCCGGCTTTAAAACTGGCTAGTATAACAGTCGTCCGATTGAACATGTATATCCAATATACTTATTTTATCGAACTCATATACGTATCCCTATATGTACGTCACATCGCGTTTTTGCTGGGGAGGCACTTTCGTTACGGGTCTCAATATGCTAGCAGTAGGTTATACAGGATCGTATCCGATTGAATCTGAAACACTTTCATATTCAACCTCCTTTTGGGTTAACCCACAAGCTCGTCAGCGGTACTAGCTGTACGTAACGGCTACCCAGGTATGAGAAAGATAAAGGCAGGTCGACGAGCGTATTGATCCGGACCTAACAAAGTCTATAAGTGTCAGTCACCGTACAGTCCGGTCTTTTCGTCAAGGAGTATCACATACCAGGTCTGGGGAGTGGAATCTGTCAGACCCCTAATAACCCGATAAGTCGTGCTGACAGAGGACTCATAACCAAAGAGATACAACTGGTAACACTTACCAGTTTATTTCTACTGCCATGGCCACTGACTTCTGGCTATAGTCGTGACCTGCACAATGCGATATCGACTCCCAAACCGGGAGTGACGAATTCCCTCGCCCGCTCACTGCCTCCATGTGCTTCGGGGCTATACCCAACTAAAACCCGTTTGCACGACTAAGTAGAGCCGTGGTAGGGTGGTAATCTAAGTACAGTAGGAACACACACGAGACACTGTGGCGATTTCAGGTCTAAGGACTACCATGTACTCATGTTATCAGAGAACTGCTATATGACATTGGTATAATACCATCTAGGAGTTCTCGGTGAGACCGTCTAGTGTAACTCATCAAATGAGCACTTGTATACAATCATCGGTGTCAAACACCAATAGCTATGGGATCAACCATTTCCCCATACAGGATCATAAAATGTATACACTAGTCTAAACTGGAGTACAAATGCCCTGTCTCGATACTCCTACGACTAAGGAAATTTAAGGATGTGCTTATAAACAACAAGGCCCCACCAGTATGATCTTATCATAATCCTGGTAGTCAAGAAAAGATCCTATGGGCTTTATCTCATGTATTTTCGATACGTGATAATTAGTATCTTGCATTAACATGACAGATAAAAATAAACCAGATAGCACACTATCATCTCAAGTAAGACAGTTCTTGGTAGAAGGCCTCTTCGAATTCAGTAATTTCATTCACACAACTACGATAATTGCCTTGAGGGCACCAATATCCAACAGTTCCATCCTTCAAAAGTATTCAAAGAAGAGTTCTAGTACTACTATTCGGAGCATATGAAGTGAAGGACTAGACTACAAAGGTTGTAGACTCTCTTCACTTAGCATAGAACTTGTTTTGCTAACTTTGAAACCCTAATTCTCTAGTTCGATTCTTATTTAGTATACTTAGCTCTCTAGATTTTTTAAAATTGCCTGCTTGATGCTCATTGAAACCTAGTAAAGGTTCTGAGACATACTTTCACCACTCAGCATCTGTAACGCCATATATGTAAGGTTCTTAGGCACTAGAACAAGGCTCTACAAGGAATCAAACATGTCGTATTTAAAATTTTCAAGTGCCAAACAACCTAAGCAAGGATCTTTACTAGAGAATTAGGGTTAGAAACAACAAGTAAACTCTTTCTACTAAGTGATTAGGGATTACAACCTTTGTAGTCCTCCCCTTCACTTCTAAAGCTCCAAGTTGAGGTCCCTTCGCTGCAATCATCATGCTCCCGGACTCTAGAAAGGCTTCATAAGGTGAATGAGGCATCCTTACTTGTAGTCTTCACAATCCAAGATGATCTACTTAAAGAAATCACAAACCCAAGCTAACTCTTCATTAATTATAGATTAGTGAAGCTAACACACTAATCTATATGGCTAGTATAGAAGAGGATGATGAAGTAGGAATTTTGCTCACTTTAGTATTTTAATTCTCACTATTTTTCATCACATGAAGAAAATCAAGAGAGAAAAATCAATGAAGAAGAAGAAGAAGAAGAAGAAGCTCAAGTGAGAATGAATTGTGATGAGGTTAGAAATGCAACCATGGGTGAGTGTATGTCTCACTAACTCTTGTAGAGACTAAACCATAGGTTAATTGATAAAGGTTATGTTAATAAATATCTTAGGTAAAACAAAAATTGTGGACTTTGTCAATGCATCCACAAGCTTCATGTATTTGTCCAAAATCCACCTCATTTTTGAATTACCTTAAATAAATATAAACCCACAATTATCAATAGCATGGTGTATGTCTCATACACCCTAGTTGAATGTATAACCTAGCATGTCATAATAATATATATCACATATATATATATAATTTGTGACATAAGAAAAGAATACATTAAACATATATCACATATGTGTTAAATGTATCCAAATGTGAGAAAATGAAATACTTAAGTGAGCATTATATTAGTTTATGTAATTTAATATATCTAATATATAATTCTACATTAAATTATTAAATAAATACTTGATTTAATAATCCGGCTATATTACATATATCCGACTAATATAATATGTATCATTTTATCGAATCAACACTTGATCCGATAACCCGGCTATATCACATATAATCGACCGATATCATATATCGCGAGAATAGAATACGGTATCATATATCATATTAATCTCGGTCCCGCACATATCACATATGTGCTCCTACTCCGTTTCGCCTGAGCCAGGAAACCTTTGTGTAGGACTCTAAAGAATCGTCAATACGCTGGCAGTAGGTGATGATCATATCAAACACCCACAAGCTGCAAGCGGTCATCTAAACGTAACAGCCATTCGGGTATTGAGCGATCAGAAGATCAACAAGCAAGCCTGTATATACTCCTGTGAATCCAATCAGTAACACTCTCGTACAGTCCGGTCTCTTCGTCTGATATGTCTCATATCGAGTCTAGGGGTGGTAAACGTCAGACCCCAGTAACCGATAAGTCGTGTCGATGTGAGGCTCATAACGGGTCAAGAAACTACTGATAACACTTACCAGTAGATCTCCATATCAGCCCTGGCCAAGGACTTCCAGTTATAGCCAATCGAACATAGCGCAACATCAACCCCCAATACCGGGAGAGACGAAACCCCTCATATCGCTCATTTCCACCATGTGATTCGGGACTGTACCCAAAAGCCACCGTTTTGCACGTTCTCTTGAACGTGGTAAGGTGGAAATCAAAGCACAGTGGGAATCACACAAAACTCTATGACGATCTCGAGTCTACAGACTAACCTGTACCAGTGTCACCAGAGAACTGCTATCCGACGATAGGTATAATACCATCTAGGAGTTCTCGGCGAGTCCGTTCAGTGTACCCAGTCTCCACTGAGCACCCGTACACCATCTTCGATGTCAAACACCAATGGATATGGGATCATCCATCGCCCATCATATAGGTCAAGATGTGTATACGCTAGTCTACTCTAGAGTATCGATGCCCTGTCTCGATACACCCTCGACTAGGAACAATTATAGGATGTACTCATTGACTACCCTGGCCCCACTAGTATGATCTGCACATAGACCTAGTAGTCGAGTATATATCCTAAGGGCTTTATCAACATGTGAGAGCAAGATAGTAACCCAATACAAATCAACATGTTAAGACAAAACGAAACCAGATAGCATACTATCATATCGAGCAAGAAAGTCCTCTCTATATATATCCAAGCATCCACTATAATATACATCATATATACAACAATGGCCTCTAGGGTATATACATAACTAACAATCTCCCACTTGCACTAAGGCCAGTTGTTGCAGTATCTCATACCCAACATCACACAGAGTCTCTCAAAATGTATCTGGGGTATGGCCTTCGTGAGTGGATCCGCAGTGTTGTCCTTCGTGTCAACTCTCCTGACCTCGATCTCTCGGCGATCAACTATCTCCCGGATCAGGTGATACCGCCTCAGAATATGCCTGGATCTCTGATGGGACCTGGGTTCCTTAGCCAAAGCCACAGCTCTATTGTTATCATAATACAAAAGAATTGGATGCTCAATGGACGGAACTACACCAAGTTCAGTGATGAACTTCTTGATTCAGACAGCCTCTTTGGCAGCATCGTTGGCAGCGATGTATTCAGCCTCCATCGTTGAGTCTGCCACGGTTTCCTGTTTGGAACTCTTCCAACAAACCGCCCGTCCATTTAGGGTAAAGACAAATCCCGAGTGCGACTTAGAGTCGTCCTTATCACTTTGGAAGCTCGAATTGGTAAAGGACTCCACCTGGAGTTCACCGTTACCATACACCAAGAATATCTCCTTAGTCCTTCTCAAGTACTTGAGAATGTTCTTCACAGGTGTCCAGTGACTCTCTCCTTGATCTGCTTGATACCTACTCACTACACTTAGTGAGTATGCTACATCGGGTCTAGTACATAGCATCGCGTACATGATAGAGCCTGCTGCCGAAGCTGTTGGATATAGTGCCCTCAAAGTCAATTATTGGATAGCAGGTACGTGATTGCAATGATTGAGGCAGGACCTATACCGATATGACAAGTCTTGCTCGAGATGATAGTATACTATCTGGTTTGTCTTTATCATCATATACATGCTTTAGTTCACTATTGCATAATGATAGAGCCCATAGGATTCTGCTTGACAGCCAGCAGTATGATGGTGATCATATACGTGGGAGCTGGGGTCTATAAGCACATCCTTAAAGTGTCCCTAGTCGTGGGAGTTTCAAGATAGGGCATCGATACTCCAGAGTAGACTAGTGTATACAGTCGAGACCCCAACGAGGGGCGGTGGCCGGTCTCACAAGCCACTGGTGTCAGTTGGATCACCTAAGATGTATACAGGTGCTCATTGGATTATGAGTACACCGGACAGGACTCGCCGGGAACATGCTAGTTGGTATTATACATATCGTCAGATAGCAGTTCCCTGATGACATGTGTACAGGTTAGTTTGTCGACCTGAGATCGTCATTTGTCTCGTGTGAGTTCCTACTGTGCTTTGATTTCTACCCTACCTCGCTCAAAGGAGACGTACAAACAGGTATTTTTTGGGTACAGTCCCGAGGCACATGGAGGCAGTGAGCGGATCGTCGGGGATTCGTCTCTCCCGGTATTGGGGGTTGATGTCGCACAGTGCATGGGTGGCCATCACTAGAAATCCTCGGCCGAGGTAGTGGAGAATTACTGATTTGGATCAGTAGTTTCTCAGATGGTGGTGGGCTTCATGCCGACACGATTTATCGTGTTATTAGGGGTCTGACTTTATCCACCCCCCTAGACTCGATATGCGATACTCTTTAGACGAACGGACCGGACTGTACGGATATTGTCACTGTCAGGCTCAGTAGGGTTTATGGATGAGTTCGCTCGTCAGCTTCCCTTCCAATCAATACATAGGCAAACGTTACGTGCAGCTCGTACCTCTGACGTGCTAGTGGTTATACCCAGTGCCAGTGTGTTGATGAGTCATTAGAGTCCCCCACAGACCGTTTCCCAAGTTCGGGCGAAACATTGTATAGGCCGTATGGTTTTATGGCAGGGTTCGGAAAATACACGTGCGTTTACGCACGTGTCATTTTTCGGGCAGATAATACTGGTGGGCTTTGGTTTAAGCCGGATCCGAGTATTATACTATGTAGATATAATATCTTTGTCTCAGTTGCATTTGTATTCGGTCGTAATACAAATGCGGGTATGTTTATACTGTTACGGGGTTATCCTGAAATTCGTTTCAGGATCGCTTTTGGAATTTTCCAGTTTCCAGTTTTCTATCGGCCGTATTTAACATTCGGTTAAATACGGATTTATCTTTTCTTCTTGAGGGTGAGTCATGAGGTGAGTCATGAGTGGAAGCTTCATGTTGTGGTGACTAGGATTAGTGAGTCACTTATTGCATTTAATGATATGATGAGGTGTTATTGGTGAGTCACCTTTTCATTAATGACTTTTGTTCTTGCTAAGATATTTCCTCTTGATCTTTTGTGAGAAGCTTTTCTTATGGTCACCCTCTCCACTCCTACACTCACCTCCCTCTTCCTATAATTGGCTGGCCCCTCTTCCTAGATGAGGATGGTTGCTTCATAAAAGATTAAGGTTATGGATTCATGGAAATTTGTATATTCAATTCTCATTTCACCCGATCCAAAAGGCAACTTCATTAACCGTTCGTCCATAGCTTTGGACAAAGTGAGACAAAGTGTTCTACTCATTCTCTACATCAATCTTGGTCATCTCTTTTAGAAAACTTGATGATCGAGTTGCCTTGGTTCAAAGGCGGGAGCCCGTTTAAAGATCCGTCGACGTGGTGCCACCTGGACGAGAAGACTGGAGATTCAGGAGATCGGAGCACCCGCAACAAAGCGTGGGATGACGGTTGAAGACCGAAGGACTCGGATCGTTCGGTATAACATTTCTACCCATTTTGTAGTTTGTTAGTTTAGCTTTAATGGCAGATCCGGGTTATAGTATACGATAGAGCCAGTTGTAAAAGTTTTTGTTCCGCATTTGGCGTCTGTTAGACGGCCGGGACGCTACCGTGTACTTACAGTGGTATCAGAGCCTCACCATTAAGCTTTACTAACTTGTGCTAACGCGTTTAAAACATCGATCGGACCGAATTTCAAAAACTACAAATTTTCTGTTCAATGTTTCTGTCGATTTTAAATCTGGTTTAAAAATAATTTTACATATCACAGAAAATTGTGCAGGGATTTTCAAGCATTCTGGAAAAATTTGAGCACGTGATCCTACAGTAACGCCGCGGATCCGCGGTCAAAGCTAGGGTTTGACCGCGGAACCGCGGCCGTTATGTGGGAACAGTGATCCAGTTTTTTCCAGTGAGTTTGTCTTTGGAAATTGTGGGTTTTGGTATATTTTTTTGGGCCCAGATTTTGTTACTGTACAGCAGATGTACGTGGGGCCCACTTCGGAAAATTTTGTCGATCGAAATTTTAAACTTGTTAGTATGCAGTACTTATATTATATCTCCGACCGGGAATGTCATTTGAGCAGTAAACCGCGTCTAATTGCTATAGTTCTTTTAGATGGATTTGCGAACGTGACATTCGCGTTGATGTTCTGTGTTGTGCTGTATTGTTGCGGATATGTCGTAGTGGATAGCAGTGTGCAATGGTAGTGCAGTTTGGATTTATTTGTACATTTGATATTGCGGGGCGAGCGTCCAACATGTGGACTGCTGTCACTGCCTGTTTGTATATTATTCTTTTGGGGCACGACCGGGTTGAGGTCGATGTACCCGTTATACATATTTTTATTTCTGTACTAGGTTTACCCCTTGACGGAGTATACGGATAGCCGGGTTCTGGAGGGCAACAGGTCTGTATCTCATGGCTTTGAGAGGCAGAGGGGCCTCACTCTAGAATTGGCAGACTATTCGCCGCACTCGTAGGTGGTACAGGTTGACCCAAGGAGGGGTGCTCAAGTTACCGGATTCCGTGAAGTGCCGGGTGGTCCATTCATTTTGCTGTAGGGGGCTGCCTCGCTTCAGGTTTTGGCGGGTAACTTGCCGCACCCGTAGGGGTCTAGGTTTCATTGCACAGGCTATCCACACGACCAGGGGAACGTCGGATTTCAGTAGCGGCTCTGTGAAACCCGGGGATCCCAGATTATCTGTATTGTTCTATGATGCTTATTACTTTTCTGTAATGTTGCATATTATCACGCCTGGAGCGATTATTGTATATTGGTATATATACTATTAGATGTTGTATATGTTTGACACCCACGCTAGTCCAGTCCCCGCTTTGTCGTTAGTTAAGTAACCTAACGGGTGATGACGGGACCCAGTGGCGAATGCCGATGGCATATACGTACATTTTATTTTTCGTTCTTTTCTGGTGCGATTAACTGATGGGACTGTATTGATTTTGATCAATGCAAAGGAAAACAAACCTATATTTGATGTTGTTGGAACAAATTTTAAAAGTGTTATTACAAAGACGTTTCTTTTTGTTTTGCATAGTGATATTCAGTTTAGAATATCTTGCACCTCATTCGACGAGGCAAGGGCCGAGATCCCTTCACCGGGAGTGACCCCTTGGGCAGAAGTTTCCGTCAGGGTAATAACTTCACTATATTCGATTATAAGTTGCTATGCATCGCGGTATTCAGTTAGAATATCCTGCACCTCATTCCACGAGGAAAGAGCCGAGATCCCTTCACCGGGAGTGAACTCTTTAGCAGAGGATTTTCGTCACTATATTTTTATAAAAAGCTATCAGGTTCCTTCAACGAGATCAAGTTCATTACGTTAAAGGTTTTTCGCCAAAAACCAGCTGTAGCCCTCCGTCGTATCTTATGGATGGTCAGTAGTATTCAAGCTATGTTTGTTGGCCTTCGTCAAGGCATAGTGTTTGGTAGTTGCTGGGTATTCATTTGTTGCATAGATAGATGTGTTGGTTTGGGACATTCGTATAGCCTTGTTGTCCTTTGTCAAGGGCTTGTACGGGTGGGTTCAAATTGACCTGGACAATGACGGGTAGAACTTGACATGTGACTTATGATTTGTTGGCCTTCGTCAAGGTCATAAGAGCATGAGGCAAAAATTCTTATCGGGAGTTTCAAATATAAAGAAACTTGCCAAGTATGTGCATACCTTCTGGAGTGTGATAACTTGAGTGGCTTCCATCGAGTTATCATGCGATGAGAGTTGGATCCCGATTCCCACTGATGAGTTGGTTTACTCTTCGGGTGATCCCGACTAATTCTTCTTTCAGGTTTGGAGGAGAATTTGAGATTACAGTGGGAGGTTTCCTGATTAGATAAAGTGATAACCATTCTGATCTAGGTTAGAGTGCACGCAGAGTGTTTCTTTTCTCTCTTTCTCTTTGGCAGCGACCATTGACCGACCCTAGACTATGACTCAGTGACCAAGTTGACTAAATCTTCTTAAAATACTGGCTTATGGATTGTCTAAAGTTGCATAAGTCATTGCCGCTCCTTCTTTTACCCTTTGCATTTCTCAGAACACCCCGTATTACTACGGATATCGACTTCCATTGGATAGATCTATCGTATGGTTATATACGAACTCGAAGGGACTTCTTCAAGGATGGATCCAGGTTCAGGAGAAATAGAATTGGTTTATTCAGTTGTCTTTTATTATCACCTTCTCTTAGGTTGCGAGGGCTCCTTAGTTTAGGAGAGTACACCTATTACGCTTATTGAATAGTCTTATTCCAAACCATAGGCAGGTGCCAAAAGGTAAGGAATGAAGAAAACCAATTAGCCTAAGTAGGGTGTACAGAAGGTAATAACTAAAGACAATTAAAGGGATTAGAAAGAGGGCAAAGTAAATTGCGACTGCTAAACATTCACGACCAAACCACGTACTTCATCGCCATTCCTATTTCACCTTTGCTTTTTTCCCAGTTCGGGAGAAATAGAATAAGGTATTATTCAGTTGTCTTTTATCATCACCTTCTCTCAAGCTGCGAGTACTCCTATTATGCTTACTGGATAGTCTTCTTCCAAACCATAGGCTGGTGCCGAACGGTAAAGAAGGAAGAAAACCATTTAGCCTAACGAAGGTGTAAGAAGGTAACGACTAAAGACAAATAAAAGGATTTGGAGATATGGCAAAGAAATATACGGTTATAGTCATGAATTGGATTATGGAAGAGGAATTACTAGGAATACCAGGATACCCGTACGAAACATTTTCATGTTTCAGTTACATTGTGCATTGTTAAAAGAAAACTGATTTCCCGATTACATACTTACTCCAGGGTATGTATTTACCAGGTTTCATTCTCATATCTGTATAGTTTTACAGATGATGAGTGGGAGTAGGTTATTGGGAATAAGGTGATCATCCTCATTATATCGGAATTCGTTGTAATTGGTGATATTTGAGGAAGTCGCCTGGGATTTTTCCGGACGGCATGTATTTGGTTTTGAGTATCCGTTGTTGTGCACCAATTTCAAAATGATATATCTGTACGTTTATTTTTATAAAATGAGATATAACTTTTTGAAATTATGTCCGTGACATTTACCTATATCAGTTGACGATTGAGTAAGGAGTATTGAACAACGGAGTAGTTCTTAACCATAAGTACAGTTTTCAACCTACGATGCACAGGTTTTGAGTTATTCAACTCAGCGGACTTATACAGAGTATTGTATGTTGTCCAGTGTCCGTCAGGACAAAGGGGTAGGTCCTCGTACTCTGTTCTGTTTACTTGTAATTTCTCTAGTTTTTATTAGACAAGTGTTTCGTTGAAATACAATGTCTAAGTTTTGAGAAGTTATGTGTATAAGAATAAAGTAGAGAACCAGGTATCGCAAGTATCGGGATTCTTCAAAGAGATCGAAGATGTAGATTCTTGTGATTGGTATTCAGTTGATAGTAATGGTTCTGAGAAACTCGTTTCTCTTTTAGGTTACTCATAATTGGATAGATTCCTAAGTTGAGTAATCCTGATTAGCCTTTCTTCATTAAGTTGATATGCACTGGAGACAGTTGCATGATTTGAATCTAGTTCCAATTAAATACGTGCCAAAAGTTTCTATATTGGATATAGAATGGTTCATATCTTAACGATGTTAAGGTACGGGGAGTTGTCCAGCTTATGCTTAAAACCAGACACTGGATAACTCAAGGCACGTTTCTGTAATGGCAGTTTGTGGGTTGACCCTGGCTCAGACGAGGGTTGATTTTCTACCATCTGGAAGATCAATAGTGATATTGTTCTTGACTCACCACAGTTTTAGTAAAATAGATTTTTTCAGAAAACAACAGTGGGAGTATGGTAGAACTGGAAGAGATTCCAGAACCGCAAACGATTACGGAAAATTTAATAGGACCTATATATTCAATCGGGTTTGACATTCCATTAGCTACTCCGCATACATGGTGGGTAACCTCAGACACCCGAGAGGTACTTCGGTAGCCTCAAGGACGGTGTCAAGGAGATTCTTGTTTACCCAGATTTGATACTACTGTTGTTCCAGACTATGAGACCCGGCAGGAGGATAAGTATAGCGTCGTTCTGAACTGTCTTTAGAAGTGCACGTGTATATTATTCTGCCAGAGGGTTGTTGTGGTTAGTGGGAGCAGCGGAAATATAATGGGCAAGTTGCTTATGTCTATTTATAGGCTTGAGCAGATATAGCGGAGATAAGATCATCTATTTTTGATGTGACAGTCATGGGTTTGACTTCATAAGAATAGGGGATGGATCTGGTGAGAAGGTAGAAGGGTGTGATGTCCTGGTAATTGGATGACATACACAGAGTAGGAAGTAAAATTCCTATACTACGATTGGTTGTACTGTGGTAGTCACACAGTTGTTTCTCCACAAAGGATATGGATATAATATCTGATATTCTGGTTACTAGATCTATGGTTTTAGATCTAGATTTGGGTAGTTTCCCAATATGGGTACTTTGACAATATTCTAATAGTATTTTAGAATATATGACTCCTGGCATGGTGGTGTACCTGCAGGTGATGGAGTCACCCTCTCTAAAGGTGTCTTAGAGACTAAAGGAGAGAGGGATGTGCATGATTGGCAGATCACTTGCTTAGGCAATTGAGTCAATCATGAGATGTCAAGTACCACACCAGATGTTGTTTTTGCACTAGATGCGATAAGTTTATATTAATCCAATCCTGGAGAAACATAAGGAAGAAGTTTTAGAACATAAGTGCATGTTCTACGGATTTGATGACAACGGCCTCCTTCGGGAAACGGTTATCATTCCAGGCTTCCAAGGTAACATCGATGACAGAGTGATTGTCAGAGTTATAGTTTTCCCTTTGACGAGGGACAGTATTATGGACAGGTGGTCCAAGAGGATACTGTGGGAGGCATGGTGCTGGATACTGATTAGGTTCAGTTATCAATAAAGTCTAAGAAGTTTAGATTTGGAGTTCATTTATGAACTAGGTCCCATCAGATATTCAGACATATTCTAAGACAGGTATTACTCAATTCGGGAGATGACTTTCTCCGCGAACTTGAGATTAAGAGAGACATAGAAAGAAACTTCAGGGTGGATCCACTCACTGAGGCTATTTCTCGAACAAAAGAGTTTTACAAACTAGCTTTGTGAAACTGATTAGTAGAGGAGTTGGGTGTTCGGTATCACACGGGCTGTGAGTATGCGACATCGCAATAATTAGCCTTAAGTGCAAGTGGGAGATTGTTGGATATAGTGCCCTCAAAGTCAATTATTGGATCACAGGTACGTGATTGCAATTATTGAGGCAGGGCCTATACAGATATGACAAGTCTTGCTCGAGATGATAGTATACTATCTGGTTTGTCTTTATCATCGTATACATGCTTTAGTTCACTATTGCATGATGATAGAGCCCATAGGATTCTACTTGACAGCCAGCAGTATGATGGTGATCATATACGTGTGAGCTGGGGGTCTATAAGCACATCCTTAAAGTGTCCCTAGTCGTGGGAGTTTCGAGACAGGGCATCGATACTCCAGAGTAGACTAGCGTATACAGTCGAGACCCCGACGAGGGGCGGTGAACGGTCTCATAAGCCACTGGTGTCAGTTGGATCACCTAAGATGTATACAGGTGCTCATTGGGTTATGAGTACACCGGACAAGACTCGCCGGGAACATGCTAGTTGGTATTATACATATCGTCAGATAGCAGTTCCCTGGTGACATGTTTACAGGTTAGTTTGTCGACCTGAGATCGTCATTTGTCTTGTGTGAGTTCCCACTGTGCTTTGATTTCTACCCTACCACGCTCAAAGGAGACGTGCAAACAGGTATTTTTTGGGTACAGTCCCAAGGCACATGGAGGCAGTGAGCGGATCGTCGGGGATTCGTCTCTCCCGGTATTGGGGGTTGATGTCGCACAGTGCACGGGTGTCCATCACTAAAAATCCTCATCCGAGGTAGTGGAGAATTACTGATTTGGATCAGTAGTTTCTCAGATGGTGATGGGCTTCATGCCGACACGATTTATCGCGTTATTAGGAGTCTGACTTTATCCACCCCCCTAGACTCGATATGCGATACTCTTTAGACGAACGGACCGGACTGTACGGATATTGTCACTGTCAGGCTCAGTAGGGTTTATGGATGAGTTCGCTCGTCAGCTTCCCTTCCAATCAATACATAGGCAAACGTTACGTACAGCTCGTACCTCTGACGTGCTAGTGGTTATACCCAGTGCCAGTGTGTTGATGAGTCATTAGAGTCCCCCACAGACCGTTTCCCAAGTTCGGGCGAAACGTTGTAGAGGCCGTATGATTTTATGGCAGGGTTCGGAAAATGCACGTGCGTTTACGCACGTGTCATTTTTCGGGCAGATAATACTGGTGGGCTTTGGTTTAAGCCGGATCCGAGTATTATACTATGTAGATATAATATCTTTGTCTCAGTTGCATTTGTATTCGGTCGTAATACAAATGCGGGTATGTTTATACTGTTACGGGGTTATCCTGAAATTCGTTTCAGGATCGCTTTGGGAAGTTCCCAGTTTCCAGTTTTCTATCGGCTGTATTTAACATTCGGTTAAATGCGGATTTATCTTTTCTTCTTGAGGGTGAGTCATGAGGTGAGTTATGAGTGGAAGCTTCATATTGTGGTGACTAGGATTAGTGAGTCACTTATTGCATTTAATTATATGATGAGGTGTTATTAGTGAGTCACCTTTTCATTAATGACTTTTGTTCTTGCTAAGATATTTCCTCTTGATCTTTTGTGAGAAGCTTTTCTTATGGTCACCCTCTCCACACCTACACTCACCTCCCTCTTCCTACAAGTGGCCGGCCCCTCTTCCTAGTTGAGGATGGTTGCTTGATAAAAGATTAAGGTTATGGATTCATGGAAATTAGTATATTCAATTCTCATTTCACCCGATCCAAAATGCAACTTCATTAACCGTTCGTCCATTGCTTTGGACGAAGCGAGACAAAGTGTTCTACTCATTCTCTACATCAATCTTGGTCATCTCTTTTAGCAAACTTGATGATCGAGTTGCCCCGGTTCAGAGGCGGGAGCCCATTTAAAGATCCGTCGACGTGGTGCCACCTGGACGAGAAGACTGGAGATTCAGGAGATCGGAGCAGCCGCAACAAAGCGTGGGATGATGGTTGAAGACCGAAGGACTCGGATCGTTCGGTATAACATTTCTACCCACTTTGTAGTTTGTTAGTTTAGCTTTAATGGCAGATCTGGGTTATAGTATACGATAGCGCCAGTTGTAAAAGTTTTTGTTCCGCATTTGGCGTCTGTTAGACGGCCGGGGCGCTACCGTGTACTTACAGAGGCATAGGGTATCCCTTGCATGCGAGCTCTCTCCAAATCAGTCTTAGGGCACATCTCTTTGGAGAGAGTGAGTCCAGAGATCGTGGGTAAATTCCCACGCTTGGATTCGTCTATAGTAAACCTCTTTAGTATGGTGTCAATGTACCTGGATTGGGACAATCCCAGTATCCGTTTAGATCTATCTCTATAGATCTTAATCCCCAAAATGCAGGAGGTATCACCCAGATCTTTCATTGAGAATCTATGTGATAAGAAGAGCTTGACCGAGTGCAGAATAGGAACATCATTTCCTATCAAGAGTATGTCATCCACGTACAATACGAGGAAGACAACCTTACTCTCTGCCACCTTCTTGTATATACAAGGTTCATCTACATTTTTGATGAAGTCAAACTCTTTGACTACCACATTAAAATAGATGTTCCAACTCCGCGATACTTGCTTTAACCCGTAGATTGATTTAAGAAGCTTGCACATCTTTCTGCTGCTCCCACTGTCTACGAAGCCCTCTGGCTGAGTCATGTACACGCACTCCTCTAAATCACCATTTAGAAAGGCGGTCTTAACATCCATTTGCTAGATTTCGTAATCATGGTATGCAGCAATGGCAAGTAGGATCCGGATGGACTTAAGCATAGCTACAGGAGAAAAGGTTTCATCATAATCCACACCTGGACGTTGACGAAAACCTTTTGCAACAAGCATAGTTTTGAAAGTTTCAACTTTTCCATCTACATCAAGTTTCTTCTTAAAGATCCATTTGCTCCCAATGGGTTTTACCCCTTCAGGAGCAATTTCCAAAGTCCATACTTTGTTGGTGTACATGGATTCCATCTCAGATCATATTGCATCCAGCCATTTCATAGAGTCCTCACTCGTGATGGCCTGCTCGAAGCTAGTCGGGTCATCATCTTCCATGATGCAGTCCTCGCTCCCACCATCAATGAGAAAACCGTAGTATCTCTCAGGTGGATGAACAACCCTACTAGATCGGCGGAGCGGCTGGGGTCCGTCGGGAACTACTGAATCCTCTGATTCCACTAAATCTTATGTCGTAGTTTGTATAGCTGGAAGCTCTTCCAGTTCTACCTCCATGCCATCAATTTATTTTTCAAGAAATTCCTTTTCTAAAAAGGTGGCATGTCGAGAAACAAACACCTTTTGTTCCTCGGTGTGGTAGAAGATATACCCTCTCGAATGTTTGGGATATCCAATAAACTTACATAGAAAAGACATTGCCTCAAGCTTGTCCGGATGTTGTGTTTTCGCATATGGCGGACAGCCCCATATCTTAACATAATTAAGATATGGTCTCTTTCCTTTCCAAATCTCATATGGAGTGGTTGGCACAGATTTGGTGGGAACCATATTCAATAGGTCTACAGCTGTCTCCAGTGCATATCCCCAAAAGGAAATAGGTAACTCAGCGGTGCTCATCATAGAGCGCACCATATCTAATAGGGTGCGATTCCTCCGCTCTGATACACCATTGTGCTGTGGTGTATAGGGAGGAGTAAGATGAGAGAGAATCTCATTCTCTTTTAAATAGTCCCGGAAATCATTGCTCAAGTATTCTCCTCCTCGATCAGATCGAAGGATCTTAATACTTTTACCCGTTTGGTTCTCTACTTCGTTCTTATATTCATTGAATTTCTCAAAATCTTCAGACTTGTATTTCAACAGGAACACATGTCAGTATCTTGAGAGATCATCAGTGAATGTAATGAAGTACGAAGAACCATTCCTGGCATGTGTAGACATGGGACCACATACATCACTATGAATCAGTCCCAATAGTTCAGTAACTCTTTCTCCGTGTCCACTAAACGGAGTTTTGGTCATTTTGCCTTTGAGACATGACTGGCAAGTGTCATAAGATGAAAATTCGAACGGTTTTAAAAATCCATCTTTATGTAACTTAGCTAGTCGTGTCGCATTGGTATGACCTAGTCTACAATGCCACAAGAAGGATTCGTTCATTTCTGAACTCTTCCTCTTATGTGTGTTCTGTACATTAAGAACTGTGGTTTGATTTAGAACGTATATGCCATTATTTAGCGAGCCTGATCCAATCAACTTTTGATTCAGGAAGATGTTCATAACATTATCCTCTACTACAAAATTATATCCTTCTTTACCTAATAAAGAAACTGATATAATATTGCATATCAGGGTCGGAATGTAATAGCATTCGTTCGGAATCAATGTATTACCATTTGGTAATACAAGGTGATATTCGCCAACTGCTTTGGCTGCAACATTTGCACCATTCCCTACTCTTACGGAATGATCACCCTCTCCCAGTTTCCTGCCTTTCCGCAGCCTATGTAACATATTACATATATGGGATCCCGATCCGGTATCTAATACCCAGAACGTAGAGTGAACTGAGAAACGGTTCTTGATAACAAACACACCTGAAGAAGATGCATCAACATGTTTATTCTTCGTTTGGGCGGCGTGAGAATCCGGATATTCCCCTATTTCCTGCTCTGTCTTATAACAGTTATAAGAAAGAACGGAACCAACGTTCCCCTGCTCAGTATAATAAGTGGGTTCGGTCAATACATCCATATTATTATCTTGATTAAGCCTGACATGGTCGTTACCTGGAGAGAGAGAGAGAGAAGAAAATACTTTAGCGTATGCTCTTGCAAGATTAGATTGGTTATTATCTTATCTAATCAGGATGCCTCCCACTGTTTTCATCAAATCTTCCTTCAAACCCTAAAAGATAAGACTAGCCGGGATTAATTACACCTTACAAGATCGCCAATCTTTCAGCCAGGTCAGTGTTGGTACTTTGAGGGAGGTTCTCCGTGCTTTCGCACGGACATAATTAAAATAAACCTCATTTTCCTAGAAGTATAACCCTGTTAACACCTTTCTAGACACCTACTTGATCGGCTAATTGTCATGTGTAAAACTCTCCCAGGAGTAACTCTTACTCGCAGTGGGTATTAGGATCCAACTATTTCATAGAAGGTATGCAATCTCATTGCAAATTTCAACACTTGAAATTTCCGATAATGCTTTTGCCCCTAGCGTGCTATGACCTTGACGCGGGCCAACAAATCATAGTCCGCTAGTCAAGTTCAACCCGTCATTTTCTGATTGAATTAAACCCACCTGCACAACCCTTGACGCGGGCCAACAAAGTCGCACGACTACCCTAATCCAATCTCATCTTATGTTGCAGATAAGCACTAGTTAGCTACCGCACACAACGCCTTGACGCAAGCCAACAAATATAGCACGAATACTAAGTAGTACTTATCTGAAATGACGGAAGGCTACGTAGGTTTTTCAGAAAACCTTTTGCGTAATGAACATGATATTGTTGTAGAAACAAGTGATTTTGAAAAGGAGTGTTTTTGAGGATTTTACTAGTTTTTCTAAAGAGGTCACTCCCGGTGAAGGGATCTCGGCCCTTTCCTTATCGAATAAGGTGTTGGATATTCTACAAGGAATACCGCTATGCAAAGAAAGAATTATAGAAGCAATCAAAAACAAAACCGAGTGAGTTATAGCATCTACTATTATCTCTAAAGAGGTCACTCCCGGTGAAGGGATCTTGGCTCTTTCTTATCGAATAAGGTGCTGGATATTCTATAAGGAATACCGATATGCAAAGCAAAAACTAGAGCTACCCTTTTTGAAAATTTGATTCTACAACATATTTTAGGTTTTTTTTTTCTTTCATTAATCTCATTAATGAAGTCCCATCATTTAAGCTTCCTAAGGATCACAGAAGAAACGAAAATACAACATACGCTTATGCCATCCGCATTCGCCACAGTGTCCCGTTATGCACCGTTAGGTTACTTAACTAACGGCATACAGGGACGGGACTAGCGCGGGTGCAAAACATAAGCAACGTTTATTATACATCATATATAAAATAATAAAGTATTCATCTCACACATATAAAATGATCACATCACATAATATTAGCAGCAGAAGATTACATATGAAATATTGGATATACTAGGAGGTCCGTGTTCTATTTTGAGCCTGTATAAAATACGGATTCTACAGTCGTGATGAATAGCCAAACCCACATCCCTAGACCTCTATGAGAGCGGCAAGCAATCCTACCAATTCTAGAGTTAGGAGACCCGGTCTCGACTCCTCGAGATGGCCTCCCACTGGACCCTAGAACCCGGTTACTTGTGCTCCCCACCTTAGGTCTATCCTAATGCGGAAAAGTAAATAATATACAATGGTGACATCATCCTCAACCCGGAAGTGCCCAAATAAAACAATATTACATACAATGAATTTTACATGAATGAAAATAAAAACCCTCATCTCACATAAAAAAAACCCGGCTATCCAAAACACGACGATCCAATATAACATATCACAGCAACACATAATATCACATATCATCAACGTAAGTAAGTATGCGTACCCCGATTGACGTTGATGTATAGCAACGAAACCGGCGATACACCACATACTACACTTACGGTCGCAGAAAAGAAAGTGAAAAACTACAACAATTAGAATCGTAACTGTCCTTAGACAACACAAACCCGGGATATCACATATCCACGATTTCTTGCCTAACAATGTAAAGCTCGCATTTAGGTCTCACCCATAAAAACACATTTTCAAAATAAGTCGGATAATTCAACAAGATTTTCGATTGCAGCCGAGACCGAAATGTTAGATTTATACGCAACAAACAAATTTCTAGATTCTAATTATTGTATCTCATTACAGAAAGCTAGACGAAATTAAACAATTTGATCGAATCAACAAATTCCCAAAATTCCCAGAAAGCTTAACACTTGAGCACTGCTAATGTTAACCAGAGACATACCATAGCACCTACGGACCTACAGCTGAAGGGCCCGACCCAAGCCTCTTAAGTGGCGCCGTGGATCCGCCGCCAAAACCATGTTTTAGCCGCGGATCCTCGGTCACTTAGATGAGTTAGGGTTTCGTTCTTCAGGTGTGTCCATAGAATTCCCTGCATGTTTTTCAGAATATTTTTAACATGAAAAATCCAACTTTTGGAAAAATTTCCAGAGAGGGGGTATTATTCGGGTTTTCGGGGTTCGATCGGAATTCTAACATTGTCAAGACAACGCCTAATGCTCTAACCAGGCTTTGATACCACTGTAAGTTTCTTAGAAACTGGAACAAGGTTCTACAAAGAATCAAACATGCCGTATTTAAAATTTTCAAGTGCCAAACAAGCTAAGCAAGGACCTTTACAAGAGAATTAGGGTTAGAAACAAAAAGTAAACTCTTTACTACTAAGTGATTAGAGATTAAAACCTTTGTAGTCCTCTCCTTCACTTCTAAAGCTCCGATATGAGGTCCCTTCGCTGCAATCATCATGCTCCGGGACTCTAGAGAGGCTTCATAAGGTGAATGAGGCATCCTTGCTTGCAGTCTTCACAATCCAAGATGATCTACCTTGAGAAATCACAAACCCAAGCTTTCACTAATTATAGATTAGTGAAGCTAACACGCTAATCTATATGGCTAGTATAGAAGAGAATGATGAAGTAGGAATTTTGCTCACTTTAGTATTTTAATTCTCACTATTTTTCATCATATGAAGAAAATCAAGAGAGCAAAATCAATGAAGAAGAAGAAGAAGCTCAAGTGAGAATGAATTGTGATGAGGTTAGAAATGCAACCATAGGTGAGTGTATGTCTCACTAACTCTTGTAGAGACTAAACCATAGGTTAATTGATAAGGGTTAGGTTAATAAATATCTTAGGTAAAACAAAAATGGTGGACTTTGTCAATGTATCCACAAGCTTCCACAAGCTTCATGCATTTGTCCAAAATCCGCCTCATTTTTGAATTACCTTAAATAAATATAAACCCACAATTATCAATAGCATGGTGTATGTCTCATACACCCTGCTTTCATGTATAACCTAGCATGTCATAACAATATATATCATATATATATATATAATTTGTGACATAAGAAAAGAATACATTAAACATATATCACATATGTGTTAAATGTATCCAAATGTAAGAAAATGAAATACTTAAGTGAGCATTATATTAGTTAATGTAATTTAATATATCTAATATATAATTCTACATTAAATTATTAAATAAACACTTGATTTAATAATCTGGCTATATTACATATATCCGACTAATATAATATGTATCATTTTATCGAATCAACACTTGATCCGATAACCCGGCTATATCACATATAACCGGCCGATAACATATATCGCGAGAATAGAATACGGTATCACATATCGTATTAATCTCGATCCCGCACATATCACATATGTGCTCCTACTCCATTTCGCCTGAGCCAGGAAACCTCTGTGTGGGACTCTAAAGACTCGTCAATACGCCGGCAGTAGGTGATGATCATATCAAACACTCACAAGCCGCAAGCGGTCAGCTAAACGTAACGGCCACCCGGGTATTGGGCGATCAGAAGATCAACAAGCAAGCCTGTACATGCTCCTGTGAATCCAATCGGTAACACTCCCGTACAGTTCGGTCTCTTCGTCCGATATGTCGCATATCCAGTCTAGGGGTGGTAAACCTCAGACCCCAGTAACCGATAAGTCGTGTCGATGTGAGGCTCATAACGGGTCGAGAAACTACTGATAACACTTACTAGTATATCTCTGAAGCATCCCTGGCCAGGAACTTCCTGTTATAGCCAATCGAGCACAGCGCAACATCAACCCCCAATACCGGGAGAGACGAAACCCCTCCTATCGCTCATTACCTCTATGTGATTCGGGACTGTACCCAAAAGCCACCGTTCTGCACGTTCTCTTGAACGTGGTAAGGTGGAAATCAAAGCACAGTGGGAATCACACAAGACTCTATGACGATCTCGGGTCTACAGACTAACATGTACCAGTGTCACCAGAGAACTATTATCCGATGATAGGTATAATACCATCTAGGAGTTCTCGGCGGGTCCGTTCAGTGTACCCAGTCTTCACTGAGCACCCGTGCAGCAACTTCGATGTCAAACACCAATGGATATGGGATCATTCATCGCCCATCATATGGGTCAAGATGCATATACGCTAGTCTACTCTGGAGTATCGAGCCATGTCTCGATACACCCTCGACTAGGAACAATTATAGTATGTACTCGTTGACTAACCTGGCCCCACTAGTATGATCTGCATCATAGACCTAGTAGTCGAGATATATCCTAAGGGCTTTATCAATATGTGAGAGTAAGACAGTAACCCAATACAAATCAACATGTTAAGACAAAGTAAAACCAGATAGCATACTATCATATCGAGCAAGAAAGTCCTCTCTATATATATCCAAGTATCCACTATAATATACATCATATATACAACAATGGCCTCTAGGGCATATACATAACTAACAATATAGATGTGAGAATCAAGTCCAGTAAATACATATTCTAGGGTCAGAATCTAATTGGGAAAGCAGTTTTCAATTTACATCGCACAGTAAAACTGAAATTTGAAAATGTTTCGAGGAGGTAGCGGGGTATTCCTAGTAATGCCACTTCCACTATCGTGATTCGTGACAGTATGCGCAATTTTCTTTGCCCTCACTTCAATCCATTTATATGTTTTTACTTCTTACCTTCTGTACACCACACTTATGCTAATTGGATTTCTTCTTTCCCTACCATTCGACACCTGCCTAAGGTTTGGAAAAAAGACTATCCAATAAACGTAATAGGTGTACTTTCCTAATACAAGGAGTTCTTTTAACTTGAGAGAAGGTAAAGGGAAGAGACAGCCGAATAATACTATTCAATTTCTCCAGAACCTGCGGCCATCCTCGAACTGAAATAAATTTCTTCGAGTTCGTATGTAACTATACGAGATGGCATTTCCAAACAATATAGTGTTAGTGATATATTCCCAAAAGGCCATTATTGTATCATACTGGTTTGTATATTACATATTGGAAGCTTGGGTCTTGCTCGAAATGGTAGTATGCTACCTGGTTTGTTTCTACCTCAATATATGCATGTGTTTCTTTTAGCATATCGTTTATACATATTGGTAGAGCCCTTAGGATATTTTCTTGACTACCGGTGTTGTGATGGCAATCCCACTAGTAGGGTCTGGGGAGTCTATAAGCACATCCTTATACAGGTCCCTAGTCGTAGGATTATCGAGACGGGGCATCGATACTCCATTGTAGACTAGTGTATACGCTTCTTATCCCAGCATGGGAGATGGTCTGTCCCACAGCCATTAGTACGTCGTACTGGAGATAGTATACAGTTGTTCATTGGGTTATGAGTACACTGGACATGACTCGTAGGGAGCTGCTGGTGGGTATTATACCTATCGTCGGGTAGCAGTTCCTAGATGACATGATTACAGCTTAGTCCGTCGATGTGACACTGCTACTTCGCCTCGAGTGTGTTCCCACTGTTCTTTGATTACTATCCTACCATGGCTCGAAGGAGTCGTGCAAACAGGTAGTAGTTGGGTGCAATCCCGAAGCACTTGGAGGCAGTGGCAGTTAGATAGGATTCGTCTCTCCCGGTATTAGGGGTTGATATCACGCTGTGTTCGGAAATCCATTACACAAAGTCTCTGGCCAGGGCAAGCGAGATTTACTGGTAGGTACTCCAGTAGTTTCTCAGGGTGTTTTGGGCTACACTCCGACACGACTTATTGCGCTATTAGGGGTCTGACGGTTACCGCCGCCCCTAGGCCCTATATGCGATACTCTTAGATGAACAGATCAGAATGTACGGAGATTGTCACAGATAGGCTCGGTAGGAGTTTGGATGAGTTTGCTCATCGACCTTCTTATCGATAGATACCTGGGTAGCCGTTACGTGCAGCTAGTACCACTGACGGCTTATGGTTAAACCCACGCCAGCGTAGTGTCGAGTCCTTAGAGTCCCACACAGAGGGTTTCCAAGTATCGGGCAAAAGATATAGAGGCCGTATGGTTTTACGGCAGGGCTTCGATCACATACGTGTACTTGTGCACGTATGATGTTCGGGCGGATAATACTAGTGGGCTTTGGTTTAAGCCGGATCCTAGTATTATATTGTTAGATTATTTTTGTCTCTTTGTATTCGTATTTTTCAGAATACGGATATGGGTATGTATATACGGATGAGGGGTATTCTTATAATTTACTCAAGATTGCTTCTAGAAGAAGACACCTCATTTGGGTTTTAATCTTTTGATTAAAAGATTAACGAGGTGGAGGGAATGAGGTGGAGATTTACATTAAATGAGGCATGGCTACTTGGTGACTCATGGGGGTGACTCACTAAGTGATAATTGAAGCATACTAGATATTTTGAAAGCATGCTAGATATTTTGTAAGCATGCTTGATATTTAGGGATTGAATTATTGTATGCTTCATTATTCATCGCAAATAGAGAGCCATCTCATTCTAATGTTCTTGCTTCACTCTCTTTTCCTCAAGCTCCCCTACTTCTTCCTCATACCCGTCATGTCTCATGTGTTGAGAAATCTAGAGTATTTAGAGACAAAGTAATCTATCTACACTCTTTAAATCATCTAGGACATTTAGTTTAGCGAACTAGGTGCCTTAGTTACCTCGGATTTGAGGTTGGAGCTTGGACTATAGACTTTCGGGTGGATCGTCTTTGACTTGAGGAGACCGTCGAGGAGGCCCGATCCATATACGATCCGAGGAGCTTATGATGAGGAGGAGGACAGCAAGAAGACCCGAAGGACATAATACTATGAGGTATAACATTCTTTCCGAATAGTTAACCTCATACAGTTTTGCTAGTTAGGGTTTAGTATCGATCCTGGAGTTCAAGTCAGTGTTGTGAAGCCTGTAAAAATCGTTTTTTGCGTATTCCACCTCCCCGCGAACCCGCAGGGTGTGCGACATCGACTTAAAGTGGTATCGGAGCCTACTAAACCTTAACTAACAGTTTAGAAAACGTGTAAAACTACGAAACCGAAATAACTCCGAAACATCGAAACAAAAGTCCAAGTTTCTGTCAAATTTTTCAAAGGCTTTAAATTTTTTTTAAACAATTGCAGAGTGCTCCTTTACTTGTAGGTTGAACACCCTAGAAAAATGAGCCTAAATGAACATGTTTTGGCCGGCCACAGAAGCATTTTTCCCGGCCTGGCCGGTTGGAATATGGAATTTGGACTTGGGTTTTTTACAGTGTTCTATACTCTTGGATTTAAGGTTTCAGGTGGTGTTTGATTTTTCCAAAATTGCATATACTGTTATCTTTCTATTGTGGCAATACGGAGTATTTCGAAGTCGCGGTTTTAACGTCGTTTAAAGTTTCAGTTTGATATATGTGTTTCGAAACGTCCGCTAATCGCTATACGTCGATTAGTGGGGGTTGCACATATCTGTGTTGCTGCTATTGTGGTTTGTGGATATGGATATTAGATCATCATGGATAAATAACCGGGGGATGTGAGAAGATATTTTTCTTTCTTTCATTCAATATAAATTTGTAAAGTGATGTAATATTATTTTGCGGGGCACATCCAGGTTGAGCTTGTAGTTGTCGTTGTATTATTTCTTTTACTATTTTCTGCTGTTAGGATAGACCTAAGGTGGGGTGAACAAACTACCGGGTTCTTTGAAGTGCCGAGTGGCTTACTTATTTTACTGAGGGAGGTTGCTTTACTTCAGGAATTTGGCTGGTAGTTTGCTGCACCCGTAGGGGTCTAGGGTGAGGTTTGGCTATTCATCACGACTGTGGAATCCGTCTTTCGTTACAGGCTTAAACGAAACGCGGAATTCCTAGTATATCTAATATGTTCATCTGTGATCTGGAATGCCTATTATTACGTGAGATGAATGGATATATTATATATGCTATATAATAGACGTTGCTTATGTTTTGCACCCGCGCTAGTCCATCCCCCGATCTGGCGTTGGTTAAGTAACCTAACAGTGTAAGACGGGGCCCAGTGGCGAATGCGAATGGCATAAGCGTACATGGTATTTTCATTTCATTCTGCAATGGTAGGTGTAAATGATGGGACTGCATTATATGTTTAATGCAAAGCAAACAAACCAAAGATGTGTTAGTGTATATGCCCTAGAGGCCATTACTGTATCATACTAGTTTGTATATTACTTGATGGAAGCTTGGGATATTCACAGTTGTATATACAATCTTGCTCGAAATGGTAGTATGCTACTTGGTTTGTCTCTGCTTTAATATGTGCATGTGTTTCTTTTAGCATATCGCTGATATACATATTAGTAGAGCCCTTAGGATTATTGCTTGATTACCAGCGTTATGATAGCGCTCACACTCGTGGGGGCTGGGTAATCCATAAGCTCATCCTTATACAGGTCCCTAGTCGTTGGACTATCGAGACTGGGCATCGATACTCCGGAGTAGACTAGCGTATGCGCTTCTCATCCCAGTGTGGGAGACGGTCTGTCCCACAGCCGTCAGTACGTCGTACTTGAGATAGTATACGGGTGCTCGTTAGGTTACGAGTACACTGGACAGGACTCGTCGGGAACTGTTGGTTGGTATTATACCTATCGTCAGTTATCAGTTCCCAGGTGACATGAGTACAGCTTAGTCCGCTGACTTGACACTGTCACTTCGCCTCGAGTGTGTTCCCACTGCACTTTGATTACTACCCTACCACGGCTCAAAGGAGTCGTGCAAACAGGTAGTTTTTGGGTGCAGTCCCGAAGCACTTGGAGCCAGTGACGGTTAGACAGGATTCTTCTCTCCCGGTATTGGGGGTTAACATCGCACTGTGTCCAGGAGAGCCATTACACAAGTAGTCTCTGGCCAGGGCAAGCGAGATATACTGGTAGGTTTCCAGTGTTATCTCAGGGTGTTCTGGGCTACACTCCGACACGACTTGTACCGCTATTAGGGGACTGACGTTCACCGCCCCCCTAGGCCCGCCATGCGATGTATCATACGAACAGACCGGACTTTACGGAGACTGTCACATACAGGCTAAGTAGGAGTTCAGATGGGGTCACCTCGTCAGTCTTCTTATCGGCATCTACCTGGGGACCGTTACGTACAGCTAGTGCCGCTTGCGGTCTGTGGTTAAACCCACTGCCAGCGTAGTGTCGAGTCTTTAGAGTCCCACACAGAGAGCTATTCGCCTTTAGGCAAAATGAATAGAGGTCGCATGGTTTTGCGACCACATCCGCGCACTTGTGCACGTTTGTTGTCCGGACAGCTTATACTAGCGGGCTTTGGTTTAAGCCAGATCCTAGTATATGATTTGGGATTGGTTTTATCTCTTTGTATTCGTGTTCCCCGGATCACGAATACGGGTGCGTATGCACAGTTTCTTGAGACAGAGGGAGAGGACTTTGATTAGGGTTAATGACCATTGTCATTTTATTAACCCTAATGCTTATGTGTGTATTATGGTTAATTGATATTAGTTTAATATAATTGTGCATGGTTATGGTTGTTGACCATTTGACATTCTTGACTTGTTGACCTAGGTTGACACTTTGACCATCATCATTTCATTTGGAAGATGCTCTTTGATCCTTGCAATTTGCATTAAAAATGAAATGATAATGGTCATGTCTTGATTAAGCCATGACAATTATCTCACTAATTATCTATTTACAATAATTCACACATATATGTGAGAATGCTTCATAATTCTCTCATTCTATCATATACTTTCTCTCTCTTGCTCTTCCTCTTCCTCAAGCTCTCCCCTCTCATGTGTTGAGAAATACTTGAGCTTGAGAAAAACCTCTTCTTGACAATCTTTACTCTCATCTAGGGTTCTAGGATTAGCACTTCTATCACCCTAGTTACTTCTAGCTTGAAGTTGAAGCCAAAGGTTGAGGCTTTCGGGTGGATCCTTCTTCGACGTGAGAAGACGACAAAGGTGATCCCTTTCTACTACTCCAAGGAGCAAGGAGAGAAGGACATAAAGCCCTAGGTATAACCATTCTACCCTTTAGTTAGTTTCTAGTTAGCTTTAGCTTGTTTTTGTTTAGCAAAGATCCTCCTTTGTCTAGTCCATGTTGCCTAGCATGATAAAAATCCGATTTTTATTCCGTTTTCCGCCTCCCTGTAAGCACCGGGGTGGGAAACGTGGACTTACAAGCTGAATCGTCGGAACAGTTTCAAAACCACTCGGTTTTTTTCAAAAAGCAAACTTTTAAATGCGGAGCTTAAACCACTCTTTTAAAAGCTATCAGGTTCCTTCGATTATTTCAAGTTCATTTCGTTCACGGTTTCTCCAAAACCATTCGTAGCCCTCCGTCATTTCAGTTGGGTATTCAGTAGTATTCAAGCTATGTATTTTGACCTTCGCCAAGGCATAGTAATTGGTAGATGCTGAATATTCATCTGTAGTATAGATAGATGCATTTGTTTGGGACAGTCGTACTACTATTTTGCCCTTCTACAAGGGTATGTATGGGTGGGTTCAAATTAACCTGGACAATGACGGGAAGAACTTGACTTGCGACTTATGATATGTTAGTCTTCGTCAAGGTCATAAGAGCTTGGGGAAAAAATCCACACCGGGAGTTTCTAAGGAAACTGAAACTTGCTAATGTGCATACCATTTAAAGTGTGATGATTCTGGTAGAATTCTTTCAAAGTTGTCACACGATGATATTTGGATCCCGATCCTACTGTGAGTATCCGCTACTCCTCGGGAGATTTTTCACTAAACGATCAATGTTATAAACAAAGTAGGTGTCTAGAACGGTGTTAGCGGGGATACGCCTCCGGGAAAAAGAGGTTATGTAATTAAGGAACTTCGCGAAATCGTTAGAAAGCCTCCCTTGAAGTACCAACACCAGCGTGGCCGAAAGGTTAAGCAAGTATTGTAAGAGTGAGATTAATCCTCAATAATTTTTCTTTTATGGTTTGATGAAGGATTCGGGATACAGTGGGAGCTATCCTGTTTAGATAAACTAATAACCAATCTAAACTTGCAAGATCATCATGCCGAGCGTTTTCTTCTCTCTCTCTCCTAATTGCAGCGACCAGGTGACCGGACTTAAGTTACAGCTGTTGGAGATAGTGCCCTCAGAGTCAATTATTAGGTCACAGGTACGTGATTGCAATGATTGATGGAGGACCTATCCCGGTAGGACGGTCTTACTCAAGATGATAGTATGCTATCTGGTTTACCTTTATCATCGTGTACTGCTTTAGGTGACCTGACAAGTCGCTATTACACGTTGATAGAGCCCCTAGGACTCTTGCTTGACCACCAGCAGTATGAGGGCGATCATATAAGTGGGAGCTGGGGTCTATAAGCATATCCTTAAATGGTCCCTAGTCGTGTGAGTTTCGAGACAGGGCATCGATACTCCAGAGTAGACTAGTGTATACAGTCGAGACCCCGACGAGGGGCAGAGGCCGGTCTCACAAGCCACCGGTGTCAGTTGGATCACCTAAGATGTATACAGGTGCTCATTGGGTTATGAGTACACCGGATAGGACTCGCCGGGAACATGCTAGTTGGTCATATACCAGACGTCAGATGGCAGTTCCCTGGTGACATGTGTACAGGTTAGTTCATCGACCTGGGGATCGTCATTTGTCTCGTGTGAGTTCCCACTGTACTTTGATTACTACCCTACCACGGCTCAAAGGAGTCGTGCAAACAGGTTTTAGTTGGGTGCAGTCCCGAGCCACATGGAGGCAGTGAGCGCATCTTCAGGGGTTCGTCTCTCCCGGTATTGGGGGTGAGGTCGTGCTGTGTCTAGGAGAGCCATTACACGAAGCCCTCGGCCGAGGCAAGGAGATTTACTGGTAGGTATTCCAGTAGTATCTCAGGGTGTTCTGGGCTACACTCCGGCACGACTTGTACCGCTTTTGGGGGTCTGACTTTTACCAACCCCCTAGGCCCGCCATGCGATACTCATAGACGAACGGACCGGACTGTACGGATATTGTCACTGACAGGCTCAGTAGGGTTGTCAGGCTGAGTTCGCTCACAGACGTCCCTTTTAGTCAGTACCTGGTAGCCCGTTACGTATTGGCTTATACCTCTGACGTGCTAGTGGTTAAATCCACAACCAAGGTGTTGACGAGTCTTTAGAGTCCCCCACATTCAGTTACTCAGCTTTCGGGCGAAAAGTTATAGAGGCCGTATAGAGATATGGCAAGGTCCGATCAGATACGTGCGGTATTGCACAGATCAGGATCGGACAGTTTGTACTATAGGCCGTATGGATATATGGCAGGGTTCGATCAGATACGTGCGGTATTGCACGGATCAGTATCGAACGGATAATACTAGCTGGCTTTGGTTTAAGCCGGATCCTAGTATAGTACATTGTAGATTTTGTCTCATTGCATTTGTATTTCGGTCGGAATACAAATGCAGGTGTGTATGCACAGTATCGGGGTTTTCCTGTAATTTATTACGGGACCAGTTTTCTGGAGTTGCCAGTTTGCTTTCCGTTTCGGCCAATTTCCTTTGTATCGTTCATTGGCCGAAGATTGGTGGAGGAGGGCTTATTTGCATTGTTGCAAATAAGTATTTGTGGGGGGGTTCTTTGCATATTCTTGTGTCATGATAGATTTTCATTGATCTTGACTTCTTGACTTCTTCTTGTCATGATGGCATGACTTTTGTGGACATGATTGTTGATGATGGGAGATGATATGGTTGTTGAGTGAGGACTTTTCTTTGTGATCATTATTTTCCATATGATAACCATTCCTCTCTCTCTCTCTTGGATTATTCTTTTGGTCACTCTCTTGATTCACCCCTCTTGAGTTTCTCTCTCTCTCATTCTTTCCTAATGCTTGGCCGGCCAAAGCAATGGGGGGCTGTCCAAATTTAGAGTGTGGGTTTTTTAGCTCATTTCATGTTGCAAAATTCCCACAAGATCAATCCCAAAAGCTCCAAGTTCAATCCCTCCACCAATGGCAACCTCCACTACCCCAAAATGAGACTTCTTCTACTATACATTCTACAGCAAACCTTGGGCACGTCGACTAGCCAGCTTCGTGCCCGAGTTGCCTCGGCATTGAGGTGGGAGCCCGTAAAAGAAGTAGGCGATGTGGCGCACTTCTGGCGATGAGGTGGAGACCGGAGCTTCCGCAGGAGATCGGGACGACGACGAGAAGACCGGAGGACTTGGATCAGTCGGTATATCTCTCTTCCCTATCTTATAGTTAGCTAGGACTAATTAATGGTTCGATCCGGGTATTAGTGCGCGGCGGTTTGCCAGTTCAAGAAAAATTTAAGTTTATCACCGCTTCCGCATTTGGCCGTCGGATTGACGGCCGGGGCGCCGCCGTGCACTTACAGTGGTATCAGAGCCTCGCCATTAACTTAGTCTAGCTTGCCTTGATGTGTTTTTCAATTCCGATCGATCAAATGTTCCAAAACCCGTATTTCCTTCACGACAGTTTTCTGTTGAAATTTTTTGGTCTCCAAAAATTTTTCAGGTTGTATAAAATTGATGTACTGGAGATTACAAGGCTACTGTAGAAATTCGACAGGGTGAGTCCACTGTGGAAGCGCGGAACCGCGGCCAAACCGCCCTTTCGGCCGCGGTTCCGCCGCACACTGTTAGGATCCCTGCACCAAATTTCTACAGTATCTTTCTGGGGTTAAAATTGGGGTTTTGGAATATTAATATTGGGCCCAGAATTTCCTGATCTGCTACAGTAATGCTTGGGGGCCCACTTGTTAAAATTTGATCGATCGGATATTTTAAACACATTATTTCACAGTATTTACATTATATCTGCGACCGTGAATGTCACTTGATCGGTAAATCCTGTCTAACTGCTATAGCCCGGTTAGACGGATTTGCGAACGTGACTTTCACGTTGATGTTCTGTTTTTGCTGTGATGTTGCGGATCGGTCGTGGGGGATAGCCTGGATGCAATGCTAGTACTGTTGTGGTTGTATTATGTACATTTGATATTGCGGGGCGAGCGTCCGACATGTGGACTGCCGTCACTGCCTGATTGTATTATTCTTTTGGGGAACGACCTGGTTGCGGTCGATGTACCCGTTGTATGTATATTTTACTTTCTGTACTAGGATTACCCGGCGGTGGGGTGCACGGATAGCCGGATTCTAGAGGGCAACAAGCCCGCATCTCATGGCATTGAGACGGAGGGGGCTTCACTCTAGGATTGGCGGGCTATTCGCCGCACTCGTAGGGGGTACAGGTTGACCCAGGAGGGGTGCCCAAGTTACCGGATTCCGTGAAGTGCTGGGTGGTCCATTCACGGTGCTGAAGGGGGCTGCCTCACTTCAAGTTTTGGCGGGTAACTTGCCGCGCCCGTAGGGGTCTAGGATTTCATTGCACAGGCTATCCACACGACCAGGGGAACGTCGGGTTTCAGTAGTGGCTCTGTGAAACCCGGGGATCCCAGATATCTGTATTGTTTCTGTGATGCTGTACATTTCTGTGATGTTGCATTTTTATCACGCCTTGAGCGAATATAATATATTGGTATATATATTAGTAGATGTTGTATATATTTTGCATCCGCGCTAGTCCAGTCCCCGCTCTGTCGTTAGTTAGCTAACCTAACGGGTAATGACGGGACCCAGTGGCGAATGCGGATGGCATATACGTACGTCATATTATTTTCGTTCTTTTTGGTGTGATCAATTGATGGGACTGCGTTGATTCTGATCAATGCAAGTTAAAAACAAACCTTATCTGATGTTGTTGGAACACTTTTCAAAAAGCTGTTATTGCAAGGACGTTCTCTTTTGTTTTGCATCGTGGTATTCAGTTGGAATATCCTGCTCCTCAGTCGACGAGGCAAGGGCCGAGATCCCTTCACCGGGAGTGACCCCTTGGACAAAAAGTTTGCGTCAGGGCAATGACTTCACTATAGCCAATTACTTTTGCTTTGCACCGTGGTATTCAGTTGGAATATCCTGCACCTCATTCTACGGGGAAAGAGCCGAGATCCCTTCACCGGGAGTGACCTCTTTAGCAAAAGTTTTCATCACTATATTTTTAAAAGCTATCAGTTCCTTCAACGATATCAAGTTCATTACGGTAAAGGTTTTCGCCAGAAACCATTCGTAGCCCTCCGTCATTTCAGTTAAATATTCGGTAGTATTCAAGCTATGTATTTTGACCTCACGCCAAGGCATAGTGATTGGTAGCTGCCGGGTATTTATCTGTTGCATAGATAGATGCGTTGGTTTGGGACAGTCGTACTACTATTTTGGCCTACGTCAAGGGTATGTACGGGTGGGTTCAGATTAACCTGGATAATGACGGGCAGAACTTGACATGTGACTTATGATATTTTGACCTCACGCCAAGGTCATAAGAGCATGGGGCAGAAATCTCATCGGGAGTTTAAAAGAACTAAAACTTGCCAGATATGCGCATACCTTCTGGAGTGTGATGACGTGAGCGGATTCCATCACGTTATCATGCGATGATAGTTGGATCCCGATTCCCACTGATGAGTTGGTTTACTCCTCGGGTGTTCCCGACTAATTCTTCTTTTAGGTTTGGAGGAGAATTTGACGGTACAGTGGGAGGTTTCCAGATTAGATAAATTGGTAACCATTCTGATCTAGGTTAGAGTGCACGCTGAGTGTTTCTTTTCTCTCTCTCTCTTTGGCAGCGACCATTGACCCGACCCTAAGACTATGACTCAGTGACCAAGTTGACCGAACCTTCTTAACACTGGCTTTTGGATTGTCAGAGTTGCAAACCTCATTGCCATTCCTACTTTTACCCTTTTCTCCAGGACATCCCGTATTGCTACGAACGTCCACTTCCATTGGACAAAACCATCGTATGGTTATATACGAACTCGAAGGAATTTATTCGAGGATGGTTTCCAGTTCTGGAGAAAACGGATAGGATTATTCAGTTGTCTTTTCCTTTTACCTTCTCTCAGGTTGCGAGTACTCCTTGGTTTAGGAGATAGTACACCTATTACGCAAATTGGATATTCTTCTTCCAAACCTTAGGCTGGTGCCGACCGGTAGGGAATGAAGAAAACCAATTAGCATAACGATGGTGTGCAGAAGGTATTAAGTTCAGACAAAGCAAGGGATTAGTAAGAGGGCAAAGTAAATTGCGACTGCTATTCACGACCAAACCAAGTATTCCTTCGCCAATCCTAAATCACCTTTGTATTTCTCCAGGACACTCCGTATCACTACGAAGATCCACAGTTATATTGGATATTCCATCGTATGGTTATATACGAACTCGAAAGGAACTTGTTCCAGTTCGGGGATGGATTCAGGTTCAGGAGAAATAGGAATAAGGTCTATTCAGTTGTCTTTTATCCTCACCTTCTCTCGCATTGCGAGTGTTCCTAGGATTAGGACAGTACACCCATTATGCTTATTGGATAGTCTTCTTCCAAACCATAGGCTGGTGTCGAACGGTAGGGAAGGAAGAAAACCATTTGGCCTAAAGGGGTGTGCAGAAGGTAATGACTAAAGACATATGAAGGGATTTGGAGAGGTGGCAAAGAATTATACGGTTACAGTCGTGAATCTGGAAGAGGCATTACTAGGAATACCAGGATACCCCATCGGAACATTTCAATGTTTCAGTTTCACTGTGTACTGTTAAAAGAAAACTGATTTCCCGATTAGATACTTACTCCAGGGTATGTATTTACCAGGTATGATTCTCACATCTGTATGGTTTTACAGATGATGAGTAGGAGTAAGTTATTGGGAATTGGGTGGTCATCCTCATTATATCGGGGTTCGTTGTAATCGGTGATATTTGAGGAAGTCACCTGGGTTGTTTGCCAGTCGGCAAATATTTGGTTTTGAATATCCGCTGTTAAGCACCAATTTCAAATTGATATATCTGTACGTCTATTTTCATAGAGTGAGATATACCTTTATGAAATTATGTCTACGACATTTACCTACATCAGTGGATGGTTAGGTAAGGAACATTAAACAGCGGTGTAATTCTTTTTAACCATAAGTACAGTTTTCAACCTACGACACACAATGACTGAGTTATCAGACTCAAGGGACTTATACAGAGTATTGTATGTTGTCCAGGGTCCATCAGGACAGAGGGGTTGGTCCGCGTACTATATTCGGTTTACTTATGACTTCTCTAGTTTTTAGACAGGTGTTTCGTGGAAACACAGGGTCCGAATTTTGAGAAGTTATAGGTATTTGAATAGAGTAGAGAACCGGGTGTAGCAAGTATCGGGGTTCTTCAAAGCGATCGAAGATGTAGATACTTGTGTATGGTATTCAGTTGATAGTAATGATCTTGCTTCTCTTTCGGGTTACTCATGATTGGAAGCATTCCTAAGTTGAGTAACGCTGATCGACCTTCTTCCAGTTAGGGAACATGCACTGGGGACAGCTGCATGATTTGAATCTGGTTCAATTAAATCAGTGCCTCTGTTTCTATATTGGATATAGAACAGTTCATATCTTAACGATGTTAAGGTACGGGGAGTTGTCCGGTTTATGCTTAAAACCAGACACTGGACAACTCAAGGCACGTTTCTGTAATGGCTGTTTGTGGGTTGACCCAGGCTATGACGAGGGTTGACTTTCTACCATCTGGCAGATCAATAGAAATATTGTTCTAGACTCGCCACGGTTTTATTAAAATTGGATTTTTTCAGAAAACAGTAGTGGGAGTATGGTAGAACTGGAAGTGATTCCAGAACCACAAACGATTACTGAAGATTTGACAAGGAACCTAAAGATTCAATCTGGATTGACATTCCATTGGCCACTCCGCAGATAAGGTGGGTAACTTCAGGCACCCGAGAGGTACTACGGTAGCCTCAAGGACGGTGACAGGGAAGTTCTTGTTTACCCACAATTACCATTGCTGTTGTTCCAGGCTGCGAGACCTGGCGGGAGGATAAGTATAGCGTCGTTCTAAACTAGTTTTAGAAGTGTACGTCTATATGACTCTGCCAGAGGGTTGGCGTAGTCAGTGGGAGCAGCGGAAGCATTGGTGGACAGGTGGCTTATGTCTATTTATAGACTAAAGCAGATGTAGCGGAGATAGATCATCTATTTCTGACGTGACAGTCATGGGTTTGACTTCATCAGAATAGGGGATGGATCTGTTGAGAAGGTGGTAGGGTGTGATATCCTGGTATTTGGATGACATACACAGAGTAAGAAAAGAAACTCCTATACTACAATCGGTTATACTTTGGTCGTCACACAGTGATTTCTCCACACAGGACTTGGACATTATATCAAACATACTGGTTACTAGATCTATGGTTTTAGATCTAGATTTGGGTGGTTTCCTAATCAGGGTACTTAGACAGCATTCTAAGAGTATTTAGAATGGACGACTCCATGCACGGTAGTGTACCTGCAGGTGATGGAGTCACCATCTCTAAAGGTGTCTTACAGACTAAAAGGGAGAGGGATGTGCATGATTGGCAGATCACTTGCTCCGGTAATTGAGTCAATCATGAGATGTCAAGTACCACACCAGATATTGTTCTTGCACTAGATGCAATAAGTTGACATTAATCCAATCATGGAGAAACAGTCGGAAGCAGTTTTAGAACATAAGTGGATGTTCTAAAAGATATGATAACGACAGCCTCATTCGGGAGACAGTTATCATTCTAGGCTTCCAAGGTGACATGGACGACAAGGAGGTTGTCAGAGTTATAGTTTTTCCTTCTGACGAGGGGCAGTATTTTGGACAGGTGGTCCAAGGCAATACTGAGGGAGGCATGGCGCAGGATACTGATTAAGTTCAGTTGACGATACAGTCTAAGAAGTTTGGATTTAGAGTTCATTTATGAGCTAGGTCCCATCAGACATCCAGACATTCTAAGACAGGTATTGCTCATTTCGGGAGATGGCTTTCTCCGTGAACTTGAGATTTAGAGAGACATAGAGAGAAACATCAAGGCGGATCAACTCACTGAGGCTATTCCTCGAACGCAATAGTTCCGCAAGCGAGCTTTGTGGGACTGATTAGTAGAGGAGTTGGGTGTTCGGTATCACACGGGCTGTGAGTATGCGACATCGCAATAATTAGCCTTGAGTGCAAGTGGGAGATTGTTGGAGATAGTGCCCTCAGAGTCAATTATTAGGTCACAGGTACGTGATTGCAATGATTGATGGAGGACCTATCCCGGTAGGACAGTCTTACTCGAGATGATAGTATGCTATCTGGTTTACCTTTATCATCGTGTACTGCTTTAGGTGACCTGACAAGTCGCTATTACACGTTGATAGAGCCCCTAGGACTCTTGCTTGACCACCAGCAGTATGAGGGCGATCATATAAGTGGGAGCTGGGGTCTATAAGCATATCCTTAAATGGTCCCTAGTCGTGTGAGTTTCGAGACAGGGCATCGATACTCCAGAGTAGACTAGTGTATACAGTCGAGACCCCGATGAGGGGCAGTGGCCGGTCTCACAAGCCACTGGTGTCAGTTGGATCACCTAAGATGTATACAGGTGCTCATTGGGTTATGAGTACACCGGACAGGACTCGCCGGGAACATGCTAGTTGGTCATATACCAGACGTCAGATGGCAATTCCCTGGTGACATATGTACAGGTTAGTTCATCGACCTGGGGATCGTCATTTGTCTCGTGTAAGTTCCCACTGTACTTTGATTACTACCCTACCACGGCTCAAAGGAGTCGTGCAAACAGGTTTTAGTTGGGTACAGTCCCGAGCCACATGGAGGCAGTGAGCGCATCTTTAGGGGTTCGTCTCTCCCGGTATTGGGGGTGAGGTCGTGCTGTGTCTAGGAAAGCCATTACACGAAGCCCTCGGCCGAGGCAAGGAGATTTACTGGTAGGTATTCCAGTAGTATCTCAGGGTGTTCTGGGCTACACTCCGACACGACTTGTACCGCTTTGGGGGGTCTGACTTTTACCAACCCCCTAGGCCCGTCATGCGATACTCATAGACGAACGGACCGGACTGTACGGATATTGTCACTGACAGGCTCAGTAGGGTTGTCAGGCTGAGTTCGCTCACAGACGTCCCTTTTAGTCAGTACCTGGTAGCCCGTTACGTATTGGCTTATACCTCTGACGTGCTAGTGGTTAAATCCATAACCAAGGTGTTGACGAGTCTTTAGAGTCCCCCACATTCAGTTACTCAGCTTTCGGGCGAAAAGTTGTAGAGGCCGTATGGAGATATGGCAAGGTCCAATCAGATACGTGCGGTATTGCACAGATCAGGATCGGACTGTTTGTACTATAGGCCGTATGGATATATGGCAGGGTTCGATCAGATACGTGCGGTATTGCACGGATCAGTATCGAACGGATAATACTAGCCGGCTTTGGTTTAAGCCGGATCCTAGTATAGTACAGTGTAGATTTTGTCTCATTGCATTTGTATTTCGGTCGGAATACAAATGTAGGTGTGTATGCACAGCATCGGGGTTTTCCTGTAATTTATTACGGGACCAGTTTTCTGGAGTTGCCAGTTTGCTTTCCGTTTCGGCCAATTTCCTTTGTATCGTTCATTGGCCGAAGATTGGTGGAGGAGGGCTTATTTGCATTGTTGCAAATAAGTATTTGTGGGGGGTTCTTTGCATATTCTTGTGTCATGATAGCTTTTCATTGATCTTGACTTCTTGACTTCTTCTTGTCATGATGGCATGACTTTTGTGGACATGATTGTTGATGATGGGAGATGATATGGTTGTTGAGTGAGGACTTTTCTTTGTGATCATTATTTTCCATATGATAACCATTCCTCTCTCTCTCTCTTGGATTATTCTTTTGGTCACTCTCTTGATTCACCCCTCTTGAGTTTCTCTCTCTCTCATTCTTTCCTAATGCTTGGCCGGCCAAAGCAATGGGGGGCTGTCCAAATTTAGAGTTTGGGTTTTTTAGCTCATTTCATGTTGCAAAATTCCCACAAGATCAATCCCAAAAGCTCCAAGTTCAATCCCTCCACCAATGGCAACCTCCACTACCCCAAAATGAGACTTCTTCTACTATACATTCTACAGCAAACCTTGGACACGTCGACTAGCCAGCTTCGTGCCCGAGTTGCCTCGGCATTGAGGTGGGAGCCCGTAAAAGAAGTAGGCGATGTGGCGCACTTCCGGCGACGAGGTGGAGACCGGAGCTTCCGCAGGAGATCGGGACGACGACGAGAAGACCGGAGGACTTGGATCAGTCGGTATATCTCTCTCCCCATCTTGTAGTTAGCTAGGACTAATTAATGGTTCGATCCGGGTATTAGTGCGCGGCTGTAACATTTTCAAAAATATAAAATATTAATTTTGGGAATTTTTATAATTTAATATTATTTTATTGATTATTTTAATATTAAATGCAAATAAATAGGAAAAATGTTAGAAAAATTATGAAAAATTTTAGAAAATTCTAAAATGGGTTAATTATTGAAATTATGACATTTTTAAGTTGTTGTGATCATTTTGACACTAATTTAGTGCTAATCGCGATTAAAATCGCTAATCGGGTTTTTTGGTAATTTTGTGCAAAACTTGCACATATCACATTTTCTACACTTGTACACTTTTCTTGCCATGGTTTTTCATTTGGGATCACTATTCTTGTGAGAAGGTTTAGGGATTTAAAAGAAAGGGGAAAAAGAAAAAGAAAGTGTAATGATGAGGGTAGGTGAGAGAGAGAGGTTGACCTTTAACCCTTAACCATTTTCTTCTCCCATCATTTTTCCCCTCTTCTTTCTCCTCTTGCTGCTGCTGCCTTTCCCCCCATCATCCTCCCCTCTTCAAGCCATGAATCATCTCAAAAACATACCCAAAAGCTCATGTCCATTTCATTAAAATTGTGCAAAATCCCTAGATCTACACATGGAGCTAAAGAAGCATGGATTTGGCCACTAGAGGGCAACTCAAGAATTTTCTTGAGTTGCTAATGAAGGTAATTTCTGAACCATTTGCTTAATTATAGCCTTTCCTATAAACCCATGTTAAAATTAGATCGATATTGTGTGATATTATGGATTTGATGAAAACCTAGTTAGGGTTTGAGAGGAACTTGGGTTGTATTGTGAAATTGAGTTCAATTGAGGATACACCAACACCCTAGTGTATGAATTGAGACCCTAACCTGAAGTTTAAACCCATAATGCGGATTTTAGAAACCAATATCGGGGAAAAAACCTGGAATCTGCCACTGTTACTGGAATCTGCTAACACCCCGAGAACCCTAAAATAATATTGAGTGGAAATTGAGATGTGCAGGCACCATAGAGGCAACACCCAAAACCCTAGCTCCCCACTCCACCTTCTGGCCGCCAAAACCTCCATTCTGGCCGCAAATTGCGGCCAGACCAGAGAGGAATCTCCTCGTTTTGCGTGCCTAGCCCCATTTCATCAATTCTTGGCCCTGGGTACTTCTAGTTTTGACAGATTCTATCTAGGGTGAAATCTGGGACATATATCCTAAGTTGCTATTTTGGATTCGTGTTTCCCTATTCCGTATTTTTGATTCTGAAATGGTGGGATGTGTTTTGCCTCGACTATTTGTCGTTTATACGACGATATAGAGGAGTTATTGATGATTTTGAAGGCGTGCCATAGGTTTTCACCTATAGGCCCCTTATCGTATCGTTTTGGATTTTATGCGCCGTTTTAGCTTGGATTTGGTTTAATGCGCATATACGATATTTTGATGTGTAGGTACCCATGAAGACTTCGGGACGACAAGCATACGTGGTGACGTCCGCAATTGGTGATGCAAGGTGAGTAGATTATATCTACAGGGGGAAGTCGGGTGGATGGCGTATAGCACCCCCGCAGTCCGTAGATAGATTACTATGTAGTCTATTGTGATATTAGGTGTATTGTGGATAGTATAGGGTTAGCAGTGACTAGTGCAGTTCATAGTCGCGAACCCTAGGATAGAATTACACCTATACACACACCCTTGCTTATCACTTGTACTTGCACTGTGATTGATGATATGTGATGACTTTGGAGATGAGTCGATGATGTGGGCTTGGTGCCCTGGGATCGGTGATTCTATACGATTCATATGTGGGATATGACTTGTGATTCTTGCGGGCTTGGGATATGTGTTTACCCCCGCATGCATACTTCTCTGATGGTATCGACTTGTACTAGACATAGAGTAGTACCCCCAGACTATATGATCTGATGATACTGATACCTGTTATGTGACGAGATAGTGAGTTGTTGACCCCTTACCCAGCTTTGGGATGCCGTACGATGATTTACCGTACGAGCCGATATTGATGATAGATCCGCACTCATAACTCGAGGATATCTTACGATATGACATTGAGGCGGGATCACCGACTACATATCTTTATATATATACATTGACTCAGATTTAGGTGGTTTCTACACCTACCCCTCCTGATTGACCGGATACTTAGATGTAGTTTGCATAGTAGATGCTTCACTGTGGTGTTGACTACTAGATATCTGCATTTTCCTGCTATTCGCATTGCTGGCATATGTTCATTATTATGCTATTATCATGCTGTTAGGACACCAGCACCATTATCGATGATGCGTATGTTTCACGTACACTATTTGCCGGCTCACACACTTCATCATCGATAATTGCCATGCCACTACACTGTAGTATTGTTGCATTCATGATATGATTACTGCTTGGCATATTGTACACATGTACCTGTACACAAACATAGATGATTCATACTTGATTGAGATTGAGGACTGCAAGATATTCCATGTTACATGATTTCCGATATGATTACCTCTCTTTACTTGTCGCATGCATCATGGATTGATTTTATAGCACGTTGCATTGGATTTACTTCTCGATGTGGATTTTCATGTGATTTCTGGTTTTGAGGACCGTGGGATTATTTAATAAAAGATGCTCTTTATGAAAAACCCGGTACCTCGTGATATGATATTTGGTGCGTCCACCACGCATTTTCTCGGTGCTGAGACGTGTGCTTGAAACCCGATTCGAGGAGGTGATGTACCGTTTGCGGGTTCGTGGTGGGCCCGGTATGGTTCCCCTCGGCGAGATGATCGATGGGTTATGCCGATTGAGCCTGGAGGCGGGCGAGTACCTACCGGTGATTGTATTTGAGCTCGACGGATATCCGGGGGATACCGCCTGGAGCTGAGAGATGGGCGTACTGCCGGGGGCCGACGGGCCGATACCGCGGACGGAGCCCAGAGATGGACATGGGTTGACTCGTACTGCCGGGGGCCGAGGGCCGATACCGCAGACGGAGCCCCATATGGGTGAGGATTTACGTGTCGATGCTTGGCACGGGTTTCATGATGAGTTTTCCATGATTTTGGTTATATCCTCACATTGCATACATGATGCTTGCTGTCAGTGGGTGACAGGTGGACGGGTTCCACAGATATACAGATATGGATCATATACAGACTGGTTTTACACTTATCTTACACCAATATTAGTGGTATGGGACGCTAATATATGTGTATTGATATCATTGATATTTCATCATAGTTACTTCATGCAGACATACCTTATACTGATGACATGTGATTACCTGAGTACCTGGCACTTCATACATGATTAGATGTTACCTTGCCACCTTATTACACTCAGATGTACTCTTGTGGATTATATTATTGATCGTTGACTTAGGATTATGTCTTGCATTCGGTTTCTGCTTGTAGATGTTTCTATTCACGAGTTGGCAACTCACCCCCGTTGTGCCACAGTTCTTGCAGGTTCTACCGTACAGGTTCTATTGCGGCATTTCTGGCACACTTCCTTCTTGCGGGTGAATTGCTTTGGTAGGTGGATTCTTTCGTATCAAGAGCCACTATTGTCTTTATTATTTCATTGTATCTAGAATTTCCATCAACCAAAAACTTGTATATTCTTTCAGACTTAGAGACAGTGTTGTATTATTCGACCTAGAGTCGCGCTTAGTAGTATTGCGGTTTTCTTGTTGCTTTTGAGCTGTCTTTTGGTTTTGATCCTCGCCACTTGGCGTTGTATATTATCATATCATTGTGTGGTTGTGACCGTCGATTGACGAAGAGCTAGCTCCCGCTTGGGGATGCCTTTATCATTTTATATATTGTTATTCATGTTGTACCCCATTCGGGGCCAGTTTTACAAGAGAAACTCTGCCGAAATTTTTAGAAAAGACATAGTGTTTTCAAAACGTACCTTCGGCTTAGTTATTTAAAAACCTTGATTTCAAACCTGTATTTCTTCACTTCTTTGATCCAGTTTTCTTTATTTATTCTTCAAAATGGTTTTAGATTTCTGGGCTTTTGGCTTACTTGGATCAGATGGAGTCCTATAGACTTCATATGTTTCAAGGGCCAGTCACGTGCTCTTTCGGGTCGTGACAGCGGCGGTTTGCCAGTTCAAGAAAAATTTAAGTTTATCACCGCTTCTACATTTGGCCGTCGGATTGACGGCCGGGGCACCGCCGTGCATTTATAACAGCTAGATAATAAATTGACTGAGCCAGACTATATTGATTGGCAAAGGTATGTCCAGATGTCCATTACCTATGACAAGCTAGGCCACCTCCTTACTACTAAAGCCCCCGCCGTCCCACGTTCAGTTTCCACCGCCGCGGATGTTGACTTCCATAAGACAAGCGAAAAAGACAGTGCAAATGCCAAGTGCCTCGTGTTGGCCTCACTAGATGGTGTAAACCAGAGCCAGCAAAAGAAGATGGACTTAGCTTCCATCTTCCTCCATAACAAAGATTTATATGGAGAGCAATCTCGTATGGCAAGATATAAGACCTCGAAGGAATTGCTTCAGGCGAGATTGGCTGTCGGGTCATCTGTAGGGGACCACGTCCTTACGATGATTAGCTATATTGAAGAGCTCACGGACCTGGGGACCACGTTGAAGAACGAGTTATGTACTAACTTGATTCTACAGTCCTTCCCTTCTACTTACGCCATGAAGGAAACTAGCGAGACACCCGTTCTGCTTATTAAGGAATCTTCCTCCTCTAGATCCAAGGCGAAAGCCAAGGGAAAGAAGAAGAAGGCCTTCACCAAGCTGATAGGCGGTGTCAGTGAGATAGAAGGAAAGGGAAGGGCAAATGTTTCGGGGCTAACAATAGGGAAGGAAGGATGTTCCTATTGTCATGGGAAAGGGCATTGGCGGAAGGAATGCAGGGCTTGGAAAGCCAGAATTCAGGTTCCGAAGCACGTTGTGGCTTCGGCTTCGGGTGTGTTTGTGATTGAAAACTGTATGTCAATTAACTCTACTTCCTGGGTACTATATATCGGATCAGGATCTCATATCTGTAATTCATTACAGGCTTTGAGAAACCGTAGAGTTATCAGGGCAGGTGATATGACTCTCAGGGTTGTTAACGGAATGAGCATGGACGATGTATCCGTAGGGGAATATCACCTAGGATTGACAAGTGGGTAGATATTGATTTTTCATAACTGTTTGTGTGTACCTAGTCTGGCTTGTAATATCATATCTGTATCTTGAATTTCTAAAGAAGGATGTGATTTTACATTCGTAAGTGATGTGGTCCACATCCACCTTAATCATAGTTTGATTGGGTCAGGTACACTAGAGGACGGTATATACGTGTTAAATCAAACTCAGGTTTTCAACATCCAGAACACACTTAAAAGAAAGTCTCCAGAATTTAATCAGGCTTTCTTATGGCATTGTAGACTGGGTCACATCAATAAAACACGGTTGACGAAGTTACATAAAGAAGGATATTTGGATCCATTCGAATATCAGTCTTATGCAACTTGTCAATCATGTCTTAAAGGAAAGATGACAAAGACTCCGTTCATTGGACACGGAGTAAGAACGAGCGAGCTCTTGGGACTTATACACAGCGACGTGTGTGGTCCAATGTCTACACATGCAAGAAGTGGTTATTCCTATTTCATTACTTTTACGGATGATTTCTCTAGGTATGTATATGTCTTCTTGATGAAACATAAATCTGAGGCCTTTGAGAAATTCCGAGAATATAAGAATGAAGTGGAAAACCAAACTGGCAAAAGTATCAAGACACTGAGATCTGATCGAGGTGGTGAATACTCAAGTGCCGAGTTCCTGGATTACTTAAAAGAGAATGGAATTCTCTCTAAGCTTACTCCTCCATACACACCACAACATAACGGTGTATCGGAAAGGCAGAACAGAACCCTATTGGATATGCTACGTTCCATGATGAGTAACGCTGAGTTACCGCGAACCTTCTGGGGTTATGCACTAGAATCAGCTGCATATCTTTTCAACAAGGTTCCTACCAAGACCGTGTCTACCACACCATATCAGATGTGGAGTGGGAAGAAACCCTATCTTCAGTATCTGAAGATATGGGGATGTCCAGCTTTTGTCAGAAAGCAGCATGCGGACAAGCTTGAGGCACGCTCAGTACTGTGTATGTTTGTGGGATACCCAAAGAACTCCAGGGGTAACTTTTCTATTACGCAGAGAAACAAAAGGTTTTTTTTTCTTGTCATGCCCAATTTTTCGAAAATCAATTTTTGGAAAAGGAAACTTGTGGGAGCGCAATAGAACTGGAAGAAATTCCAGAACCACAAGCTATTACTGAAAGCATGGTAGAAACAGAGATTTTGAAAGATCTGGACGTCCCTATGCCACTCCGCAGATCTAGTAGGCAGTCTCATTCGCCCGAGAGATACTACGGTTTTCTCATAGACGGGGATAGAGAGGATTGCATCATCGATGATGATGAGCCAACCAGCTTCCAGCAAGCCATTCAGAGCGGTGACTCGGTAAAATGGCTGGATGCAATGGGGACCGAGATGGAGTCCATGTACACCAACAAAGTATGGACTTTAGACACTGCTCCAGAAGGGGTAAACCCCATAGGCTGCAAATGGATCTTCAGAAAGAAGATTGGTGTAGATGGACATGTTGAAACCTATAAGGCTAGACTTGTTGCAAAAGGTTTTTTTCAAAGACCTGGTTTGGACTATGATGAAACCTTTTCTCCAGTGGCTATACTCAAATCCATTCGGATCCTTCTTGCCATTACTGCCTTCCACGATTATGAGATTTGGCAGATGGACGTAAAGACCGCTTTTCTAAATGGAGATTTGGAAGAATGGATCTATATGGATCAGCCAGAGGGTTTCACTCAAGTGGGAGCAGCGGGAAAGTATGCAAGTTGCTTAAATCCATTTATAGATTAAAGCAGGCATCGCGGAGTTGGAACATCTGTTTTGATGAGACGGTCAAAGAATTCGACTTTATCAAAAATCCAGATGAACCATGCATAAGATTGTAACAAGAACTGTTGTATTCTTCATCTTGTACGTGGATGAAATTCTCTTGATAGGAAATAACATTCCTATGCTACAATCATTCAAATAATTCTTATCACAGAGGTTCTCCATGAAAGACCTGAGTGATGCCTCCTACATTCTGGGGATCCAGATCTATCGTGATAGATCTAAGAGGATGTTGGGACTTTCACAGTCCAGGTACATCAAAACCAAACTAAAGAGATTTATTATGGAAGATTCAAAGCGCGGTAGTCTACCGGCTTCTCACGGAATCGCCCTCTCCAAAGAGATGTCTCCCAAGACTTATTTAGAAAGGGCCTGCATGTCAATTATACCCTACGCTTCTGCGATAGGCTCTATAATGTATGCAATGTTATGTACCAGACCAGATGTTGCTTACGCACTTAGCGTGGTAAGCCAGTATCAGTCAAACCTAAGGAAGAATCTGTGGATAGCAGTAAAGAACATTCTCAAGTGCCTGAGAAGGACTAAGGAGATGTTCTTTGTGTATGGCAGAAAAGAACTCCAGATCGATGCCTTTGCTGACTCTAGCTTCTAGAGTGACAAGGATGACTCCAAGTCCGTGTCGGGTTATGTAACATTTCAGAAAATATAAAATATTACTTTTGGAATTTAATATTAAAATAATATATTTCCCGAAAACTACCCGATTTGTGAATTTGGGGTTTTCGTAAAATGGTATAAATATATACCAATATTTGTGAAATAATTGGAGATTAAAATGATTTATTCATATAAAAATATATTTATCGGATTTGGAATTTTTATAATTATTTATATGCAGTTTGAATAAAAATTGATTAGTGCACTACTAATCGCGATTAAGCCAAATCCGTGTTTCTACATTTTCCATGGTTAGTGCACCATGACATGTTGCATGTTGTTTCTTTTGTGTTAGTGGTATTATGTGTTTATTGTGAGAAAAGAAAAGGGAAGCTAAAAGAAAAAAGACGATAATTGAGAGAGTGACCATAAGAGAGAGAGAGAGGGTAAGAAAAAGAGTGAGAATAAGAGAGAGAGAGGGGGGGGGGCTGCCTCATTTCCTCACCCCATTATTTTCCTTCATCTTCTTCCTCTTCAAGCTCCCTTCATTCTACCCTTATGTATCATCTCCAAAACCTTGCTAAAACCCTACACCCTCTTCACAAAAAATGATCCGCACCTCTCTACAAACCCAATGGATGCTTCAAAGTTGGATTTTGGTCACTTTGAGCAACTCAAGAAAATTCGTGAGTTGCTAAATGAGATAAATCTCACACTTTTAGTTTAGTAATTTAGTCTCTTTAACTTCTATTATAGTTTAGAATTAGTTATGTGAGGATTTGGGAGCTTTGAAAATTTCTAGAGGAGACTTAGGGGATTCTTGAGTTGTGATGGTGCATTTGAGTATAATTGGTGACTACAAACCCCTCTTGGTGTTAAAAAACCAGTGACTAAACCCAAAAACTTGAATTAGATGTTTCAATGTCGGTTTTATGAACATCTTGAGCCTACAGGGAATCTGGAGTGACCTGAGACCTGTACGAGAAAAAACTAGCAACTCTATGGACCTAGATTGAACACTAGGAGGCCACCCTGAGAATACGAGCCCAAACCAAGCTGCCCAGGCCGAGCAGGCCGAATTTTTGGGTAATGTCGCTGGGTCATTCATGGGTGTTGGTGTTGGAATTGGTTTTGTAGCTCACTTACCTCGTAGACTAGCCCACTATATTGCTTGTTTAGCCTAATTTTACCTGAGACTAAATCTGGAACCATTTTCTTGAGTTGTTATTTTGGGTTTTGTAACTTTTAATGACTTGAACTTTGGATATTGTGTTTTGTCTCGGTCACTTGACGTTTGTATGTCGATATCGGGAGTTGTTGGGTTATTCTTGCATGCGTAGTCTATAGGTTCTAACCTATGAGTGCACCGTGTGCCGTATCGGTTTTCCGTACTTGATTTTAATAGCATTGCGATTGTGTATTTGTTGTAGGTACCTTCGCGTGGATTCCGAGATGACGAAGCATATCGACTACGGCTGAACAAGGAGTTCAGCAGGTGAGTAGATTTATATCTACGGGGGAAGTCGGGTGGATGGCGTATAGCACCCCCGCAAATTATAATGGAAACCGATATATAGAATACGGTTAAGGAAACCATATTAGAAACTTATGGATATGGTTAAAGAATTAGTAGGAGACAAGATATACCACGACTTAAGGTTATAGTTTATGGTTTAGTGTGACGTGATATGATAGAAATGATGTCTCGAATTGATATATAAGGATGTGAAACGTGAATGTGAATCACGATATATATGTGTGTGTGTGTGTGTAGTGAAAAAGAATCAGTATGAGATTATAGTGGCATGATATGAGGTTGATAAATGTGATATGAGATTAAGAGGATGACTTGATGTGAGATATTGATGTGATGAAAAGAGTATACGATGAGATATGATGACTTGGTTTGATATGTCGTTATACGGATGCGAGTCGATATGAGATAATTGATACCTTTGTCGGTCCCATGATTTGAGATTGATATGGATGTGACCTGAGAGATAGATATATGTATGTATGATGATGTGAATAATGAGTGATATGCCGTACGAGACGTTAGGTCCGTACCCTCATTGTCATATAGGTTGATAGAATCCCTAATTGTCTAATGCCGCCGTACGATGAATACCGTACGTGATGAGTTTTACTTGATTGATCCATACCCTTGACTAGAGGATGTCGTACGATGGATTATACCGTACGTGATGTTGTGAGGCTGGATGCCGATTGATAGATTCACCGACTCGGATATGTTGTAGATACGTATACCTTATAGCATTTCGCTTACGATGTACTTGCTGCTACATTCGTGATATTCTCATCTTACTATATATATACCTGTGCTAGTACACCTACACCATTATCGATGATGCGTATGTTACACTTACACAGATTTGCCGGCTCACACACTTTCATCATCGATAATTACTATGTCGCTTACACAGTAGAATTGCCACATCATTATACTATGTTGCATGATATACTTGATATGCTCACATCATTATGCTATGTTGCATGATATACTTACTATGTTAGTGTATATGCCCTAGAGGCCATTACTGTATTATACTGGATTGTATATTACTTGATGGAAGCTTGGGATATTCACCTTGTTTTGACATTCTTGCTCAAAATGGTAGTATGCTACTTGGTTTGTTTCTGCTTTAATGTGTGCATGTGTTTCTTTTAGCATATCGTCTTTACACATTAGTGGAGCCCTTAGGATCTTTGCTTGATTACCAGCGTTGTGATGGCAGTCACACTCATGGGGGCTGGGTAATCTATAAGCACATCCTTATGCAGGTCCCTAGTCGCAGGACTATCGATACAGGGCATCGATACTCCGGAGTAGACTAGCGTATGCGCTTCTCATCCCAGCTTGGGAGACGGCCTGTCCCACAGCCGTCAGTACGTCGTACTTGGAATAGTATGCGGGTGCTCGTTAGGTTACGAGTACACTGGACAGGACTCGTCGAAAACTGTTGGTTGGTATTATACATATCGTCAGTTATCAGTTCCCAGGTGACATGAGTACAGCTTAGTCCGTTGACTTGACACTGTCACTTCGCCTCGAGTGTGTTCCCACTATACTTTGATTACTACCTTACCACGGCTCAAAGGAGTCGTGCAAACAGGTAGTTTTTGGGTGCAGTCCCGAAGCACTTGGAAGCAGTGACGGTTAGACAGGATTCGTCTCTCCCGGTATTGGGGGTTGATATCGCGCTGTGTCTAGGAGAGCCATTACACAAAATCCCTGGCCAGGGCAATCGAGATAGAATGGTAGGTTTCCAGGGTTATCTTAGGTGTTCTGGGCTACACTCCGGAACGACTTGTACCGTTAGTAGGGGACTGGACGTTTACCGCCCCCTAGGCCCTCCATGCGATGTTCTTAGACGAACAGACCGGACTGTACGGAGACTGTCACATTCAGGCTCAGTAGGAGTTCAGATGAGGTTTACCTCGTCAGTCTTCTTATCGGCATCTACCTGGGGACCGTTACGTACAGCTAGTGCCGCTTGCGGTCTGCGGTTAAACCCACTGCCAGCGTAGTGTCGAGTCTTTAGAGTCCCACACAGAGGGTTATTCGCCTTTAGGCAAAATGAGTAGAGGTCGCATGGTTTTGCGACAGGGTTCGTTCACATCCGTGCACTTGTGCGCATTTGATGTCCGGACAGCTTATACTAGCAGGCTTTGGTTTAGGCCGGATCCTAGTATATGATTTGGGATTGGTTTTATCTCATTGTATTCGTGTTCCTCGGAACACGGATACGGGTGTGTATGCACAGTTGACTGAGACAGAGGCAGAGGACTTTGATTAGGGTTGATGACCATTGTCATTTTCTTAACCCTAATGTTTATGTGTGAATTATGATTTATTAATAATTAGTTAATTATAATTGTGCATGGTTAGGATTGTTGACCATTTGACTATACTTGACTTGTTGACCTAGGTTGACAAGTTGACCATCATCATTCCATATGAAAGATGCTCTTTGATCCTTGCAAAAGCATTTAATGTGAAATGATAATGGTCATTTCTTGATTAACCATGACAATTATCTTGGCTAATTATCTATTATTCATAAATCACATATATGTGAGAAGGGTTGTATTATTCTTCTCACTTGTTCATTTCCATTCTCTCTCCTCCTCTTCCTCTCTCTCTAGCTCTCCCATCTCATGAGTTGAGAACCATTTGAGCTTGAGATAATCCCTTCAAAAACACTCTCTACTCTTTCTAAGGTCCTAGGTCTAGCACACCAAGCACCTTAGTTACTTCTAGTTTGAGGTTGGAGCTAAAGGTTGAAGCCCTCGGGTGGATCTTTCTTCGGCAAAAGAAGGCGACAAGGAGAACCCATTCTTTCACTCCAAGGAGCAAGGAGAGAAGGACTTGAAGACCTAGGTATAACCCACTTTCCGAGTAGCTAACTCTCTTTAGCTTTGTAGTTAGTTTTGTTTAGGAAAGATCCCACCTTTACATAGTCCATGTTGCCTAGTGTTGTAAAAATCGGATTTTTCATAACGTTTCCGCCTCCCCGCAAGCACCGGGGTGGGCAACGTGGACTTACATAATATACCCACATCATTATGATATGTTGCATGATATACTGATATGCTCGCATCATTGTTCTGTTAGTGTATATGCCCTAAGGGCCATTATTGTATCATACTAGTTTGTATATTACTTAATGGAAGCTTGGGATATTCACATGTATATAACAGTCTTGCTAAACATGGTAGTTTGCTACTTGGTTTTTCTATCTTAATATGTGAGTATACGTATTGATAGAGCTCTTAGGATCTTGCTTGACTACCAGCGTTGTGATGGCAGTCACACTAGTGGGGGCTGGGTAGTCTACAAGCACATCCTTATTCAGGTCCCTAGTCATAGGATTATCGAGACATGGCATCGATACTCCGGAGTATACTAGTGTGTACGCTTCTCATCCCAGTTGGGGAGATGGTCTGTCCCACAGCCGTCAGTACGTCGTACTGAAGATAGTATGCAGGTGCTCGTTAGGTTACGGGTACACCGGACAGGACTCACAAGGAACTGTTGGTTGGTTTTATACCAGTCGTCAGTTAACAGTTCCCAGGTGACATGAGTACAGCATAGTCCGCAGACTTGACACTGCTACTTCACCTCGAGTGTATCCCACGGTTCTTAGATTGCTACCCTACCACGGCTCAAAGGAGTCGTGCAAACAGGTAGCAGTTGGGTGCAGTCCCGAGCACTTGGAGGCAGTGGCGGTTAGACAGGATTCATCTCTCCCGGTATTGGGAGTTGATATCGCGCTGTGTCAGAGAGCCATTACGCAAAGTCCCTGGCCAGGGCAAGCGAGATTTGCTGGTAGGTTCCAGTAGTTTCTCAGGGTGTAATGGGCTTCACTCCGACACGACTTATACAGCTATTAGGGGACTGACGCTTGCCGCCCCCTAGGCCCGATATGCGATAGTCTTAGACGAATAGGCCGGACTGTACGGAGATTGTCACATCAGACTCAGTAGGAGTTCGGATGGGTTTCCTCATCGTCCTTCTTATCGACATCTACCTGGGGACCGTTACGTACAGCTAGTGCCGCTTGCGGTCTGTGGTTAAACCCACTGCCAGCGTAGTAGTCGAGTCTCTAGAGTCCTACACAGAGAGTTTCCCTACTCCAGGCGAAACGATATAGAGGTCGTATGGTTTTACGACAAGGGTTCGGACGCATACGTGTGTTTACGCACGTACGACATCCGGACAGTTTTTACTAGCCGGCTTTGGTTTAAGCCAGTTTCTAGTATCCGGTTATTGGATTTATACAGTCTAAAGTTTTTCCTTGTTTTCACGGATAGAAGGAGCGTTCTCATAATTTCGCGAGAAGCTTCTAGAAGATGGTGACTTGAGGGTTAAGGTGGCATATGCATTAAATGAGATTAGTGACTCATTTGTGTGATTCATCCATGTCATTAATGCATCATAAATGCTTAATGACTTATGGAGATGAATCACCCATTTGTATTTATGAAGCATGGTTGTTAAATCCTTTATTTTCTTTTATGGATAAATAATAATGCTTCATATATATTATGATAGATCATTATCTCATTCTTATTCTCTTGCTCATATTCTCTCTCCTCAAGCTCTCTCTCTTCAAACCCTAATCCTCCCCTCTCATGTGTTGAGACCAAAGATTAGAATAGACTACTTAATCCATAACCATTCTCTATATCACGTAGGTTACTTAGATTAGCACTTTAAGAAACCTAGTTACCTCAAGTTAGAGGTGAAGCTTGAAGTAAAGCTCTCGGGTGGATCATCTACTACATAGAGAAGGCCGGAGAGGACGTGGAGAACGAAAAGACGAAGGACACGGTTCTACAGGTATAATCACTTTTCATAGTGGTTGATAAGTTCTATGATTCTTGTTAGTTATAGTTTAGAAAAGATTCTCGGTTAGTCGATGTTTATGCCTAAAACAAGATCGTTTTTCATTATTCCGCCTCCCCGCAAGTCGTGGGGTGTTGTACATCGACTTACAGTGGTATCAGAGCCTCGCTAAACAATAATTAACTCATTAGCAAAGTCGTAAGTATTTCGAACGCAAAAAGAACCGGAAAGATCATCGATTTAACACAGTTTCTGTCGAATTTAAAACATGCCTAAAAATTTTTCAGGGACCTGCAGAATAAAAAGCAGGGAATAATAGGGCTACTGCAGAAATTTGGACTTGTGACTCGGCTAACTCACCGCGGAACCGCGGCGGATCCATGCGATCCGCCGCGGATCCGCGGCCGAATTGGGGCCGAGTCAGCCCAAATTTCTTCAGTAACTCTTATGTGTTAACAGTGATATTTCTGGGATATTTTATTTTCTGCTAAGATCTCAGGTGCACAGAGAAGTTTTGGAGTAGAATCTAAAGTGTTTTGCTCGATCGAAATTTTACGATGTTTGCTAATATGATTATATCTGTGATTGTATAATGTGTTCGTAAACCTCCCCTAACTGCTAGTATGTCGGTTGGCAGGGGGTTGCACATTTCTGTAATGGTTTTTACTGTTTGTGGTTATGAACTGTATTGGACTGTTGTGATGATTAGCCGGGGTTTGAGATGGGTTATTATATTCATTCATTCAATATAATTGTAATATGTTGTAATATAATTTTGCGGGGCACATCCAGGTTGCGGTTGTTGCCACCGTTGTATTATTTCATTTTACTGTTTTTGCTCCTAGGATAGACCCAAGGTGGGGTGCACAAACTACCGGGTACTTTGAAGTGTTTAGTGGCCTACTCACTTTGTTGAGGAAGACCGCTTCACTTCGGGTATTTGGCGGGTAGTTTGTCGTACCCGTAGGAGTCTAGGGTGGGGTAATGGCTATTCATCACAACTGTGTAATCCATATTTTTTTGCAAGCTCTAAAACAAACGCGGATTGCTTGCAAATCCAATAATGCTCATATGAGATCTGGAATGCCTATTATTGCGTCTGACGAATGTACAATATCTATATATGATAGCTATTTAGACGTCACTTATGTTTTACACCCGCGCTAGCCCAGCCCCCGCTCTGCCGTTAGTTAAGTAACCTAACAGGTGATGACGGGACCCAGTGGCGAATGTGGATGGCATAAGAGGACGTTGTATTTTCGTTGTTTTCTGCAATGATAGGTTAATGATGGGACACATTATTTATAATGCAAAGAAAATAAACTAAAAGATGAATCGTTGGAACAATTTAAAAAAAACCACTCGGTTATTTTAAAACAGATGATGTTTTTAAATTGCGGAGCTTTAACCACTCCTTTTAAAAAGCTATCAGGTTCCTTCGGTCATATCAAGTTCACTACGTTCACGATTTCACCAAAACCATTCGTAGCCCTCCGTCATTTCATTTGAGTATTCAGTAGTATTCAAGCTATGCATTTTGGCCAAAGTCAAGGCATAGTGTTTGGCAGCTGCTGGGTTTTTATTTGTTGCATAAGATAGATGAGTTAGTTTGGGACAGTCGTATTATCATTTGACCAAAGTCAGGGGTATGTACGGATGGGTTCAAATTGACAAGATAATGACGGGTAGAACTTGACATGTGACTTATGACATTTTGACCAAAGCCATGGTCATAAGAGCATGGGGCAAAAACTTATATCGGGAATTTCTAAAGAAACAGAAATTTGCAAAGAGATGCATACCATTTGGAGTTTGATGAATGTTGGTAGGATTCCTTCAACATTATCATACGATGATATTTGGATCCCGATCCTACTGTGAGTATATGCTACTCATCAGGATATTCGTCACTTAACGATCAATGCTATAAACCAAGTAGGTGTCAAGAAAGGTGTCAACGGGGTTACGCCCCCAGAGAAAAGAGGTTATTTAATTAAGGAACTTCGCGAAAGCGTTGGAAAACCTCCCTCGAAGTACCGACACCAGCCTGGCTGAACGGTTAAGCAAGTATTGTACAATGAGAATAGTCCTGGCTAATTCTTCTTTTATGGTTTGAGGAAGGATTCGAGAAACAATGGGAGCCATCCAGTTTAGATAAATTAAAAACCACTCTAAACTTGCAAGAGCATCATGCTAAAGAGTTTTCTTCTCTCTCTCCTAATTGCAGCGACCCTGAAAATGACTGGACTTAAGTTACTTTTAGAGAAAAATATACTGACAGGGCCAAACTATAAAGATTGGTTGCGGAATGTTAAAATGGCTTTGACCTATGACAAATTGGGGTACGTCCTCACCGCTAAGGCACCTGCAGTCCCAGGTCCCAAATCCAGTAATGCGGATAAGGAAATCCACAAAACCTGGGAGTATGATTGCGCAAAGGCCAACTGCATCGTGCTTGACTCGATGAACAGTGAACATCAGAGGAGGCACGAGGATATGGATCTTGATGCCATATTTCTCCATACAAAAGAACTTTATGGAGAGCAATATCGTATAGCAAGATACGAGACCTCTAAGAACTTGTTTCGAGCGAGGTTGGCCGTCGGATCATTGGTAGGAGAATATGTCCTAAAGATGATTGGCTACATAGAAGAGCTCGCAGACCTTGGGACGACTTTGGATAATGAGCTCTATAAAGACCTTATTCTCCAGTCCCTTCCTTCCACCTACACCCAGTTTATTCTGAACTTCAACATTCAAAGAAAAGAAGTTGAACTTCCAGAACTCCTTAACATGTTGAGGAGTGCAGAGGGCATCTTGCAGAAGGCAAGGGAAACACCCGCTATGTTTGTTGGCGGTGCTTCTTCTTCCGGGTCCAAGGCTAGGGCCAAAAGAAGGAAAAAGAAGGCCGCCACCAAACCTAGAGGAGGTGTAAGTAAGGTGGGAGGGAAGGGAAAGAAAAAGTTTGCGGTACCAGTAGTGGCCCAGGATGAATGTTTCCATTGTCATAGGAAAGGGCACTGGAAGAAACATTGCAAGGCGTGGAACGCCAAGAACCAGGAACCGAAGCAAGCTGTGGCTTCGACTTCAGGTGTGTTTATAATTGAGAATTGTCTGTCAATCAACTCTACTTCCTGGGTATTGGATACCAGATCAGGATCTCATATTTGCAATTCATTGCTTGCAGGCACTAAGAAATCGTAGAGTGTTGAAGGATGGTGATATGACCCTGATGGTTGCTAACGGAGCTAGCGTGGGAGCTGTGTCCGTAGGGGATTATCACCTGGGATTGACGAGTGGACACATTTTGGTTTTACATAACTGTTTTTTTGTACCCAGTTTAATGTGTAATATCATATCTGTTTCCTTGTTATCAAATAAAGGTTATGATTTCACGTTTGTAAGTGATGTTGTGAACATCCACCTTAATCATAGTTTGATTAGGTCCGGTACACTGGATAACGGTATATATGTCTTAAACCAACTCCAAATTTTCAATGTCCAGAACACACTAAAAATAAAGTCTCCAGATTTAAATAAAGCTTTCTTATGGCATTGTAGACTGGGTCACATCAATGAGAGAAGGTTGACTAAGTTACATAGAGAAGGATATTTGGACTCGTTCGAATATCAAACTTATGTCACTTGTCAATCTCGTCTCAAGGGAAAGATGACAAAGACTCCATTTACTGGACATGGAGTAAGCGCGAGCGAGCTCTTAGGACTCATACACAGTGATGTATGTGGTCCAATGTCTATACATGCAAGAGGTGGTTTTTCCTATTTCATTACTTTTACGGATGATTACTCAAGGTACGAATTCATTTATCTGATGAAACATAAATCCGAGGCTTTTGAGAAATTCCAAGAGTATAAAAATGAAGTAGAAAACCAAACCGGCAAAAGTATTAAGACACTAAGATCCGATCGAGGTGGTGAATACTTGAGTGCCGAGTTTCTAGGTTACCTAAAAGAGAAAGGAATTCTCTCTCAGCTTACTCCTCCATACACTCCACAGCATAACGGTGTATCGGAGAGACGGAATCGAACCCTATTGGATATGGTGCGTTCCATGATGAGTAATGCTGAGTTACCGCGATCTTTCTGGGGTTATGCGCTAGATTCAGCGGCATATCTTCTAAACAGAGCTCCTACCAAGACTGTGCCTACCACCCCATATCAGATGTGGAGTGGGAAGAAACCCCATCTTCAGCATATGAAGATATGGGGATGTCCAGCTTTTGTTAAAAAGCAGCATGCAGACAAGCTCAAGGCACGATCAGTAAAGTGTAAGTTTGTGGGATATCCAAAGAACTCCAAGGGATATTATTTCTATTATGCAGAGGAACAAAAGGTTTTTGTTTCTCGTAATGCCCATTTTCTAGAACAGCAGTTTTTAGAAAAGGAAATAAGTGGGAGCGAAATAGAACTGGAAGAAATTCCAGAACCACAAACTACTACTGAAAGTTTGGTAGAACCAGTAGTTCAAGAAGAACAAGACATTCCAGCACCCCTCCGCAGGAGTAGTAGGCCGTCTCATCCGCCTGAGAGATACTACGGTTTTCTCATAGATGGGGATAGAGAGGATTGCATCATAGATGATGATGAACCTACTAGCTTCCAGCAGGCCATCCAGAGCGGCGACTCGGTACGATGGCTAGATGCAATGCGGACCGAAATAGAGTCCATGTACACCGACAAAGTATGGACTTTGGACTTTGCTCCAGATGGGGTAAAACCCATAGGATGCAAATGGATCTTCAAGAAAAAGATTGGTGTAGATGGACAGTTGGAAACCTATAAGGCTAGACTTGTTGCAAAGGGTTTTCGTCAAAGACCTGGATTGGACTATGACGAAACTTTTTCTCCAGTGGCTATGCTCAAATCCATTCGGGTCCTTCTTGCTATTGCTGCCTTCCATGATTATGAAATCTGACAGATGGACGTAAAGACGGCTTTTCTGAATAGTAATTTAGAAGAGTGTGTCTATATGCATCAGCCAGAGGGTTTCAATCAGAGTGGGAGCAGCGGGAAAGTATGCAAGTTGCTTAAATCCATTTATGGATTAAAGCAGGAATCGCGGAGTTGGAACATCTGTTTTGATGAAACAGTCAAAGAATATGACTTTATCAAAAATCCAGATGAACCGTGTATATATAGTAAAGTTGTAGCTAGAACTGTTGTATTCCTCGTCTTGTACGTGGATGACATTCTATTAATAGGAAATGACATTCCTATGCTACAATCTGTCAAAGGATTCTTGTCACACAGGTTCTCCATGAAAGACCTGGGTGATGCCTCTTACATTCTGGGGATCCGGATCTATCGTGATAGATCCAAGAGGATGTTGGGACTTTCGCAGTCCAGGTATATCGACACTGTACTGAAAAGATTCAGTATGGAAGATTCTAAGCGCGGTAATCTACCGGCTTGTCACGGAATCACCCTATCCAAAGAGATGTCTCCCAAGACTGATTTGGAAAGGGAACGCATGTCTATTATACCCTACGCTTCTGCGGTAGGCTCTATAATGTATGTGATGTTGTGCACCAGACCAGATGTAGCTTACGCACTGAGCGTGGTAAGCCGGTATCAGTCAGACCCAGGGGAGAAGCACTGAATAGCAGTAAAGAACATTCTCAAGTACCTGAGGAGGACTAAGGAGATGTTCTTGGTTTACGGCGGAAAAGACCTCAAGATGGAGGCCTTTGCTGATTCCGGCTTCTAGAGTGATAAGGACGATTCCAAGTCCATGTCAGGTTATGTCTTTACCCTCAATGGAGGGGCGGTGTGCTGAAAGAGTTCCAAGCAGGACACCGTTGCTGACTCGACGATGGAAGCGGAGTATATTGCTGCTTGCGATGCCGCAAAATAAGCGGTCTGGATGAAGAAGTTCCTAACAGAACTTCAGGTGGTTCCTACCATTGTTGATCCAATACCTCTGTATTGCGACAACAACGGAGCTATAGCTTTAGCGAAGGAACCAAGGTCCCATCAGAAGTCCAGACACATCTTAAGGCGGTATCACCAGATCAGGGAGATCATTGATCGTCGGGAGATCGAGGTTCGGAGAGTTGCTACTGAAGAGAACATTGTTGATCCATTCACGAAGGCCCTACCTCAGATTCAGTTCGAGAGGCGACTCGAGATCATCGGTCTTCGATATGCCAGTACATGGCCCTAGTGCAAGTGGGAGATTGTTAGTGTATAAGCCCTAGGGGCCATTATTGTATCATACTAGTTTGTATATTACTTAATGGAAGCTTGGGATATTTACATGTATATAACAGTCTTGCTAAACATGGTAGTATGCTACTTGGTTTTTCTATCTTAATATGTGAGTATACGTATTGATATAGCTCTTAGGATCTTGCTTGACTACCAGCATTGTGATGGCAGTCACACTAGTGGGGGCTGGGTAGTCTACAAGCACATCCTTATTCAAGTCCCTAGTCGTAGGATTATCGAGACAGGGTATCGATACTCTGGAGTAGACTAGTGTGTACGCTTCTCATCCCAGTTGGGGAGATGGTCTGTCCCACAGCCGTCAGTACGTCGTACTGGAGATAGTATGCAGGTGCTCGTTAGGTTACGGGTACACCGGACAAGACTCATAGGGAACTGTTGGTTTGTTTTATACCAGTCGTCAGTTAACAGTTCCCAGGTGACATGAGTACAGCATAGTCCGCAGACTTGACACTGCTACTTCGCCTCGAGTGCATCCTACTGTTCTTAGATTGCTACCCTACCACGGCTCAAAAGAGTCGTGCAAACAGGTAGCAGTTGGGTGAAGTCCCGAGCACTTGGAGGCAGTGGCGGTTAGACAGGATTCGTCTCTCCCGGTATTGGGAGTTGATATCGCGCTGTGTCAGAGAGCCATTAAGCAAAGTCCCTGACCAGGGCAAGCGAGATTTGCAGGTAGGTTCCAGTAGTTTCTCAGGGTGTAATGGGCTTCACTCCGATACGACTTATACCGCTATTAGGGGACTGACGCTTGCCGCCCCCTAGGCATGATATGCGATAGTCTTAGACGAACAGACCGGACTGTACGGAGATTGTCACATCAGACTCAGTAGGAGTTCGGATGGGTTTCCTCATCGGCCTTCTTATCGACATCTACTTGGGGACCGTTACGTACAGCTAGTGCCGCTTGCGGTCTGTGGTTAAACCCACTGCCAGCGTAGTAGTCGAGTCTCTAGAGTCCCACACAGAGAGTTTCCCTACTCCAGGCGAAACGATATAGAGGTCGTATGGTTTTACGACAAGGGTTCGAACGCATACGTGTATTTACGCACGTACGACATCCGGACAGTTTTTACTAGCCGGCTTTGGTTTAAGCAAGTTTCTAGTATCCGGTTATTGGATTTATACAGTCTAAAGTTTTTCCGTGTTTTCACGGATAGGAGGGGCGTTCTCGTAATTTCGCGAGAAGTTTCTAGAGGATGATGACTTGAGGGTTAAGGTGGCATATGCATTAAATGAGATTAGTGACTCATTTGTGTGATTCATCCATGTCATTAATGCATCATAAATGCTTAATGACTCATGGAGATGAATCACCCATTTGTATTTATGAAGCATGGTTGTTAAATCTTTTATTTTCTTTTATGGATAAATAATAATGCTTCATATATATTATGATAGATCATTATCTCATTCTTATTCTCTTGCTCACTTTCTCTCTCCTCAAGCTCTCTCTCTTGAAACCCTAATCCTCCCCTCTCATGTGTTGAGACCAAGGATTAGAATAGACTACTTAATCCATAACCATTCTCTATATCACCTAGGTTACTTAGATTAGCACTTTAAGAAACCTAGTTACCTCAAGTTAGAGGTGAAGCTTGAAGTAAAGGTCTAGGGTGGATCATCTACTACATAGAGAAGGCCGGAGAGGACGTGGAGAACGAAAAGACGAAGGATACGGTTCTACAGGTTTAATCACTTTTCATAGTAGTTGATAACTTCTATGATTCTTGTTAGTTATAGTTTAGCAAAGATTCTCGGTTAGTCGATGTTTACGCCTAAAACAAGATCATTTTTCATTATTCCGCCTCCCCCAAGTCGTGGGGTGTTGTACATCGACTTACAGGTTCTATGTTGCATGTTATACTGATATGCTCACATTTCTGTTCTATATTTGCATACATTATGCTTTACGATTATATGCGTTGAGATGTTGTTTTCATGAGATTCTGGATTTGAGAACCATGGTTATATTTCAAAAGAAAGTATGTATTGTTTTAAAAACCCGGTTTCTCTTGATATGATATTTCGAGACGTCCACCATGTGTTTTCTCGGTTATGAATTATGTGATACCCGATTCGAGGAGCTGGATGAGGTCGTTTGTGGATACATGGTGGACCCGGTATGGTACCCCAGGGCAAGAAAGGTAAGTTGTGCAGTAGACGATGAGCCTGGCAGAGGGACTAATACCTACCAGTGATAGTATTTGGGCTCGGCGGTTATCCAGAGGATACCGACCGGAGTCGTGAGAAGATATGGGCCGATCTGGACTGACGGAGCCCGTGGGCCGATCCGGACTGACGGAGCCCGAGATATGAGGATTTACGTGTTGATATTGGACACGGGTTTTGATTGTTTGAATTCTTCGTTGTGTCGGTTTATAGAAAATTGTATAGAAATCACAACCAAAAATATTTTCACCGCAATCAATAACGGTGTCGAATATAGCGCGTTAGTAAGTGCGGATCGTCCACAGGGAAAGTGTAATCGTTCGTGTTTCAATTTAGATGAGTTGAAACTTTAAAGAAATGAAAACAAACAACAATTCATGATTTAAAGATTTAAAGTTCAAGAATTAGAAAAAATCTAGTCTAATCAAGAAACGATAAAATCAAGAATTGAGAATTTGTGATGATTTCCAAACCAACAATCGAGATTCGAAGTGTGGCTCGAAGGAGTAGATCGGATCTATAGATATGATGAGATCTAATGATTTCATATTCTTATCTATTAACGAATTGATACTAGATCGATGACGATTTATCGAGGTTAAGGATCTTGCGACGAAGCTAGAGTTTCCTCATCTTATCATTTGTCCTTTCGATGAATCTCTGTCACGTCCCGAAAGTACGGAACATGACCGGCACTTAAACTACGAAACGTCTCGAGGCGTTCGTAATCTAAGTAAGCCGAAATCCCAGAAATCCAAACCAAGAAAAGTAGTAGAGTGAAGGAAAACCAATTTAAATCAAGTAGTTTTAATAGCATAAGCCGAATTATGCGTTTTTAAAAACATCAAATATTTCCTGAAAATTTCGGCAGAGTCTCCTTTGTAAATACAGGCCCCCAAATGGGATACAACATGAATAGTATACGAAATCAATAAAAGGCATCCCCAATCGGGAGCTAGCTCTTCGTCAATCGACGGTCACAACCACACAAGAAATATAATATACAACGCCAATGGCGAGGATCAAAACTCAAAAGGAACTCAAAACAACAAGAAATCCACAGAAAAATAACGTGCAACTCTAAGGTCAAAAGAATAACATCACTGGTCTCTATCTCAGAAATACATACATGTTTGGTTGATGGAATTTACTAGATACAACTGAATAATATAATACAAGGTAATATGATGGGTACGATACCAATAAACCCACCTACTAGCAAGTCACCCGAACGAAACTATGCCCGCAAAGCCGTAAAGAAACCTGTACGGTAAACCTGCAAGAAACTGGGGCACAACGGGGGTGAGTTGCCAACTCGTGAATAGAAAAACATCTACGAATAAAAATCGCATGTATGATGCAATCCTAGGTCATACGATCATAATATATCCTCAATATAACCAACAGTCTATAACAATGACTAGGGTATATATCTAACCCAAGTGTAATCCCATGTGCCCGTGTCAGTGCCTCAGGTAGCGATATATCATATGGATGATGTATGAATGCATGAAACAGAATGCATGTACTGAATAAAACTTCTTTCATAAATCAGTGAGATTTCTGTATTTTAAAAATGAGGTACCATAAATGAAATCAGCATAAAACAGTGCCCAGCATCGACACAAAACAAGTGTCCAAATACCTGGATATCTCTGTGTCACAATCTCTGTACCTCAAATCTCAATGTCTCAATCACAATATCTAGGGTGCCGTCAGTCCAGACCGGCCACTACCATCCTTCTCAAGACCACGACGGTATCCTCCGGATATCCGACGCGTCGGGTAAAATCACCGGTCGGTAGTGCTCCCCTGCCAGGCTCAACGTCAACAACACGATCCTCTTGCCCCAGGGTACCGCACCGGGCCCACCATGTACCCGAAACGGTTCCTCCACTCCTCGAATCGGGTCTCGAAATCCATCAGCAAACTCATGGTGGACGACTCATACATCATGGGAAAACCGCACTTTTTATTTAAAAGAGAGGGAAGAAGCTTATACAAGTTTTGCGGTTTTCCCCCAAATCCAGAAAATCTCATAGAAATCCGAATCCAAATCATCAATAGCATATAAACCCATGAATATAGGCATGAGAATCCATGAATACGGCATAACAATGAATAACAGTATGCTTGAAGTGACAAGTAATAACTACAATATCTAAGCTGGCATATAAGGTAAGTACACTAATATTATGTCAAACTACTAGCTATCAAGCTAAGTTAAGCAATAATATTTTCTAAGGTGTACGTGACATGGCAATTACCGATGAAGATGTGTGTAAGCCGGCAAGTAAGTGTACGTGGTACATACGCATCATCGGTAATGGTGCTGGTATCCTAACAGTATAATGTCAACAATGCAATATGAAATAACAATGTAAGTATGCGATGCGGAGCGAGCAACCAAAATGAGCGGGGGCTAAATATTAAACAATGGTGCCATTTGAAATAACACGAATCGTGGGGTTTTGAAAATAGGGCTATGGTAGTTTTAAGAAAGGATACGTCTTTTGAAATATCCGTAGATCCCTTGACCTGTCTTTTAAAATACCCACGATCCGCTAGTTCTGAAATAGGTAGGAGTCTAATCTAATCTAACAACTACACTAAACTATACGGCTGAACTAACAAGCTGAACTACAGGTAAGGAAACCGCCTATCATCTGAGTCGATACATATACATACCTGTATATGTATAGTCGGTGATCCCGCCTCAATAATATCATATCAGATACCATATCTATAATCAGACATCCCAAGTCAAGAGTGCGGATCAATCATCAATATATAGCTCGTACGTAAATCTGTCGTACGGCATCCCAAATCTGGGTACGGGTCAATATCACATTCATCATACTATTCATCTGGTATCCTCTTTATCAAATATCATGATCGGGGTACTGATCTACGTCTAGTACAATACTGATACCGCCTAATTATGCATGCACGTGTGTGAAACACTACGTCAAGGACCCGCTACAACGTCATGTCGTATCTCAAATACGAACCCTGCCATATCACCGATCTCACGACCTCAAATCAAATCTCATCGACTTATCTTAAATCCCAAGTACTATCCTCATTATCCATGCATGTGTATATGAATGTATATATGCATAGTCCCATACCCACGCATATATACATATATACACATCCCCATCTACGCACAAGAAAGTGATGTATGCAAGTCTGTGTGTGCGTATGTGGGTATAACAACTACTCTAGGGTTTCGCAACTAACCCCAAAGGTAATCCATGAACACATAAACATATCATGAATAAACATTCTCGTATCATAAAACACATATATAAACATAAATATATGAACTATACTACGGACCGCGGGGGTGCTATACGCCATCCACCCGACTTCTCCCCGTAGATATAAATCTACTCACCTGATCTTCGCTCGCCGGTGCCGACGTCGCCACGTGCTTGCTTGTCGTCTCGAAGTCCATATGGGGGTACCTACATGTCACAACGTATCGTATCACATTAAGATCCGACTCATGACCAAAACGACACACGAATCTCATATAGGTCAAAACCTATGGTACTTTCTCAAATCAAACCCAAAACCCTCGACATCGGCGTACAAACGCCGAGTGGTCGCTAAAAACTCAAACGCACCAATCGTGGTTTCAAAATTCACCAATTATATAAGAAATAGATTTAATTCATCAAAACCATAAAAGTAAACAAATCGTTTTATTTCCCAAAAATCTAGTTAGCACAAATTCTCATTTCGGTTCAAAACTTGATGTTTTATCCAATCTACATATTTTAACGATTCAAATGGCCAAAATGCTCATTAAGTATCATAATTAGATCATACAAATCACTTTCATAATTTAATCTCATAAATCTGTATTAATTCCAAATTCCTAGTTTGCAAAAAAAATACCGATTTTAACACTTTTTAATGTAAAATTCACAATTTTACAATTAAACTTGGTTTTGCATATTTTAAATGGTTAAACCACTCATGGAAACCTTAATGATGTGCTAAAAATCCTAACTAGATTTTAATCCCACATTTTAATTTAATTTCTAAAACTAGTTAGCAATTTAGCATAATTATCAAAAATTTTAAACTAACAATTTAGCAACTAGTAACAAAATTAGATTTTGCATTCAATTACATGTTAATCCCCTCATTACAACCATAAGCTAATGATAAGGAACCTAATTTAATTCAAACCCTAGCTTCAATTCAAAATCCCCACTTGAATTTCCCAAACATTCAATTAAACCCACAATTTATCACCTAATAGACTAGATTGAAGTAATTAATCGAAAATTACATTATGGTTTAGGATTTATACCTCAACATGTATGAGATCTAGCATGCTAACATAGCCTCCAAATTGGTTCACTAGCTCCAACATCCATGCATCTAAGGCTACACTAAAATGGGTAAGAGCTTGATTTAGATTTTGGGATTTTTTTTATGGGTATTTGATGAATTTTTGAAGCAAAAGAGATGGGAAAATGGGGGAAAAGAGGGGGCTGTTGTAGCAGAAATTTTGGCCAGTAGAGGGGCTGGAATGAGGTGAGGAAATTGGGGTGGAAATTCTAAGGTCAAAGACCTTTCATAACACTTTAAACCCATACCCAATTTAATATATTAAACCCTTTTTAAAACAATTCTTTTTCTTCATGAGTTGAAGTCAACCAAGAGGGGAAAAATATGGGTTGTTGATAGGGGTGGGGCCGGCCACATGGGGAAGGGGTGATGGTGAAGTGTGTGGGTGTGGGGAAAAATGATAAAGGTTATGCCCCAATTTCCATTAACATTAATTTTACCGAAAAAATTCTTTTTCTTCGATATTTTCTAAACCATTTTGGCAAACCATTTTATTTCAAAAACCATATGATAAAATTTTGTTTAATGTGTTATGATGCACAAAATTTGTTTCAACCCATTCTAATATGTAATTTTCCCTAATTAAATGTATTAGTGACGGCTTAAAATAATATTAAAATAATTAATTTCGGAAAATTTTCAGAAAATCTGAAATTTCACCGGTGGCTCAATAAACACCAAATACTAGCAATTACATAGCTAGAATATGTATATTAAATTTTATAATAAAGATATTTGTATTTTGACTTTTTAAAGAAAACTCCTTTATTTTACCGATTTTTCCGAAATTTCACCGAAACGATTTTCAAAACGTTACAATCTTCCCCCCTTAAAGAAATTCGGTCCCCGAATTTAAATTAAAAACTCCCCCAAATACTAAAACATCTAAGCAAAACCATCAAGTCGTTGGGACTCCGAAATCATAAATACATAAAACAAATCGTAGCGCAGCGCATGCGCATGAAAAATGAGCATATAACTCAAAATCAAAACTCCATCAAGCATCCCGCAATCATCGGAGTTATGGTGAAGACAACAATGTCATGATCCAATACGAAAACCAACATGATATACATCATTAAAATATCTGGAAGCAATGCATGCTAAACCTTTTTCAAATCACTGTGCGATGTTCGCAACACTGCACAGTGGCGGACGTCTATTGTAAGAAAATAACTATATATATATATATATATATATATATATCCTTTGTTTAATATGCACGTCCTGCCGTTTTGAAAGCAATTTTAGAAGGGTTTCCTTTATAAAATGTTTCGTGTCATCTCGGACACGTAGGTAAATACTGAGACTATAGCTCCTCTTTAGAAATCGCTTCGATAACTATCAATGCATGCAAAAATATACTCAGGTACTGTCCTATGACTAGTCCTGCTCAGTAGGAAAACATATAGCAAATATCATAAAACGTACTGCTCTATAAGAAATCAATCCCAAAATATGCATACGAATACTACGTGTGTCTGGTGTACACGGAAATCAAAATCCATATATGTGCCAACATGTGCACAGAAACAAGATCTAAGTGCATCGGGTGTGCACGAAACATCTGTCATAGGCAACGTGGGTGCCTGACAGCAAAATCAGGTGCATCTGACATGCACGAAGAATCTCGATTTAGTGTATCTGGTGTGCTCCAAAATCGCACCTCAAAACATGCGCCCAACATACGTGAAAATCCAAATCAGGTGCATCCATCATGCACGGAATCATAAAATCCAATATCAAGCGCCGAACATGCGCAAAATCCAAATCGTATGCGTACATACGCACAAAATCAACTCAACTGTATGAAACCCATAAAATCATAAACATGCGAAACCAAGGCACGAAAATGATATCAAGTGCTACAACTGTGCAAAAATCGTAAATACTCAGTAGGTGCAACCATGGCACATGAAAACAAATATCATGAAACTCAATCATCAAAATCAGTCATGCGAATAGATCATCCAAAATACCGAAATCAAATATGGCGGAATAGTCCTGCTCAAGTACACCCTCTAAGAATCTCTGGCCAACTGTCGTGATCACTCATAACGTATCTCGTCGGCGATCCTGAACTCTGGCCTGCTGGTGTGCATAACATGACCACTCCTGGGTCCAAGTCTTCTCCGTGGATTACCAATCTCACGATCCATCGGCTCATCGGCCCTGTCAAGGCAGCATATCACTGGCGTCGGCCTCTGGCTCTCTGAATGCACGTGACACATCTGATCCTGGGTGCAAATATCATTGCATTAGTGGCCTGGAAGGATTCCTGCTCAAGGTCTCTTCCAAGTCTCATCTCTGCCTAACTGTCCGGAAGTCATCGCCCTTTACTACATCTGCTTCTTGCTTCGGAACGGCTGCATACTCATCACGACTGCTTCTGGAAGGTATATCCAAGTACAATGCCTCGGCATGTGCATCGCATCTCTGATGTCGGCGGAGTGGAACGTCATCATATCCAGATCTTGTACGAACCTCTTACTCCACTTTTCTCTAATGTCGACTGCTTCAGACTCGTCTCATCGCGGCTGCATGGACTGAGCTCCAACGGCTATCCTCGTACCTGGAGTCTCCCAAGAATGCATCTCACCACCTAGCATCCGAATTAAGTCGAGCCATCCGATTGATTCGTCGAAACCTCATAGTCCCCCAAGAGCACAACATCTTGGGTACAGTATAATAGTATCGAGTACATACCACAGTATCGGTAGTCCAGCCGTAGAAGGGCAAACCCAAGCCTCACTAATGGCGCCACAGAACTGCCGCAAACCCAAAGGTTCAAAGGCTTTAACACGGTCATTAAATCGAGTTAAGGTTTCATTCTTCTAGAGGGACCATAGAATTGCCTGCCTGTCCTTCCGATTACTTTAAACTTGGAATAGTAGGTTTCTGACATTCGATCGTCTCTGTCGACTCTCAATGTCTCCGCGTGAAGTCGTCTCTAGCTGGAATCAATCTATCTGATGACCTCTCATCGGGGTAGGCGAACGAATCACATGTCCTAGTCATTCATCCTCAGTGACTAGCGACCTTCTATCATCTTTTAGTACAATCTAGTACTACAATAGCTCCAACATCTTGGGCGATATCCCGTCATTCGCAGCAATGACTGGCTCACTCGTCTGCACGCTGAACAGTGCCTCAATCATCAGGAGTAAGCAATACATCAACGGTCATCAAAACCCGGTTGGCCTCTGTCAGTGGCGCAATCCTCTGGTACTGATCGGGACGTCCGAGAAATCTCGTAAAGGCAATCCGCCAAACGCTCGTGGCGCGAAAACACAGTAAAAAGACATATCTCCGCAATCGTGTGTCGCCGGAATTACGCCCTGGTCCGTCCTCGTTCGTGACGAGCTCGTGCTGACCGCAACTCTAGCCGTAGCTCTCCCTGCCTGTAATCGTGGCAGCAAAACCATAACTGGTACTGATGAGGCTAGATCGGAATGAATATAATACTGAGCAAAGAAATGTACATCCTAAGGCTCCTTAAGTGGAGTGGCATGTCGTAAGTATGTCGCGGAACATACCCAGGTACGTCACTCTACTTTAGTCACCTATTCCAACAACCAAGGGTCATCCTACGTTCCGAAGGAAAAACCTAACGCTCTGATACCAACTTTGTCATGTCCCGAAAGTACGGAACATGACCGGCACTTAAACTACGAAACGTCTCGAGGCGTTCGTAATCTAAGTAAGCCGAAATCCTAGAAATCCAAACCAAGAAAAGTAGTAGAGTGAAGGAAAACCAATTTAAATCAAGTAGTTTTAATAGCATAAGCCGAATTATGCGTTTTTAAAAACATCAAATATTTCCTGAAAATTTCGGCAGAGTCTCCTTTGTAAATACAGACCCCCAAACGGGATACAACATGAATAGTATACGAAATCAATAAAAGGCATCCCCAAGCGGGAGCTAACTCTTCGTCAATCGACGGTCACAACCACACAAGCAATATAATATACAACGCCAAGGGCGAGGATCAAAACTCAAAAGGAACTCAAAACAACAAGAAATCCACAGAAAAATAACGCGCGACTCTAAGGTCGAAAGAATAACATCACTGGTCTCTATCTCAGAAATACATACATGTTTGGTTGATGGAATTTACTAGATACAACTGAATAATATAATACAAGGTAATATGATGGGTACGATACCAATAAACCCACCTACTAGCAAGTCACCCGAATGAAACTGTGCCCGCAAAGCCGTAAAGAAACCTGTACGGCAAACCTGCAAGAAACTGGGGCACAATGGGGGTGAGTTGCCAACTCGTGAATAGAAAAACATCTACGAATAAAAATCGCATGTATGACGCAGTCCTAGGTCATACGATCATAATATATCCTCAATATAACCAACAGTCTATAACAATGACTAGGGTATATATCTAACCCAAGTGTAATCCCATGTGCCCGTGTCAGTGCCTCAGGTAGCGATATATCATATGGATGATGTATGAATGCATGAAACAGAATGCATGTACTGAATAAAACTTCTTTCATAAATCAGTGAGATTTCTGTATTTTAAAAATGAGGTACCATAAATGAAATCAGCATAAAACAGTGCCCAGCATCGACACAAAACAAGTGTCCAAATACCTGGATATCTCTGTGTCACAATCTCTGTACCTCAAATCTCAATGTCTCAATCACAATATCTAGGATGCCGTCAGTCCAGACCGGCCCCTACCATCCATCTCAAGACCACGACGGTATCCTCCGGATATCCGACTCGTCGGGTAAAATCACCGGTCGGTAGTGCTCCCCTGCCAGGCTCAACGTCAACAACACGATCCTCTTGCCCCGGGGTACCGCACCGGGCCCACCATGTACCCGAAACGGTTCCTCCACTCCTCGAATCGGGTCTCAAAATCCATCAGCAAACTCATGGTGGAAGACTCATACATCATGGGAAAACCGCACTTTTTATTTAAAAGAGAGGGAAGAAACTTATACAAGTTTTGCGGTTTTCCCCCAAATCCAGAAAATCTCATAGAAATCCGAATCCAAATCATCAATAGCATATAAACCCATGAATATAGGCATGAGAATCCATGAATACGGCATAACAATGAATAACAGTATGCATGAAGTGACAAGTAATAACTACAATATCTAAGCTGGCATATAAGGTAAGTACACTAATATTATGTCAAACTACTAGCTATCAAGCTAAGTTAAGCAATAATATTTTCTAAGGTGTACGTGACATGGCAATTACCGATGAAGATGTGTGTGAGCCGGAAAGTAAGTGTACGTGGTACATACGCATCATCGGTAATGGTGCTGGTGTCCTAACAGCATAATGTCAACAATGCAATATGAAATAACAATGTAAGTATGCGATGCGGAGCGAGCAACCAAAATGAGTGGGAGCTAAATATTAAACAATGGTGCCATTTGAAATAACACGAATCGTGGGGTTTTGAAAATAGGGCTACGGTAGTTTTAAGAAAGGATACGTCTTTTGAAATATCCGTAGATCCCTTGACCTGTCTTTTAAAATACCCACGATCCGCTAGTTTTGAAATAGGTAGGAGTCTAATCTAATCTAACAACTACACTAAACTATACGGCTGAACTAACAAACTGAACTACAGGTAAGGAAACCGCCTATCATCTGAGTCGATACATATACATACATGTATATGTATAGTCGGTGATCCCGCCTCAATAATATCATATCCGATACCATATCTATAATCAGACATCCCAAGTCAAGAGTGCGGATCAATCATCAAAATATAGCTCGTACGTAAATCCGTCGTACGGCATCCCAAATCTGGGTACGGGTCAATATCACATTCATCATACTATTCATCTGGTATCCTCTTTATCAAATATCATGATCGGGGTACTGATCTACGTCTAGTACAATACTGATACCGCCTAATTATGCATGCACGTGTGTGAAACACTACGTCAAGGACCCGCTACAACATCATGTCGTATCTCAAATACGAACCCTGCCATATCACCGATCTCACGGCCTCAAATCAAATCTCATCGACTTATCTTAAATCCCAAGTACTATCCCCATTATCCATGCATGTGTATATGAATGTATATATGCATAGTCCCATACCCACGCATATATACATATATACACATCCCCATCTACGCACAAGAAAGTGATGTATGCAAGTCTGTGTATGCGTATGTGGGTATAACAACTACTCTAGGGTTTCGCAACTAACCCCAAAGGTAATCCATGAACACATAAACATATCATGAATAAACATTCTCGTATCATAAAACACCTATATAAACATAAATATATGAACTATACTACGGACTGCGGGGGTGCTATACGCCATCCACCCGACTTCTCCCCGTAGATATAAATCTACTCACCTGATCTTCGCTCGCCGGTGCCGACGTCGCCACGTGCTTGCTTGTCTTCTCGAAGTCCACATGGGGGTACCTACATGTCACAACGTATCGTATCGCATTAAGATCTAACTCATGACCAAAACGACACACGAATCTCATATAGGTCAAAACCTATGGTGCTTTCTCAAATCAACCCCAAAACCCTCGACATCGGCGTACAAACGCCGAGTGGTCGCGAAAAACTCAAACGCACCAATCGTGGTTTCAAAATTCACCAATTATATAAGAAATAGGATTTAATTCATCGAAACCATAAAAGTAAACAAATCGTTTTATTTCCCAAAAATCTAGTTAGCACAAATTCTCATTTCGGTTCAAAACTTGATGTTTTAACCAATCTACATATTTTAACGATTCAAATGGCCAAAATGCTCATTAAGTATCATAATTAGATCATACAAATCACTTTCATAATTTAATCTTATAAATCTGTATTAATTCCAAATTCCTAGTTTGCAAAAAAAATACCGATTTTAACACTTTTTAATGTAAAATTCACAATTTTACAATTAAACTTGGTTTTGCATATTTTAAATGGTTAAACCACTCATGGAAATCTTAATGATGTGCTAAAAATCCTAACTAGATTTTAATCCCACATTTTAATTTAATTTCTAAAACTAGTTAGCAATTTAGCATAATTATCAAAATTTTAAACTAACAATTTAGCAACTAGTAACCAAATTAGATTTTGCATTCAATTACATGTTAATCCCCTCATTACAACCATAAGCTAATGATAAGGAACCTAATTTAATTCAAACCCTAGCTTCAATTCAAAATCCCCACTTGAATTTCCCAAACATTCAATTAAACCCACAATTTATCACCTAATAGACTAGATTGAAGTAATTAATCGAAAATTACTTTATGGTTTAGGATTTATACCTCAACATGTATGAGATCTAGCATGCTAACATAGCCTCCAAATTGGTTCACTAGCTCCAACATCCATGCATCTAAGGCTACACTAAAATGGGTAAGAGCTTGATTTAGATTTTGGGATTTTTTTTGATGGGTATTTGATGAATTTTTGAAGCAAAAGAGATGGAAAAATGGGGGAAAAGAGGGGGCTGTTGTAGCAGAAATTTTGGCCAGTAGAGGGGCTGGAATGAGGTGAGAAAATTGGGGTGGAAATTCTAAGGTCAAAGACCTTTCATAACACTTTAAACCCATACCCAATTTAATATATTAAACCCTTTTTAAAACAATTCTTTTTCTTCATGAGTTGAAGTCAACCAAGAGGGGAAAAATATAGGCTGTTGATAGGGGTGGGGCCGGCCATATGGGGAAGGGGTGATGGTGAAGTGTGTGGGTGTGGGGAAAAATGATAAAGGTTATGCCCCAATTTCCATTAACATTAATTTTACCGAAAAAATCCTTTTTCTTCGATATTTTCTAAACCGTTTTGGCAAACCATTTTATTTCAAAAACCACATGATAAAATTTTGTTTAATGTGTTATGATGCACAAAATTTGTTTCAACCCATTCTAATTTGTAATTTTCCCTAATTAAATGTATTAGTGACGGCTTAAAATAATATTATAATAATTAATTTCGGAAAATTTTCAGAAAATCTGAAATTTCACCAGTAGCTCAATAAACACCAAATACTAGCAATTACATAGCTAGAATATGTATATTAAATTTTATAATAAAGATATTTGTATTTTGACTTTTTAAAGAAAACTCCTTTATTTTACCAATTTTTCCGAAATTTCTCCGAAACGATTTTCAAAACGTTACAATCTCATTCACAAACTAGCTTCTAGTAAATCGAATGATCGATCGTTGATCTCTAGTTTCGAGCGAACACAATCAAGAAAGCATCGTCTCGAAACTAGGTCATCGATCATTCGATTCACAAGAATTTACAAACGTTATAGGATTTAATAATTGTGAAAGAATCTAAATTATCATCATTCTATCGATCATCTCGACTCCTCCACGAGCGGAGTTTTACTCAAGCATCATCACAAAGAATACATTCAAGAATCGAAAATGAATCATAATGCTTGAATTGAAAGATAAGCAAGTTAAAAGAATCTCACCTTTATTTTTTCAACAATTTGTTACACTTTGCTCAAAGAACTACAAGAATTTGAGAAGGGAACAAGATCGTCGAATCTAGCGTTGCATCGGCTCCTTGAGTCGCGGATCGGCTTGGATCATGTTCACACCATAATATTGTATTATTATATTCCCCATTCTTATTCGTTTTATAAATAAACAGGTGCTTTTGACGCATGTCTGCTACATATTACAGGTTACAGGTTCTTGGACAGAAAACAGTGAAAGCGATGAAAAGACGATGCAAAAGTGGACTTTGACCAACAAACAGAAGACTCTTGATCAAGCCTACATCAAAGATAAAATTCATAAAGTACAAGGCAATGCAAGGTCCAAGATTACAAAGCGAACGGTTAAAAATCCGCCGCAATTATTCACTAGAGATCTGGAAGAAACATAGAAGCTATTTTAGTAAAAGAACCAAATAATAAGGAAGCCCAAAGACAGAAGAGCCCACAAAGGAAATTTCAAGGCCCAATACTTCCTTTTAAAGAGACTGAGACATAAAATTTTACCAAAGCTTGGAGTCTACTTTGACTAGGTCTTCCTAAGGATATTTTGGTAAATGTAGACGTGCGAATCAATTGTAACCTAGGGTTTCCTATCCTCTATAAATAGAAACTCTAAATCATTATAAAGGTTATGCCTCCCTATGCCTCTTTCTATGAATAAAATTTAGAATTCTTTTGGAGAGCATCGATGCCTCTTTTCATATCATGAATTCAGATCTGACAACCCTGTGTTGATGTTTGGAGAGAGCCATCTGTAAAGTAAGTAGGTAATTTCAATTCTTTCCCTAGGTAATTTTTCATTCTCTGCCCTAGATAAATATTTTTAAATTCCCTAATGAGCGAGTAGTCTCCTCGCTTGTTAGGGTTAGCTTTGGGGAAGGCTTTTGAAAGATGAGATCTCTCATCCCTTTCTTTCCCATTATATATTATCAATAGGACTCCATGAATACGCGCACACACCGTGCCCTACGGCACCCTATCCCTCGAGGTAGCAATGATACCGTAGTATAAAGGCCCGGTTGCGCATGTTTTCCATGGAGGTTAGGGTAAGGATCTCTAAAGGAAGGACAAGAACCTAGAGTAAGGAACACCTTCCCGAATGGATCTAATCCCCTTTATTTATAATTACCATAACTCCTCATAGATCTTCATTTGGGTATAAAAAGCGTTGAGATTTATTTACATTTCCAAACCATTCCTAAACCTAACCCTAGCAAGATTTAGATCTAGATAATCTTAGTATAGATAGATTTAGTTTTTAGATTTAATAATCAATCCGAACACCCATCGGAATTAACTCGTTTGAGCGATTAGGAAATTCACAACATCCCTGTGGACCGACCCGTATTCACCGGCTAGCTGCAAAGCGACGCCGTTCTTGATTGCGGTAATAGATAGTTTTTGAGATAAATCAAATGGTGCCGTTGCCGGGGATGGCGTGTTATTTCCTTTTTGCAATTTCGGGTTAATCAAAATTTTAAAAAAATCATAAAAATCAAAAAAATCAAAAAAATATAAAAATATATTATCTGTTATTTTTGGGAAGGGTATTTTTGTGTGAATTTTGCAGGATCTACGAACAAATTCGGATCTAGAAATCTACAGAGATCGAGACAGCAAATATCAAATCCGAACAAACAGAAGATCACAACAACCGAGGAACAGAAGAAATTTGGAGGACCGAGTCTACAAGTCAACAGCAGAGATCTGGTGACAAAAAAAACCGCGCAACCCCCCCTTTTGGCCGCGGAACCGCCGCTCGACCCCCCTTTTGGCCGCAGAACCGCCGCGGCCTGGTCGATTCAGGGCTCGAAAAAGAGAGAGAGAGAAAAAAAACAACTCTGTAAGTCTTTTGATCTCCTCCTCTGCAAATCTCGATATATCGTCTGTAAAATCTCCTGCAGGATTCTTTGCGCTTAAAAATCTTTTGCTTTCCAAATAACAAATCTTATGCAGGATTTTTGCGCCTCGCTTAAAATAGAAATTGATTGCAAGTAATATTTTTTGTTTTGCATATCTTTTATCGAAAATCTTTTTGCAAAATTTCCAAATAAAGAGCAAGCGGAAAAAGGAAAACTTTAATTAGAAAACTTGCAAACTTTGAAATTAACAAAAAAGATTTGATTGCAAGTGATTTACTGCTTTGCATATTTTAATCGGACTTTAAGGGGCTTTTGACCAATTCAGATTGGGTGGGGATTTCATCACCCTTCCCAGGACCCCAGAAATCACATAAGGCATTTGCATTGACCATATCTTAATTTAAAAAATACTAGACTCAGCCTTAAGGACTTTGAGCTCAATAGGACAAAGGACTAGTTATAGGCATCGGCCGTTTATCCTAACCTGACTTTGCAGTGTCTAGGCAAGTGTGTCTAAGGCAAGTGGTTACTTAATTAGGACCGCTACTTATAGTGGGGAGCCTCCCACTTACCTGGCACTTACCTGGCCGCAATTGGCGGTGAAGAGGCGGTTTGAGGTCCTATTTCTAGCCCTTTGGAACAGTTAGGAGCTGTCTAGCTGACCTAGGTGACCCTAGATCTAGGTCTGATTGTGCATTTCTGGTTGATTGCATTTGTGTCTAAGCCCTTTATCGAAATTTTTTTTTTGCAAACAGTTTCAAATAAAGAAAAAAAAAGGAAATTTTTTTATAAAAAACTTGCAACTTGTCGCGTAAAATCCTTGCACCCCGCCACCTACCTTCTTCATCTTCTCTTTTTTCTATCATGGGTACCCCACATCATAAATCTCTTGCCGAACTTTGGTATCCCGAACCTAACTTTGCGTCATACGTCAATTGTTTTGGTCGATTTAAAGAAGATCCCTCCATGCCAAAAATATCTTTGAAAGATCAAATAGAAGCGTCTAGGAGAAACAGTTTGACTTTGCAACCCACTTTGTGTCAACCATGTCAACCTTCACCACCTTCGTACGTTGACACCACCTTTTCAAGTCCTGCTGTAACTCCTAAACCGATGTCCATTGCTGAGCACATTGCTCAATCTCGTAGCCGATCTTTCACCCCTCTACACTCATCTAGTTCTAGGGATCAACAAGTCCATTCACCTTTTTATCCATATGTTGACCCTACTCCTGTCCAACCATCCAATTCCTACCAGTCCTACCCGACTTTCCCACCTTGATTAGACACTGTTTCTACACAGCCATTAGGGAGTTTCACGTATCCAAACAGTTTTGAATCTTTTACCGAAACCCTTTCACCACCCATGTCTAGTTTGGAACAGTCGTTGGCAGCTTATATTGCAGCAAAAAACAAAATTGTTAGGAATGTAGAAGCATCCACTACCGACCTTAGAAAACCTTGTGAACAGGCAGCTAGTTTTCAACTAGCTTCAAATTTTTCAATGTATAAGGAGGCGGTTGGACAGAGTGAGAATGTGAGAGGATTTCCAAATCAAACCTACCCATACCCAATTGAATCCAACAACTCCAATTTTCAAACGTGTGTCCAAAATGATGAGTTGTGCGACTTTGTAGTGCTTGATTTGCCAGATTGTGAAGAACCCCTTTCGAGTGAAACCACACGTAATCCTTTTGACCTTTACACCTCCACTCTAGAACCTAAATCGATAAATATCCATGCTTTTGATGTGGTGTCAGAAAATATTGATTTTCACTTGATTGAGGATATAGACGCCGGGAATATTTCGGATGATGAACCTGTCGATTTGATTGAAATTTTATGTACAATTCATCATCCCGAGTCATTAATTGTTTCTCCTGAACTTCATATGCGTCTTGATTTTGATGATAATGGCATGGATGAGATAAGTATTAAGGAGAATTATGAGGATAATATTGAGGAGAGTAGTGAGGATAATATTGAGGTTGAACCATTTTTGTTTGATGTGTCGGATTTTCTAATTCATCCTCCTGAACCTTTAACTAAATCGCCCTCCCTCCTTTCCATCGTTCCGACCACGATCACGCTTGAAGACTGTGAGCTTGAAAAATTTTCCTTTGAATCTGACACAGTTCTCACAGCCGATAACACGTACGAGTGTTTCACTTTTTCAGACGATGTTGATGACTCACCGCCCGAGTTTGAGTCCTTTACATTTTCAGATGAGTTAGTCGAACCATCAGACTCGGTTGCTTACAGTTGTTTCTAACCATTGATGGAATCCTTCAAGTTCGCGACAGATTACTTAGGTGAGAATAACACTATCCCTAATTCACTCCCTTTCGTCCTTCCTATCGTTCCGACCGTACAAGAGACCGTTACGCTTTCATCTCCAATACCAAGTTCGGCGTACCCATGCCTTCTTGCGAATCTTGAGGGATTTGACCCCATTTCTCGACGGGTTGATAGGTTAGCACAATCGCTTTTAACACATCGGTCATCAAAAATTGCGCTAATTTATTCACTCGATTTACACCCTCAAGATCGTACTCCACTTCTTTCTCTTTTCCGCCATTCTTCTCCCCCACCGAGACCGTATCGCGTTTCTACCTTCACACGGTCTCGTATGCTTCTCATCTCTTTTCTTTCCACTCCATTCTTTCACCAACTCGACCATTACCACGATAAGATTTTTGAATGGTTGGTGCTAACTTTTGGCTTGTGTAAGGCCAAGCTTAAGTTTGGGGGGAACCTTGTTGTATATATGTATATATATTTTTTGTTTTCTTTTTCTATAAAAAAAAATAAAAATTCAAAACATTAAAAAATATATAAATATTTATAAATAAATAAACAGGGGAGTGCCGACATTTTGACCCTCTTGGTATGGCATGACAGTGAGGACACTGTCAAGTTTAAGTTTGGGGGTATGCTCGGTACGTTTTCTTCCTTCGCATTCATATGTATATTTTTGCATTTGCATACTTATTTCAAAACCCATAAAAAATTGAAAAATTTTGAAAATTTATAAAAATTATTGTATTCAATTTTGGCCTTATTTTGACTCGAGTTTGACAGATAGGTTAACTGGCTAGGAACAACTAGATTTTAGACGTAGTATATTAAAAACCCTAAAAATAACCTTCCTTAAAGTTTAACGGTAGAAAGTATATGTCTTTGTAGTTTATTTAGAAATAGGCAAATTTTGAGTTCACTTCTTGGGCTAAGTCGAAACAAAGTAAAAGTATTGATGTTCTTATTAGAGTATAAGTTTGAAAAATAGTTCCTAACTTAAGTCTAGATTCTGAAAATGTATACCCTACAAATTGCACCAACACGCACCTTGAAACTTGGAATAGTAGAGGAGACCTTGAAATGCTCTTGTCTTAAGTCCTTAGTACGAAGAAAATGAGAAAAAATACAAGTGTGAATAAAAAAGAAAAAAAATGAACACTGGTTTTTGTGATTACTTAAGGCTGCAAAAATAGAAAAATATTTAGCGAGGGTGATTCATCACCTAGTGCCTTAGACCAACTGGTTTGGGAGTCACTGCTAAAGCCTTAGGTGTTGTAAGACTAGGAATTACGATTTAAAAGTGCAAACGCATTTTGTAATCGGTCGTTGGTACCTCAAGAAGTATTAACGGTCGCATGAAGGATGTGTAAGTAAAATTCAATTAAAAATTCACCAATTAATAAGTACTTTGGACAACGGACAAGGGTATGATTGCTTGATTTGAATTTCCAAGTGTAGGGATGATTTATACATACACGTGGGGATATGTGATTGGAGTTTAGATGAGAGAAGGGAATGAAGATTAGAACTTGTATCTTTAGTAGAGTTGATAAAAATTCCTAAGTGGAGATGGAACCTTAGAAGGAAAAATTTAAAAGATGCCGAATGCTAAGCAAGTCTATAGAACATATATAATTTTAAGTTAGATGATGAGAAAGTGTGAAGAATATGGGTGGATAATTTGCAAGTCGAAGATAATAGAGTTCCTTGTTAGAAACCCTAATTGGAGAATTAAAGTCGAAAAAGCCAAATTGATAGGATTTTGTGGGTAGTATCCGCTGAAAACCCTCAGGAGACAACACTCCTCATACTAGGGACACCTAGAGGTTTAACGGCTTGTTGCACGAGCTCAGTGCAATCGCGATTCCCTGCGAAAGTGAGGTTAGGTTTTTGTAGAGAATAAAAAATAAGTTTGCTCGATGACGAAGAAAAGATAAGTTTGGGGGTATTTGTTCACACCAAAATATTGTATTATTATATTCCCCAATCTTATTCGTTTTATAAATAAACAGGTGCTTTTGACGCATGTCTGCTACATATTACAGGTTACAAGTTCTTGGACAGAAAACAGTGAAAACGATGAAAAGACGATGCAAAAGTGGACTTTGACCAACAAACAGAAGACTCTTGATCAAGCCTACATCAAAGATAAAATTCACAAAGTACAAGGCAATGCAAGGTCCAAGATTACAAAGCGAACGGTTAAAAATCCACTGCAATTATTCACTAGAGATCTGGAAGAAACATAGAAGCAATTTTAATAAAAGAACCAAATAATAAGGAAGCCCAAAGACAGAAGAGCCCGCAAAGGAAATTTCAAGGCCCAATACTTCCTTTTAAAGAGACAGAGACATAAAATTTTACCAAAGCTTGGAGTCTACTTTGACTAGGTCTTCCTAAGGATATTTTGGTAAATGTAGACGTGCGAATCAATTATAACCTAGGGTTTCCTATACTCTATAAATAGGAACTCTAAATCATTGTAAAGGCTATGCCTCCCTATGCCTCTTTCTATGAATAAAATTTAGAATTCTTTTGGAGGGCATCGATGCCTCTTTTCATATCATGAATTCAGATCTGACAACCCTGTGTTGATGTTTGGAGAGAGCCATCTGTAAAGTAAGTAGGTAATTTCAATTCTTGCCCTAGGTAATTTTTCATTCTCTGCCCTAGATAAATGTTTTTAAATTCCCTAATGAGCGAGTAGTCTCCTCGCTTGTTAGGGTTAGCTTTGGAGAAGGCTTTTAAGAGATGAGATCTCTCATCCCTTTCTTGCCCATTATATATTATCAATAGGACTCCATGCATACACGCACACACCGCGCCCTACGGCATCCTATCCCTTGAGGTAGCAATGATACCGTAGTATAAAAGCCCGGTTGCGCGTGTTTTCCATAGAAGTTAGGATAAGGATCTCTAAAGGAAGGACAAGAACCTAGAGGAAGGAACACCTTCCCGAATGGATCTAATCCCCTTTATTGATAATTACCATAACTCCTCATAGATCTTCATTTGGGTATAGAAAGCGTTGAGATTTATTTACATTTCCAAACCATTCCTAAACCTAACCCTAGCAAGATTAAGATCTAGATAATCTTAGTATAGATAGATTTAGTTTTTAGATTTAATAATCAATCCGAACACCCATCGGAATTAACTCGTTTGAGCGATTAGGAAATTCACAACATCCCTGTGGACCGACCCGTATTCACCGGCTAGCTGCAAAGCGACGTCGTTCTTGATTGCGGTAATAGATAGTTTTTTAGATCAATCAGATCACATGCTCCGATGAAGTCCGGCTTCGCTTCTAAAGGCTTTGAAGGCTTCTTGCTTTGATTGAACTCAAAGATCTTGATCTTGGATTGGAATTAGGGTTAGGGTTTTGAGGCACAAGTTGTGTCACTCAACTTGTGGGTGGAAGAGGAAGAGAGATTAATGAACAACCTTCAATCTAGATCTAGGCTCCTTTTTATAGACCTTGTAACCCTAGATCTAGAATTCAAAAGTTGAATTTCCCTCCAAAAGTTTGTTATAGGGAGAGGCTTCTAGAAGGAGTTAGTTGGAGGGATGCTTCTAGAACTAGGTTGTTAGGAGGTTGATTAGCTTAATCATGATTAGCTTGATTTAATGATCCTTGCTGATCTGGCAGAAGCTTCTAAGGTAATCTGGAATTTGCAGTGGCTCGATGAGGTGTTCACACTAAGAGAGAAATACTGCAGCAAAATTCTTCTGATGACGTGGCATACCCACCGCGGATCCGCGGCATGTGCCTGCTTAGGCCACGGATCCGCGGCCCAATATAAGGATCAATGATTGAAACTTCATGGATCTGCTTTGGCTGTCTCAAGGTGTATTGTCTGATATGTTTATTCTCAAAATGCTTTCTAGATCATTGCCAGATTTCAAATCCTTGAGTTGACGTCTTTTTAACAGCACTATTTCACAAATTTGGCCATTCACCTGGAATTTCCTGCACATACTTCGAAACAAGTGTTGGCTACTCAAGAATGATGCGATGCCATGATAAACAGTCAATTTCGCTTAAAGTGCCGGTTTTAGAGTATAACACATGTAATCTGGTATTTTAGGGATGTTTTGCTAATATGTGTAATATGCAAACCGAACACCTCTAGATGAATGCAAAAGATAGGGAAATTGACGTGTTAAAAATACATTATTTTCGACTGATCAAGTTCCCCCAAACTTTTTTTCGGTCGTCTCGAGCGAACTGTTTTATTAAAAAGAGAAGGAGAAAATAAAGAAAGAGAAAAACTAACTAGCACACTTTCGTAGGCAACACGATTGCACTGAGCACGTGCAACAAGCCTTTAAACCTCTAGATGTCCCTAGTAGGAGGAGTGTTGTCTCCTAAGGGTTTTCAGCGGATTGCACCCACAAAATCCAATAATAAAAGGAAGATCGTGAATATTACATTTAAAGATAAGAATTGTAAAAGAAAAGGCTTGAAAATTAGAGTTTCCAACTATGCTAGCTTTTCGGTTGTAATGAGCCCTATCTTAATAGTCATGAAAAAATGTTAGAAATCACATCATCCCTCAATAAAACATCGTCTTTATTCTTCATTCCTATCTTTCTTCCAAATATCGATCATATAACCCTACGTGTGTGTAAAGAACATCCCTACACCCGGAGAATTCAATTCAAGCTATCATACTCTTGTCCATCTGCCTCAGTACTTTTTAATTAATGAATATTTAGATGGTTTTGCTCACACACTTTCATGCGACCGTTAATACTTCTTGAGGTACTAACCGACCGATAACTCATGTGCTTGCTCATTAGGTGTATTTTCCTCGTCTTGCACCACCTAAGGCTTAGCAGTGACTCCCAGACCAGTTGGTCTAAGGCACTAGGTGAAGAGGCACCCTCGCTATATTTTTTTATTGCTGCCTTGGCGATAACAAAACCAGTGTTCATTTTTCTGCACCATTTTTATATTTTATTCATTTTTTTTTTATTTCCTTCATACTTTTTGTTTTTAGACAAGAGCATTTCAAGGTATCCTCTACTATCCCGAGTTTCAAGACGTGTGTAAGTGCGAATAGCAGGGTATCAACGTTCAAAATGTTTGGCTTCCAGAATAGGAACTATTTTTCAGACTTATTTTTATCCTCAAATTAGTGACTTCCTTTATCTTACTAACCCTTGGGACAACGGCTCATAACTAGTTATTACTAGTTCGTATAAGAAAACTTCTAATTTTCTTGGTTTTCTTAAATATTTCTAATCTTTTGGATGTAATTTTTCACTATCTAATATTTTATTATCTTATTTATGTACAAAAAAAAATTTTTTGAAAATTTTTAAATTTTTATAGGATTTTTTTTATAAAAAAATTGTTTTGTGCTTATGCAAAGTGATATGCAAATGATGCGAAATTAAGCACAAACCTCCCCCAAACTTGTTTTCAACAGTGTCCTCACTGTTGCTATCCGCTATATCTCAAAAACTGTAAGCTTGGGAGGAATTTATTAGTGGGGGCAAAATATTTAAGTGAATACCCTCCCCCAAACTTATTTTTGGCTCAAAATTTTGTAAAAATTTTCTTTTCAAGAGTCCGATTATACCCCCCCCCAAACTTGAGTTAAGCAATGTTAATCTTTGAAAATCACATGAGGGGGTCAAAAAATCATTGGTCGATGCCAAGCTTTGCAAAGACCGAACGTTAACACCAACCATTCGAAAATTTTATCAATGCAGTGCTCTGGTTGGTGGAAGAAGAAGTGGGGAAAAGATAAGTGGTGGAATAGAATGTGTGTGCGTCTCGTATTGGAGAGACGATGCAGTGAATGTGATGGATTACTCGCATTCTTTTTACAGTTCAGAAGAAGGGGTGGAGGTTCAATTTCATTGATTGGGAGATGATTCATCTCAACACCTGTATCATTCAAAAATGTGAGTTCATCAGCGAAGATCTCCTCAAAAGTTCCATCAATACCCCGAAGAATAATGTCATCACAAAGTGCGGGGTGATCTTCAGACTCCAAAAACGGTTCATAATCAGTGTTAGTTGTTGACCCGGACAACTCGGTGGAAGAGTCCGTATGTGTATGATACATAGTTGGGTCAAACAACAACGTATGAAAAGAGTCTAGATCGGTATCATGAGGATCATCAATTTCGCTGCTGTCGACATCCATTAATTCGACAGAACAGACCTGAGCAGTAGGTTCGGAGGGTACACTTCCCGACTTGTAAATGTTCATCTCAATTAACCTATTCCTGAAAGATAGGGTCATAGAGCCATTACGACAGTTGATGATAGCATTGGAAGTGGCCAAAAAGGGGCGACCTAAAATTACCGGAATTTGATTCCGTGGGTTCGCTACAGGCTGTGTATCAATTACAATAAAGTCCACAGGGAATATAAATTCCCCGATTTTTATTAACACATCCTCCAGTTCACCCCTAGGTTTGGTGATTGATCGGTCAGCCATCTGGAGAGTTATGCTCGAGGGCTTTAACACTCCGATCCCTAACTGCTCGTAAACCGAATATGGAAGCAAGTTAACAATAGCGCCAAGGTCTAGTAGAGCACGTTTGATGTGTTTTTCCCCAATAGAAATAGAAATAGTAGGACAGCCAGGGTCCTTACGTTTCCTCGGTACTTGTTGGGGGAAAGCCGTGTCTACAGTCTTTGCCATGAATATCTTCTTGGGCACTTGCGTCTTCCTCTTCCTAGTGCACAAGTTCTTAAGGGTTTTCGCATAGGACGGAACTTGTTGGATGGCATCTAGGAGAGGGATGTTGATGTTAACTTGCTTAAACATGTCCATAATCTTCTCCATATGTGGACTCGATTTGTTAGCCCTTAACCGATTAGGATAAGGTGGTTTAGCAATAAGCGCTGGGTCCATCATAGGAGAAGGAAGTGCGTGTGGATCCGATCCCAGAATAGAAGTGGGGATCGTCTGAGGAGAACTAGAAGAGATGGGCTGAGGTGGCGAGCCTTATGGGAAATGAAGAATAGGCTCGCAAGAAGGTGGTGGGGTAGAAGAACTGGGGTTAGAATTACAAGTAGAAGTGGAAGGAAAGGTCTCAGCCGGGGTATCATTGATAGATTTTTAAGTGTCATCAATCTCTTCCCCAACGTGATTGTCAAGCACTCTTCCAGATCTCAACGTGATTGCATTCACATGATGTGAATAGCCAGGATTGGGCAAAGGTTGAGCTGGAAGTTTCCCTTTCTCTCTTGCACTCATTTTATCTTTTAATCGTGCAATTTCTTCTTCCATCGATTTAATAGTCTCGCTTTGGGGCGCAGAGTTTTTCTCAATTTTATCGACGGAAGACTTTATTGTCCAAAACAAATTCATGAATGAAGAGGATTCATCAGTCCCGGTCAACTTCAAAGGATTAGACGGTACAGGTGTGTTGACCGGATTTTGAAAGTTTTGTGCTTGGAAAGGGTGCTGACTCAATGGAAGTGGTTACTGTTGTGGTGGAGGAGCCCTTTGGAAATTGTTTTGGTTTGGAACCGTATTTTGAGTTTGTGATTGGTTCTAAGCAAAGTTAGGATGATTCCTCCAACCCTGATTATATGTGGAAGATTAAGGATAGTTTCTAGGTCTTTGAAATGCGGCATTGGTATGCTCTTGACCTTGAAACGGAGAATTAAGTGGACATTCTTCTGTCAAATGAGAAGGATCAGAACAGCATCCACATAAAGTTTTGGAGAGTGACATTTGATTTAGGGCGGCAGCTAAAAATTTGTTTTCCATATTGTCGAATTTCTTGTGTAAAGCTGAAATTTCAGCTCTAACTCCTATGGAAACATCCGATTGGTTATTTCCACCCCTAAACGATGGACTAACACCCTCCCACTGTAAATACTTTTCAGCGAAATCTTCTAAAAATTTCCAGGCTTCCCCATCATCTTTGGTCATGAAGTTGCCTTGACACATGGATTCAAGGGTCTGTCTTGTGTTAGGATTAATGCCCTCATAAATGATTCGGCACAGTTCCCATCTCGGGATTCTGTGATGTGGACATTGAACTAACAGATCCTTAAAGCGTTCAAGACATTGTGAAAATGTTTCATTTGGAAGCTGGGTGAATTGATTGATTTCGCTACGGACTCGAGCTGTCTTATGATTTGGGTAGAATTCTTAAGGAATGCCGCAACGAATTCTTCCCAATTTGAAATGGAATTTGCGGTAGTGTTATACAGCCACTTCTCGGCTATATCGCACAAGGTGAATGGGAGAAGACGTAGACGCATAGCATCCATAGAAAGCTGTGAGGTACCCATCATTGCGCATACATTTTCAAATTTGGTGATAAAGACATATGCGTCTTCAGACTCGAGACCGTGATATTTGGGTAGAAGGTTGATGTATTGGGGTTTTATTTGAAAATTATCCCCGTTGGTTGGTGGAATAGAGAGACATGTCGAAAGAGGACCTCGTGTAGGATAGCACCGCTCTTGGAAAGAGATGCGGGGTGGATTCTGCGCACCAACGGACGGCGGCAAAGTAGTGGAAAAGAAGTTCGATGGAGACGGATCCATCGAAATGGGTGTGGTGGTGGGTAAAGAAGAGGTAAATGCAGAAATACCGACTTCAGAGTCGATCGGGGGAACGCGGACTAAACGAGCACTAGAATCCCGTGTCCAGCCTATCTTGCACTAAAAAGTGTTAGTACAAGTGGCAGCGTGACTTATAATTAGGGGAAATGATGAATGCGGTGTTTGTTTTGAAAATATACGGATTTTTGAAAAAATGATGCAATCACAACAAATGCAATAAGCAAAACCCTAAAATCTAGTGGTCACCTAGGTCAAAACTCTAGACTGCTCCTAACTGCCAAAAGACAAGTCGCAGGATCAATCCTCCACTGCCTCTTTGTCTCTCCTGTGGCTAGGTAAGTGGGAGGTTCTCCACTACGTAAGTAGTGGGCCTAATTAAGTAACCACTAGCCTTCGACACACTTGCCTTAGACACCACAAAAGAAACGCGGATAAGCAATGAATTACTCACGGCCTTCTTCTGTCCTAAGTGAGCGTGACGGTCCTTAGAGTCATCTCTAGATTTCTTTTAGTTAATGAGGGTAAATGCGGATGCATGTTTGTGATTTTTGGGGCTTAGGAAGGGTAATGAACTCCCCACCTAATCTGGATTTGGTCTTTGCCCCTTAATTTCCGTATTAATATGCAAACAACCAAAAATCAAAAACCCGCACAATTTATTTTGCTTTTTGCGACGCTGCGAATTTTGCAAAGAAACCTGCAGCAAATTGTTAATTGGAGCAGATGAGGGAAGAGATAAGAAAGTAAGAAGTCACCTGAGAAATTTTGGAACAGTGAACTGCCTGAACAGCCGCGGAAACGCGGTAGGAGTCGTCTAATGCCGCGAAAACGCGGTGAAGTGAGTTGATCACTGCACAAAAATTTCAACCACTGTTCCTGTTCACCTTCTTAGCTCTCTGGAATTTTCAGAAAAAATTTTCCTCCAGCTCCAATGATTCCAGATTTCCTCGCAAGAAATCACAACAACACGTTTATTGTTTGTGCGAATTTAGATCTAAAAATATAGATGGAATAAATTTTTCAACTCAAATTTCAAAATACGAACAATTAGCGCACTATCCCCGGCAACGGCGCCATTTAATTGTTTGAATTCTTCGTTGTGTCGGTTTCTAGAAAATTGTATAGAAATCACAACCAAAAATATTTCGACCGCAATCAATAACGGTGTCGAATGTAGCGCGTTAGTAAGTGCGGATCGTCCACATGGAAAGTGTAATCGTTCGTGTTTCGATTTAGATGAGTTGAAACTTTAAAGAAAAGAAAACAAACAACAATTCATGATTTAAAGATTTGAAGTTCAAGAATTAGAATAAATCTAGTCTAAATCAAGAAACGATAAAATCAAGAATTGAGAATTTATGATGATTTCCAAACCAACAATCAAGATTCGAAGTGTGGCTCGTAGGAGTAGATCGGATCTATAGATGTGATGAGATCTAATGATTTCATATTCTTATCCATTAACGAATTGATACTAGATCGATGACGATTTATCGACGTTAAGGATCTTGCGAAGAAGCTAGGGTTTCCTCATCTTATCCTTTGTCCTTTCGATGAATCTCATTCACAAACTAGTTTCTAGTAAATCGAATGATCGATCGTTGATCTCTAGTTTCGAGCGAACACAATCAAGAAAGTATCGTCTCGAAACTAGGTCATCGATTATTCGATTCACAAGAATTTACAAACGTTATAGGATTTAAGAATTGTGAAAGAATCTAAATCATCATCATTCTATCGATCGTCTCGACTCCTCCACGAGCGGAGTTTTACTCAAGCATCATCACAAAGAATACATTCAAGAATCGAAAATGAATCATAATGCTTGAATTGAAAGATAAGCAAGTTAAAAGAATCTCACCTTTATTTATTCAACAATTTGTTACACTTTGCTCAAAGAACTACAAGAATTTGAGAAGGGAACAAGATCGTCGAATCTAGCGTTGCATCGGCTCCTTGAGTCGCGGATCGGCTTGGATCACATGCTCCGATGAAGTCCGGCTTCGCTTCTAAAGGCTTTGAAGGCTTCTTGCTTTGATTGAACTTAAAGATCTTGATCTTGGATTGGAATTAGGGTTAGGGTTTTGAGGCACAAGTTGTGTCACTCAACTTGTGGGTGGAAGAGGAAGAGAGATTAATGAACAACCTTCAACCTTAGATCTAGGCTCCTTTTTATAGACCTTGTAACCCTAGATCTAGGATTCAAAATTTGAATTTCCCTCCAAAAGTTTGTTATAGGGAGAGGCTTCTAGAAGGAGTTAGTTGGAGGGATGCTTCTAGAACTAGGTTGTTAGGAGGTTGATTAGCTTAATCATGATTAGCTTGATTTAATGATCCTTGCTGATCTGGCAGAAGCTTCTAGGGTAATCTGGAATTTGTAGTGGCTCGATGAGGTATTCACACTGAGAGAGAAATACTGCAGCAAAATTCTTCTAATGACGTGGCATACCCACCGCGGATCCGCGGCATGTGCCTGCTTAGGCCGCGGATCCGCGGCCCAATATGAGGATCAATGATTGAAACTTCATGGATCTACTTTGGCTGTCTCAAGGTGTATTGTCTGATATGTTTATTCTCAAAATGCCTTCTAGATCATTGCCAGATTTCAAATCCTTGAGTTGGCGTCTTTTTAACAGCACTGTTTCATAAATTTAGCCATTCCCCTGGAATTTCCTACACATACTTCGAAACAAGTGTTGCGCTACATAAGAATGATGCGATGCGATGCCATGATAAACAGTCAATTTCCCTTAAAGTGCCGGTTTTAGAGTATAACACATGTAATCTGGTATTTTAGGGATGTTTTGCTAATATGTGTAATATGCAAACCTAACACCTCTAGATGAATGCAAAAGATAGGGAAATTGACGTGTTAAAAATACATTATTTTCGACTGATCAGGTTTCATGATGTTTCGAGTGTCGATGTTGGACACTCAGATTCCATGTTTTTGATGTGTCGTTGATGGACACACGTTGATTGATATCCTCATATTTACATGCATATGCTTTCATGATATTTACATGCATGATGTTGTTGTGTCATTGATGGACACGTAGATGTTATCCACATGCTTACAGGCATTGATTATATTGTTGGCACATATGCAGATACGGTCAACCTAGATATCATAGTATTACCTTTATGATATAGTTGACCTAGGAATCGTTGTTTTATTCGATTTCTACCTGATGATGTTTTCTAAGCACGAGTTGGCAACTCACCCACGTTGTGCCACAGTTCTTGCAGGTTGACCGCATGGATCGGTAGCGGCATCGCTGGCACACAGCTTGCATTCGGGTGATTTGCTTTGGTAGGTGGTACATATTGGATCGTGCCACTCTTGTATTATTATTCCTATTGTATCTAGTCAACTCCATCAATCAAATCTAGTATTTGTATAAGTAGTATGACTTAGAAAGACTTGTATTTGCGAGACTCAGAGCGATGGGTTATATGTTCGCTTGGTGGGTTGATGTCTTGCTTTATTCATTATCCTTTGTGTTGATCGTCGCCGTTGGGCGTCGTGTATTTATATTTCTGACTTGTGTGGTTGTGATTCCGCCGATTGGTGAAGAGCTAGCTCCCGCTTGGGGATGCCTTTTATCTTATCATGTATATGTGGTTTTGGATCAAAATATACAAGGGAGGTGATGCCCAAATTTTTAAAAGAAGAAACATGTTCTTCAACTAGTAAAATCCACTTGCATTTTTCATGTTCCATTATCTATGCATTTAAGAAAACATTTGATTTCGTCATACCTTTATTTCAAAACTTCACCTCTTTTATTTTCTTAAAAAGGTTTAGATTTCTGGGCTTCGGCTTACTTAATTTACGTTGCGCCTTTAGACGTTGCGTGATTTAAGTGCCGGTCACGAACTAAATTTGGGTCATGACAGGTTATGATTTTACCCTCAATGGAGGAGCGATCTATTGAAAGAGCTCCAAGCAGGACACCGTTGCTGACTCGACGATGGAAGCGGAGTATGTCGCTGCTTGTGACGCCGTGAAAGAAGCAGTCTGGATAAGGAAGTTCCTAACAGATCTTCAGGTGGTTCCGTCCATTGTAGATCTAATAGCTCTGTATTGTGACAACAACGGCGCTATAGCTTTAGCGAAGGAACCCGGGTCCCATCAAAAGACCAGACATATCTTGAGGCAGTACCACCTGATCAGGAAGATCATTGATCGTCGGGAGATTGAAGTATGGAGAGTAGATACGGAGAACAACACTGCAGATCCACTCAAAAAGGCCATCCCTTAGACACGGTTCGAAATGCTATTCGAGATGATAGGTCTGCGATATGCCAATACATGGCCTTAGTGCAAGTGGGATATTGTTAGTGATATATGCCCTAGAGGCCAATATTATATCATACTGGTTTGTATATTACATATTGGAAGCCTGGGATATATACGGATATAGTAACAGTCTTGATCGAAATGGTAGTATGCTACCTGTTTTGTTTCTACCTCAATATGTGCATGTGTTTCTTTTAGCATATCGCTTATACATATTGATAGAGACCTTAGGATCTTTGCTTGACTGTCAGCATTGTGATGGCAGTCACGCTAGTGGGGGATAGGTAGTCTATAAGCACATCCTTATACAGGTCCCTAGTCGTAGGATTATCGAGACGGGGCATCGATACTCCAGAGTAGATTAGTGTATACACTTCTCATCCCAGCAGGGGAGATGGTCTGTCCCATAGCCATTAGTACATCATACTGGAGATAGTATGCAGGTGCTCATTGGGTTATGAGTACACTGGACAGGACTCGTAGGGAGCTGCTGGTGGGTATTATACCTATCGTCAGGTAGCAGTTCCCAGATGACATAAGTACAGCTTAGTCCTTCGACTTGACCGTACTACTTCGACTTGACCCTACTATTTCTCCTCGAGTGTGTTCCCACTGTTTTTAGATTACTACCCTACCACGGCTCAAAAGAGTCGTGCAAACAGGTAGTAGTTGGGTGCAATCCCGAAGCACTTGGAGGCAGTGGCAGTTAGATAGGATTCGTCTCTCCCGGTATTGGGGGTTGATATCGCGCTGTGTTCGGAAATCCATTACACAAATTCCCTGGCCAGGGCAAGCGAGATTTACTGGTAGGTACTCCAGTAGTTTCTCAGGGTGTTTTGGGCTACACTCTGACACGACTTGTTATGCTATTAGGGGTCTGACGGTTACCGCCCCCTAGGCCCGATATGCGATACTCTTAGACGAACAGATCGGACTGTACGGAGATTGTCACAGATAGGCTCAGTAGGAGTTCGGGTGAGTTTGCTCATCGGCCTTCTTATCGATAGATACTTGGGTAGCCATTACGTGCAGCTAGTACCACTGACGGCTTGTGGTTAAACCCACTTCCAACATATTGTCGAGTCTTCAGAGTCCCATATAGAGGGTTTCCCTCCATCGGGCAAAAGATGTAGAGGCCGTATGGTTTTACGGCAGGGCTTCGATCACATACGTATATTTATGCACGTATGATGTTCGGGCGGATAATACTAGTGGGCTTTGGTTTAAGCCAGATCCTATTATTATCTTGTTAGATTATTTTCATCTCTTTGTATTCATATTTTTTAGAATACGGATACGGGTATGTATATACGGATGAGGGGCATTTCTGTAATTTACTCAAGATTGCTTCTAGAAGAAAACACCTCATTTGGGTTTTAATCTTTTGATTAAAAGATTAATGAGGTGGAGGAAATGAGATGGAGATTTATATTAAATGAGGCATGGCTACTTGGTGACTCATGGTGGTGACTCGCTAAGTGATAATTGAAGCATACTAGATATTTTGCAAGCATGCTAGATATTTTGCAAGAATGCTTGATATTTAGGGAAAGCATTATTGTATGCTTCATTATTCATCACAAATAGATAGCCATCTCATTCTAATGTTCTTACTTCACTCTCTTTTCCTCAAGCTCCCTTTCTTCTTCCTCATACCCTTCATGTCGCATGTGTTGAGAAACCTAGGGTATTTAGAGACAAAGTAATCCATTTACATTCTTTACATCATCTAGGACATATAGTTGAGCGAACTAGGTGCCTTAGTTACCTCGGATTTGAGGTTGGGGCTCGGACTATAAACTCTCGGGTGGATCGTCTTTGACTTGAAGAGACCAACGAGGTTGCTTGATCCGTATACGATCCGAGGAGCTTATCACGAGGAGGAGGACAGCAAGAAGACCCGAAGGACATGATACTGTGAGATATAACATTCTTTCTGAGTAGTTAAGCTCATACAATTTTGCTAGTTAGTGTTTAGTATCGATCCTGGAGTTCAAATCGGTATTGCGAAGCCCGTAAAAATCATTTTTTGCGTATTCCGCCTCCCCGCGAACCCGCGGGGTGTGCGACATCGACTTTGATATAGATCTCCATAGTGATAAGGAGTGTTCTGGAAAAAAACAAAGGGAATGTAGGAGTAGCAGGGATATATGTGAATTTGTCGTGAATCATGACAATTCAAAAGCCAAAGTGTGTTAGAAGGTTCGGTTAATTTGGTTCATGAGTTTTAGTTTAAGGTAGGTAATGGTCGCAAGCTAGAGAGAGAAAGGAAACACTCAGCGTGCACTCTATTAAGATTAGATTGGTTAATCACTTTATCTAATCAGGTTAGCTCCTACCGTTTCCACGAATTCTCCTTCAAACCCTAAAAGAAGAATTAGTCGGGATCATTTGAAAATCACCCTAGGAGTAATACCTACTTATCGGTGGAAATCGAGACCCCACTATCATTGTGTGATAATCTTGATGGAAGCCGACCAAAATTACCACACTCGAGAAGGTATGCGCAAACTTGGCAAGTTTCCCTTATATTTGAAACTTCCGATATAGATTTTTGCCCCAAGCGACTTATGACCTTGGCAAAGGTCAACAAATCATAAGTCATAAGTTAAGTTCAACCCGTCATTTTCCTGGATTATATTAGGCCCACCCGTATGAACCTTGGCAAAGGAGTGAAACCCTATGGCCATATTCTGAGCCTATATAGAATTACCAAACTACCCCCAAAATTTGGTTGGGAGATGACATGGTATGGCCGCGGTTCCGCCGCCCAAAAGCCCTATTGGCCTCAGTTCCGCGGTTCTTTAGAGAAGTTGGCGCATCTTTTTTCTTGGGCTTCCTTGTGTTGCTTTGTTCTTCTGTTTGATAAGTTCCAAATTGCAAAATGGTTCCAAAATATCTCCATATTTTCAACAATCCAAAATAGCTACTCTTTTAATCTTTTAGACCTTGATCTCCCTCGAGCTCCGTGCTCCTCTTGATCTTTGTGTTGCCTCCCTCGTGCTTTGTGCTTATCCGAGACACGAATGACCATTGTTATTCGTCTTGTCTCTTGAACTGGTAAGCAGCACTTGAAGGGTGTTGATGACCGGAACCCGGATTTATCTGTTTTTAGTAGATGTTTTGGATTTTGGCATAACTGTGGATATTTTGCATGATTTTCGTTATTTTGGACTGGAATCCTGTAGCCTGTAATCATGTAGCAAACACGGATAAAAAGCAGCTACCTATAAAAAAACGAGCAGAAGAATGGACAGTATTAAATGCAATATTCTGGTGTGAACAAATACCCCCAAACTTATTTTTTGCTCGTCCCGAGAAAAACCATTTATTTTCAAAAAGTCCTTAGCTCTCTTTCTTAGGTATTATGGTAGCACTTAGCGTGTGCAAAAAGCCGTTAAACCTCTAGGTGTCTCTAGTAGGAGGTGTGTTGTCTCCTGATAGTTTTCAGCGGATACTACCCACAAAATCCCTTCCAGCTAGTTTTATAAGTTAATCTTGATTCTAATCCTACGGTTTAGCATCTAAGTTAGAAATTCTATCATCCTAATTTAGAAATATCCATCCCTTTTTCACGCTTCCTATTCATTCAATCAAAGATCCTATATATTTTGACGGTTTATAAAGATCTCAGTTTCTCTTGAGTTTTCATTCTAAAGCGCAGTCTCCAATCCAGAATTTTTATCATCTTTATGGAAAACATAAGACTTATTTTTTATCCCTATCTTTCCTCCAAATAATGATCGTATACCCCTACGTGTTTGTGAATTTCACCTCTACACTCAAGAATTCAATTCAAGCTATAATACATTTACCCTAATACCTAATACCACTTCTTTTCATTAATGGTGGACGGATTTGCTCACACACCTTTTATACGACTATTACTGCTTCCTGATGCACTAATCAGCCAATTACTGAATGTGTGAGCTTATTAAAGCGTAAATAGCATTTTCCAGGTTTTGTAATATATTTTTCTCTTTTTTTCCTTTTCAAGACCGGATATATTTTTCAATGATGCTTTTTTGGTGGTTTGCTTTAAATACCGTTTTTTCTTTCATACTGGGCTTTCAGGCAATAGTATTTCTAGGTATTCTCTAGTATCCTAAGTTTCAAGGTGCATGTAAGTGCGATTTGTAGGGTATATACTTTCTGAATTTAGACTCAAGAATAGAAACTATTTTTCAAACTTATCCTTCAATAAAACTTTCAATACTTTCCCTTCATCTTGACTTAACTTAAGAACTGAACTCAATATTACTTACTTCTAAAAAAATGCAAGGACGTATATTTACCAAGGTTAAATTGTAAGAGGGTTATTTTTAGGGTTTTTAATTCCTAAGTCTACGATTTAGTTATTTCTAATCTATGTAGCTAAATTTTCGGAATAAAAATATAAGTCATCCTACTCGCTAACTTGACGACAAAGTTTTTATATTTTTGTAAAAAATTTCAGTTTTTGTGGGTTTTTAAATAAGTATGCAAATACAATATATACACATGAATGCAAAGATAGAAAGCTTACTGAACACGCCCCAAACTTAAACTAGACAGTGTCCTCACTTTCATGCTACACTAAGAGGGCCAAAATTGTTGAGGGGTCAAAAAATTTCGGTGCTCTCTTGTTTTTGTTTTTTTAAAAGAAAAGGCAAACAAAATATATACACAAAAAGGTCCCCCCCAAACTTAAGTGAAACAGTGTTTCCACTATTAAAGCGGTGAAGTTCAAAATTAGGGGGGAAAGAACAGTTTCAATCTATACAAGGCCTTACACAGGCCAAAAGTTAATACCAACCATTCAAAAAATTTATCGTGATAATACAGTGGTTGGAGAATGAACGTGTGGAAAAAAGAAATGAAGAATACACAAGACCGTGTATGGACGGAAATAGGATACGGTCTCGATAGAGGAGACGAATGGCGGCGGGGAGAAAGAAATGGAATACGAACTTGAGGGTAGAAATAGATTGAATAAATTAGTACAGTTTGTAATGATTGAAGTGTAAAAATAGATTATACTAATCTATCAACATGTTGAGAAATGGGGTCAAACTTCTCAAGATTTGCAAGAAAACATAGGCCGACCGTACTTGGTGAACCAGACGTAGGAAATGAAGGTGATATGGTGTCTTGCAAAATAGAAACGATGGAAAGGAAGGAGGGAAATGATCGAGAAATGGTATTGGTTAAATGTTCAGGAGAATGGTCACAGTCAATCGACTGGACAGGTTGAATTAGAAAATCCGACTCATCTAGTAAAACTGGTTCATCTTCAATGATATCCTCAAAATTCTCTTCAAAATTCAGCTCATCCATGCATTCATCATCAAAAATATCCATAGGCATATGGGGTTCGAGAAAAAAAGTTAATGGTTCGGGATGATGCCCACACAGATGTGAAAGGACATGATGAATTGGTGAGAAAAACTCATCCAAAATTGTGGGTTCATCATCCAAAATATTCCTAGCGTCGATATCCACAATCAGGTGAAAGTCAAATTTCTCAGACACCTCATCAAAAGCATGGTTTTCAATCAGTTGTGGTTCTAGAGTAGAGGTGTAGAGATCAAAGGGATTGGCATTGGTTTCACTTGATAGGGACCCTTCACAATTAGGTAAATCAAACACTACATGGTCGAACAACTTATCAAACATTCTATTTTCATTTGGTGAATTATCTGGATTACTTGATAGATAGTTGAAACTGGAGTTGTGGAATTCAATTTGGAAAAGGTCGGTTTGATTTGGATGGGTATACTGCTCATGTTCACTACTCAAATCCTCAAATTGTCCTATCGCCGCATCATACATTGGAAAATGCTGAGCTAGTTGGAAACTAGTTGTTGGTTCGTTAGGTTGTATGAGAGCGGCCATTGATGCATTCAAATCCTCCATCTATCGGCACGACGCTACCCGAAATTCTTCCAAAGTTTGTTCAAGACTAGATATGGGTTGTGAAGGGGTTTCAGTAAAAGATTCAAATTCGGGTGGATACGTGAAACGCCCAAATGGCTGTTCAGAAGAAATGTCTAGAGAAGGTGTAAAAGTCGGATAGGCTTGATAGGAATTGAAAGGACGCTTAGAATAGGCATGACTAGGATCAGCACTTTGATAAGACAGTGATTGGAATTGCTGTCATAAAGAATTTAGAGTGGTGAAAGGAGTGAAAGATCAGCTACGAGATTGTTCAATTTTGTCAGCAATGGACATGGGTTCTGGAGTCACCACATAGCTCTCAAAAGGTGTGTCAACATAAGAAGGTGGGAAAGGTTGAAACGGTTGATACGAAATGGATTGCGGTGTCCAATTGTTGGTCCTAGAAGCGTCTATCCGATTTCTCAAAGAATTTTTAGGCATGGATGGATCGTTTGAAGTTCGACCAAAGCAAGAACCGTATGAAAAAATGTCTGGTTGTGGTTACCAAAGTTCAGCAAGAGTTGGTCATTTTGGAGTACCCATAATAGAAGTGAAAAGTAAGGTGGGTGGAAGGTGGGTGAATTTTTATAAATTTTTTGATTTTTTTGTAGTTTTTGGATTTTTGAAAAAATTTTGTTTAGTTTTTGAAAAATACGGAATTATGGGACTAAACTTTAAACATGTGTTAGGAATATGTATGCCCTAGAGGCCATTATTGTATGATATAGTGGATACTTGGACATATATATAGAGGACTTCTTGCTCAACATGATGTTATGCTATCTGGTTGCTCTTTATCTTAACATGTACATTTGTATTATTAGACTGTCTCTCTGTTACATGTTGATAAAGCCCTTAGGATGTAGGCTTGACTACCAGGACTATGATACAGATCATACTAGTGGGGCTTGTGTAGTCCATAAGCACATCCTTTAAGAGTTTCTAGTCGAGGGAGTATCGAGGCAGGGCATCGATATTCTAGAGTAGACTAGTGTGTAGGTTTCTTGACCATGCATGGGGCGATGGTTGATCCCACAACCATCGGTGTTTGACATCAAAGATTGTACACATGTGCTCATTATAGAATGGGTACACCGAACAGAACTCGCCGAGAACTCCTAAATGGTACCATACCTATCACCAAATAGCAATTCTCTGGTGACACTTGTACAGGTTAGTTTGTAGACTCGAGATCGCCATAGTGTCTTGTGTGGTTCCAACTATGCTTTGATTTCCTCCCTACCACGGCTCAAAGGATTCGTGCAAACAGGTGGATTTTCGGTACAGTCCCGAGTCACATGGAGGCAGTGAGCGATAGGAGGGGTTTCGTCTCTCCCGGTATTGGGAGTTGATGTTGCGCTATGCTCGATTGGCTATAACAGTAATTCCATGGCCAGGGATGATGAGATTTACTGGTCGGTGTTATCAGTAGTTTTTCGAACGGTTATAGGCCATACATCGGCATGACTTATCAAGTTACTGGGGTCTGACGATTCCACCTCCAGACTCGATATGCGACATATCAGACGAAGAGACCGGACTGTACTGTAAGTATTGCTTATAGGATTTACAGGAGTTTGGAAAAGTTTGCTTGTTAATCTTCTATTCGCTCAATACCTGGGTAGCCGTTACGTCCAGCTAGTACCGCTGATGGCTTGTGGGTATCTGATGTGATCATTACCTACTGCTGGCGTATTGACGAGTCTTTAGAGTCCCACACAGAGGTTTCCTAGCTCAAGCTAAACGAAGTAGGGCACATATGGAGATATGTGTGAATGCTTGATTAAATACGAGTATGTGATACCGTATTCTAATCTTACAATATTTGATATCAGCTGGTTATATGTGATATAACCGGATTATGGAATCAAGTGTTGATTCAATGATTTGATTTATGTATATGTATTTGATATTAGCCGGTTATATATGATATGACCGGATTATTGAATCAAGTGTTGATTTAATATCGAATATCTAATGATAGTTGGTTATATGTGATATGACCAGATTATTGAATCAAGTGTTGATTTAATAATGTGATATACATACATACATATATATATATATATGATATTAGTCAGTTATATATGATATAACCGGATTATTGAATCAAGTGTTGATTTAATAATTTGATATGTATTTATATATTTGATATATTTATATATATTAACTAATATCATTGCTCACTAAAGATTTTCTTCTCTTTATACATATTAATGTATATGTGATACATAAAAATATGTATATACTATATGTATCATGGTTGATAATACATAGAACTAGGATGTATGAGAATTACATGGGGGTGAACATTATGATAAATATAAATGAATTAAACAAAAATAAGAATGAGTCATTTTCTAAGATGCTTGGAGAAGCATGTAGAAGCCATGACTCATATCATTTTTGTTTTATTCATTGGATATTTATCATGCCATTGATACTTATCTTATCACTTCACTACATGGTTCATTGAACCTTACTTCTCTCATCCAAGTTCATCCTCGTCTCTTAATTTCCTCTCTAGGTTTTTCTTGAGTTGAAAAAGAAAAAGAGAAAAGCATTTCTAGTGAGCTAAATCTCCTACTTCATCAACTTACACTAATCTAGCCCATTAGTTTAGCTTGTTTTCTTCACTAATACCTTGATTAGTGAAGAGTGAGCTTGAGTGAGAGAGACTTCAAGGTGGATCATCTTCGGCCTTGAAGACTACAAGAAAGCTCGTTCCTTTCTCAAGTGGAGTCAAAGAAGAGTTCTAGGGACTACTACTTGGAGGTTTAGAAGTGAAGGACCGGTCTACAAAGGCTGTAAACCCTTTTCACTTAGTTTAGAACTTGCTTTCTTGCACTAAAACCCTAATTCTCTAGTTCGATTCTAAGATAGTGTACCTTAGACCTCTAGATTTTTTAAGATTGCATACTTGTTTCTTGTAGAAACCTAGTAGAGGTGCTAAGACATACTTTCAACTAGAACAATCATAATCACAATATGCAAAAACAACACCTAGAGCTAGAGTCTTCAATGTCAAACTAGACCGCTCCTAGACTTCCAAACAACAAGTTGCAAGATAACCCTCGGATCGCCTCTTCACTGCAAATTGTGGCCAGGTAAGCACAAGTGAGGTAAGGAGGGTTCCGCTCACGAATCATCGTAAGAAGGGCTTTTTAAAATTACCTCCTCACTTGTTTAGCCTAGGCACCACAAAGTCAAGTTTAGATAAAAGTATGATTCCCCGCAACCTTCACTTGTCCTAAATGAGCGCGACAAGTTCTTATAGATTTGGTCTAGATATTTTTTATTAACTCAAAATAATGCATATGCTTTTTGTGATTTGTGGGGTCTTAAGAAGGGTGATAAAATCCCCACCCAATCTTAATTGGTGTTATAGTCCATTAATGTCTGTATTATTGTATGCAAAATGATAAACAAATAAAATCTATAAAAAAAAAATTGGCGGCGGCGCAATTTGTGCGAAGAAACCTATAGAAAATACAATTATGTGGAGCTTAGAAAGGTTTTTAGACGAGGAGAAGAAGTATAAAAAGTTTGAGGCTCAGAAGCCAAAGGACAACCGCGGAATCGTCGCCCTTGCCTATGTTTGACCGCGGATTCGCGGTGAAAAGGTGGATTTGGAGCTTCAAACTTTCTCTATGCACTCCCCTCTTTCTTCTCTTCTGTATGCTTTGAAGAAAGCCGAGTAGTTTTAAATATTAGTTCCGACAACATAAAATAGGTTTGTTTTCCTTGCATTAAAAATATAATGCATTCTTATCAAATATAGTTTCTAAGACACACCACAAACAACCAAAATAGCATGCTTTTATATGCCATCCGCATTCGCCATGGGGTCATGGGTCTTCACTGTAAGGTTACTTAATTTACAGCAGGGCGGGGGCAGGGCTAGCATGGATGCAAAACATACAAAAGCATATATATATATATATATATATATATATATATCAACATCGCAGGCAGATAATAATCATCACTGGCATGCGAACAACAATATGGAATAGCTGATAAACTAGGAGCCCCGCATTTCATTTGAGCCGCAAATGAGACGCGACATTCCTCGATCATGTGGATAGAACATACAAAGTTGATCCTAGACTCCTAAGAGCACGGAAAGCCACCTGCCAATTCTAGAAATGGGTAACATGCCTTCAATAAAATGAGTCGATCACCTGTCACTTTCTAGAATCCGGTAACTTGTGCACCCTTTCGTGGGTCGATCATATAACCCCTACAAGTGCGGCGAGCAACCCGCCAATTCTAGAGCGACGCGGCCCAGTCTCAACTCCATGAGACAGCCACCTGCTACACTCTAGAACCCGGCTACTCTAGCACTTCTCCTGGCTTAATCCTAGTACAGAAATAAAATATATACAATGGTGACATCGATCGCATCCTGGTCGAGACCTAGAAATAGAATATACATAATACGGAAATAGCGTCCACATGTTGGAGCTTGTCCTAAATAAATAGATACAGCAATGTAAATCAAAACTGTACAAGCAATTGTACAAGGGACTATCCGACACAACAATCCGTCTAAACCATAATCAAAATATATATAACCACATAAACAAGTAATAGAAGTAAGTGTGCAATCCCGTCTAATTGAGTGTATAGCTATTAGACGACATTCAACAACACATGCATGCACGTAAACAAAGTCACGACATTAGAATTCCGCACACAAATAGCGCACATCCTAAATATACCAAAGGACCAAAAACTAAGTGTACTAAACTTCCAAAAAACCAAGTTTTAATCCAATCTGGGTGCCCGAATCAAAACGAAACACACCCAAACCTTCATGAGGAGACAAGGCATGAAATTAACGATCAATTGGATGGTCTAGGGGGGTCCCACCCCTGAGGCCACCACGTGGTGGCCCAGGGGGTAGGGCATACCCGAGACTACCCAATAGGGTGGTCTCGGATCCCCACCCCCAAGACCACCTCGTGGTAGTTTTGGGGAGCAGGACCAACCCTGAGGCCCCTTGGGGATTGCCCCAGGGTGTCCACGCATCACCCTGCGGCTTTTTGGTTCAAACCATATGCCCACGGGATGCGTAAACATCTCAAAACTCGGAAATTTAGGACTGTTTTTTCGACAGTTTTTAACACCGGAAAAACCGTGAATTCTAACGTCATAACTAGATAGTTTAGGGTGTTTGGAAGGCTCTGATACCAATGTAAGTTATTACTGCCCTCGCCGTGGAGGCCGCGGCCGATGCGGAAGCCAAAAACAAAAAATTACGAAAGGGCAACTAGAAACAAAAAACCTAGTGGTCGATCCAAACATAAAAACCAGCAAACTAGCATGCAATGGTTAAGGAATACAACCTTCGATGCGTATCACTCCCCATAAAGGGATCTCATCTCTTGCCTCGTCGAATAAGGTGCTGGATATTCATAACCGGATACCGCTGTGCAAAGCAAAAAAGAAACGTCTGAAATAACAGTTTTCAAAAATTGGTTCCAACAACATCATTTAGGTTTATTTTTCCTTGCATTAATCAAAATTAATGCAGTCCCATCAATTAATCCATATCACACTAGAAAAGAACAAAAATACAATGTACGTATATGCCATCCGCATTCGCCACGGGGCCCCGTCATGCACCGTTAGGTTACTTAACTAACGGTAGAGCGGGGGCTGGACTAGCGCGGATGCAAAATATATACAACATCTACTAGTATATAAATGTATATATAACATTCGTCCCAGGCATAATATAAGCAACATCACAGAAAAGCGATAAGCAACACAGAATAACGGATAATCTAGGAGCCCAGTGTTTCCTTTGAGCCGCAAATAAAACCCGACGTTCCCCAGTCGTGTGGATAGCCTGTGCAATGAAAAACCAAGACCCCTACGAGTGCGTCAAGTTACCCGCCAATCCCAGAAGTGAGGCAACCCCAATCAACAAAGTGAATGGTCCACCCTGCACTTTACGGAATCCGGTAACTTGAGCATCCCACCGTGGGTCATCCTATACCCCCTATGAGTGCGGCGAATAGCCCGTCAATTCTAGAGTACGGCCCCCTCCGTCTCAACGCCATGAGATGCAGGCCCGTTGCCTTTTAGAACCCGGCTACTCGAGCACTCCACCGTGGGGGAATCCTAGTACAGAAAAGAAAAGTATATATACAACGGCGACATCGACCTCAACCCGGTCATTCCCCAATAAAAGAATATACAATTTGGCAGAGACGGTTGTCCACATGTCGGACGCTAGCCTCGCAATAACGAATATAAAAATGAATCTAGGCTGTACCATTAACATTGCACTATAGGCTGTCCACCACGACAATCCATCCACAATATCAACACAACACAGAACATCAACGTGAATATCATGTTCACAAACCCGTCTAGTTGAACATACAGTAACTAGTCGGGTTATACCGCTCAATGATATTCACAATCGCAGATATTAACATATGCACTGATAAACACGTATTCAAAATTTTGATTAACTAAAACTTTTCCATATTAGCCCCAAATGCAAACCAGCACTCAAACAAATCTGGGCCAAAAACATACATCCCAAAAATCACATTTCCACATAGTAGAGTGCCAGAAGAAATTGGAGCACTACAGCCATACATCGACCGCGGAACCATCGCTAATAAGCATGTTATGCGGCGGTTCCGCGGCCATACAGTTGGCTCATGTTTCCAAATTTCTTCAGGGCTTCTAAATATGCCTGCATGTATTTTTAAGGCAAGCTGAAATGTTTTTTGAATAAGTTTCAAAATCGACAGCAAGCATATCAATATGGAATTGTGATTAGGAAAATTTGGTCGATCGATATTTTAACCTTGTGTAAACTAGCTAGTAAAGGTTTATAGGGTGGCTCTGATACCATTTGGGGTTTGCTAGAGCCATGGCCATCTACCGTGGCCGATGCAGAACAAAAATGGTGTTTAAAATTTTTAGCGCTAAAAAACCCGTCCTAGAATCGAACCATAAACCTAAAAATAGCTACAAAGGATAGAAGTGTTATACCGAATGATTCGTGTCTTTTGGTCTTCTACCCTCTTCTTTGGCTCCTTGAGGTCTCCTCGATCGAGCTTGGCCGCCGGTCTTCCTCCGTCGAAGATTATCCACCCGAGAGATGTAGTTCATGGCTCTAGCTCCATACTAAGAATCTAGTGAAGCAACTAGGAACTCTAGGTTGCTACTATAGAGTGCCTAAGGATGTAGTGAGTTGCTCTAAGTGTGTATCTATCTCTCTTCTACCCTTGATTCTCAACACATGAGATGGTAGGGTAGAAGATGAAGAAGGAGGAGGAGCTCAAGAAAGATAGTGAAGAGAGAAGAAGAAAATGGTTAGAGTCTTTTTTTAAATAACCATCCATCAAGTGAGAGAAAATAATCAAGCAAGGTTTTGTAAACCCATTTTTTCAATAAACATAATGCAACCATACTTGAATAGTTTGCATAAATGAATTGAAAATTCATTTGTCAACACTATTCAAGCATGGTTCTCACCATTCTCTCTTATTTACCTTTACACCTCATTTCCATTTAAAATAAATGGATAAATATAAAATGAGGTGTCCACCTTCTAGAATGTTTTTCGTATAAATACGGATTACACTCATCTGTATATACATACCTGTATTCGTACCAAAATACGAATACCCAAAGAGATAGAATAACACAAAGAACATAATAGTACAATATACATATCGAAATATATATACGTAAATTATTAAATCAATACCTGATTTAATAATCCGGCTCAAACCCGAGCCGGTTAGTATTATCAACCGTTCGATCGAAAGTCCGGGTAACTAGTCCAATCATTCGATCGGAACCCAGCACGTATCAAAATACAGATACTACATCATTTCACCTGAACCAAGGAAACCCTCTGTGTGTGACTCTAAACACTCGTGAATACATTGGCAGTGGGTTTAACCACAAGCACGTCAGCGGCACTAGCTGTACGTAACAGCTACCCAGGTATTGAGAGAAAAGAAGGCCGACGAGCAAACTCATCCGAGCCCCTACTGAGCCTATCTGTGACAATCTCCATACAGTCCGGTCTGTTCGTCTAAGAGTATCGCATATTGGGTCTAAGGGGGTGGATAAAATCAAACCCCTAATAACGCGATATTTCATGTCGGTGTGAATCTCATCACCCATTGAAAAACTACTAATCCAAATCAGTAATTATCATTTAAATTGGCCAAGGATTTCTGGTGATGGCCACCCGTGCACATCGCGATATCAACCCTCAATACTGGGAGAGACGAATCCCCGACGATCCGCTCGCTGCCTCCATATGGCTCGGGACTGTACCCAACTAAAACCTGTTTGCACGACTCTTTTGAGCCGTGGTAAGGTAGTAATCAAAGCACAGTGGGAACTCACACGAGACAAATGACGATCTTAGATCGACAGACTAACCTGTACTCATATCACCTGAGAACTGCTATCTGACAATATGTATAATACTATCTAGCATGTTCCGGGCGAGTCCATCCAGTGTAACTCATAACCCAATGAGCACCTGTATACTATTTTAGGTGACTAACTGACACCAATGGCTTATGAGACCGGCCACCGCCCCTCGTCGGGGTCTCGAAAAGTATACACTAGTCTACTCCAGTGTATCGATGCCCAGTCTCGATACTCCCTCAACTAGGGACATTTAAGGATATGCTTATAGACCACCCAGCTCCCACGTATATGATCGCCATCATAATGCTGGTAGTCAAGCAAGAATTCTATGAGCTCTATCAACATGTAATAGTGATCTGTAATACCACATAATGCATGTACATGATAATAAAGACAAACCAGATAGCATACTATCATTTTGAGTAAGACTGTTCTACCCGTATAGGTCCTCCCTCAATCATCACAATCGCGTGCCTGCGATTACAATAATTGACTTGAAGACTGTTCTCCGCCGAAAACAGAGACGAGACCGCGTAGGTTCGTCTTGCCTGAATTTCGAGGGCAGATGCTATTTGGTGCTATCCGTCAACCTCTCCGAAGATGCCAAGTTGATTTATGACACCGTGTATCGAAGGTTTAGACGGATGCGGCCGATGTAGCAGACTTCGTCAGATTCCACCTCATGATGAGGGGTTTTTGATTGTGGGGACGATCTTCCCTGCAGGCGCAAGCCCCTGTAGTTAATTATGCTACCGCATCGCGGTAACCACTTTCTCCTTCTCCAGATGGTCACTTCGTGTCGTGGGTGTTTATTTTGTTTTTGGTTGCCCGTGGATTGTATACGGAGACTAATTTATGTTGTCGCCCGTAGGGCGTGGATTAGTCCAAATCCATAATTTCGTAGATTTGGATTTGGGGTTTGGTTTAAGGATACGTTAGTCTCATTTGAGACTAAGATCAACTTAAACGTATGTTAAGAATACGTTAGTCTAATTTTAAACTAAGATCAACTTAACGTTTGTTAAGGACACGTTAGTCTAATTTTTAGACTAAGATCAACTTAACAGGATCATTTAGATCCAACAAAAGAGAATTTGGACTCTATTTTTTTAGTTTAGGGACTTTGCGGTCCAGTTTAAAGACATCATAGTCTGTAAAGTTTAAGGACATCATAGTCCATGAGTTTAAGGACCTCATAGTCCGTGGTAGTTTAAAAATGTCATAGTCTGTAAAGTTTAAGGACATCATAATCCATGAGTTTAAGGACCCCACAGTCCGTGGAATGTCTGGTTGTCGGGACCCGTCACCTCTCTGAAGGCGATGAGGGATTACAACGACAAATATCAGGGGAGTGAAGAGATGTACCCTTGAACCAATATTGGTTGGGGAGTCTGTAGTTGGATTGATTTAAGGATCGTTAATCTCGTTTGGGATTAAGATCAACTTAAACGTTTGTTAAGGATACATTAGTCTAATTTTTAGAAAAGATCTACTTAACAGGATCATTTAGATCCAACAAAAAAGCGTTTGGACTCTGTTGTTTAGTTTAGGGACATTGCGGTCCATATTCAGATGCCAATATGGTTTGGAAATGCACCAGATAGTTATTGGTCATTGGGACCCACCACCTCTCCGAAGATATTAAAGAATTACAACGACATGTATCAGAGGTGTGAAGAGATGTACCCTTGAACCAAAATTGATTGAAAGGATCTGGGTTTTGCTTTGAATGTCATATGAGATGACCAATTTTGGAAGACAAAAGTGTGTTTGAGGTTCAGTCAAATGGGAGTCTTGCCTCTGGAAGACTTAGCCAATTTGGGCTAAGACTGTTTTGGATATAGTGTTAAATAATAGCACACTCGGCTATCACGTGCTCCCACGTGGTGCGCTTAAAATAGTGCTAAACACTAAGGATGAAACGCCCAAAATAGTGTTAACACTAAAAAAAAAGAAGCGCTCACGTGGGGTCACGTGAGGCGCTTGAGTGTTGGGCCCAAACTCCATTTATTTTGTTCTCAGAACATTCAAATAAGTGTTAAACACTTTTAGTCTTCATGGCCATCACGTGTGGGCACATGATGGGCATCCATGCACTGGATATTAAAAGGATTTGTTAGGGGTCACGTGGGGACACGTGAGGGCGCCCATGCATTGGATTTTAATCCTTCAGTTCTTTCCATCTTCTCTTTTTTTTTAAATAGGTGTTTGTCAGGGGTCACGTGGGGACACGTGAGGGCGCCCGAAGTCTGTTCTGCCTTGGCTTTGTACTCTTTATTTTGAGGAATTTATCCAAGGGTCACGTGGGAGCACGTGACCCCATCTTATTCATTCTTTTCTGACCATTGAATGGAGGGTCACGTTTTGCCACGTGATCAGGTTGGATACTGACTTCTTTACGTGCATGAAAAAGTCTAAGTCCCTTGTTTAAGAATTAAATTCTTTTATAGGATTAAACCCTAATTTTATTTAGAGGAATTAAATTCCTATGTATTTAGAAGAATTAAATTCTTTTATACCCAATTCTCCCTCTAAATCTTGAATCTGCATGGCAGAATCTCCCCGATGAGAATTAAATTCTCAAATTATGGGGAGATCTGCTTCTGCAGATCTTCAACCAGAGGGAAGAACTAAGTTCTTGTATTAAGGGTTAAACCATATTTTTGTTAGAGGAATTAAATTCCTATGTGCTTTTTGGAGAATAAAATTCTCTGAACTTAGGTCCTCCCTTAGGTTTTAGATCTGCATGACAGAATCTCCCCGATGAGAATTAAATTCTCAACTTATGGGGAGATCTGCTTCTGCAGATCTTCAACCAGAGGAAGAACTGAGTTTTTATTCAGAAGAGTTAAACTCTTAGTTTGAGAATTAAATTCTTTTTTTGTTTTGTGGAGCTTATGATCTCTTTCCCTTTCTCACCTAGGGTTTCTTTCTCTTCTGAGGAAATCTTCTTTTCTCTGTGGAGAATTAAATTCTCTTCTTTTTTCTCTCTGTTGTTGTATCTTTTTTTCTCCTTTTTTTTTCTTCTCTTCTTGGCTCCTATTTATAGAAGAAAGAAAAGAATCAGTTTGTTTAGTCAATCTTTCATTGAAAGATTTTAATTGATTTTGTAACCAACATGATCTTTTAGATCACTTGGTGAATTTTATTCACCATTGGATTTTAATCCAAAAGATATTTTGTCTGTTATTCTTGGAAAATTTCAGGGAAATATCTCCTTGTATAGAATCTTTCTATAAATTGGTGATTTTTAATCACCATTGGATTTTTAATCCAACGGTGCTCCACTTTACAGAGCACAATCTTTTTTGTTTGGAAAGATTTAGAGAAATATTTTTCCAGTTAGGGTTCTCGATTCTCTCTTAATTAGAATTTAATTCTATTAGTTCAGAAGGCTTAAGAGCCTGTCACGTGTTGGCACATGACTTTCTGATTGACCATTTAATTAGAATTTTATTCTATTATTTCAGAGATCTTAGGATCCCATCACGTGTTGACACGTGACCCCCTGATTAAGCATTTTAACCAGAATTTAATTCTGTTGTTTGAAAGAGCTCGGAAATTATCACGTGTGGGCACGTGATGCCCCATTGGATTTTTCCCTGTTGTTTTATTATACCTTTTTCAGTGGGTTTATAGGCTCATCACGTATGGGCACGTGACCCCATTTGAAGTTGTGTATCTCAGAGCCTATAACTTTGCCCATAGAAGGTCGCGTGTCCCCACGTGATGCCCGATCACGTGTGGACACGTGATGCTTCTCTTATGTATTTCTTTGCCGCTTTATTCAGTTCCCATGAGGGAACAAATGCCCCCACAGCGTTGTTCTCACGTGTTTGCACATGAGTGCAACGTTGTCATCTTTTATGGCCGTTGGATCTGCCTAGGGAAGGGGGTAGATGAACCGTTTCCCATCACATCCTATAAATGCAGGGGTCTCTTCAGAAGCGCCTCCACTCTTTCATCTTCTTCCTTGTTCATTTTTCTTTGAGAATTTAATTCTCTTCCTCAAAGCTCAGTTCTCTGTTCCAAAAATCTTCAGAGTTTAACTCTGTCAACAAAAGATTTCCTTTTTCAGGTAAGGGTCTTGAACGGCCAAGGAACTTCTTGCAGAAATTTTCTTTGGATTTTAAATCCACACCAAGGGTTTTTTCTTTAACAAAAACCTATCTTTCCAAGTTCTTTAAAAAAATATCCAATCTTTAAATAATAAACCCCTTTTGTTAGGGCTTCTCTGATCTTAGGGGATTGATGATGATACTTGTCCTTCTTCTGGAATTTAATTCCATTTCAAAGAGCTTTAGCTCTAAAAAATATTCTGGGAATTTAATTCCTCTATTCAAAAGGAATTTAATTCCTCTAAAGAACTTAGTTCTTAAAAGAAGACTTCTTGGGATTTTTCATCCTGAGTTGTTCTTGCAGAGATCCTTCTTGATTTGCACAGAATTCCTGTAATGGGTTTTCCCCTTGGGGGAATGTGTAGAGTCATTTGAATTTATTGGGAATCTTCATTTTGTCCTCATGATGATTGCTCAGCATCATCATTAGTGAGCCGCCATATTGATTTTGTGGGGCCCGTGTGTTTTGTAACCAATGGTCCCATAAAAAATAAGTTGTTTGTCTCTTTCTTCCACTGTCTTCTTATATATATATTTATAAATATATATACACGTATGGGCTTCACTAACATTTTTCTCCTTCCTTTATTTCAGGCACAATGACTTCTGTTCCATACTTCCCTTTCACCCGCTCAGAGGCTGCCTTTCCTCAGTGACCGTCCGTCTGACGAAGAAGTGATGGCGTTGATTAGAGCTCACGACCCTGATTGCACCCATTTACTTTTATGGGGGACCTGGTATGGTCATATCATCCGCGGTCGTCGAAACTTTCATTGTGAGATACCAACGGAGCCTATCCGCCCATTCTTGCCAATGGACCGTCCGTGAACTGCTTTTGCTGTAGAGGTGGCAAATTGGACCCCTACCGGCCGGCTCGAACCGTCGACGACTGGGATACCAAATCAGCATGTGCCGGTTATAGATATCTTGGAGCGTCGTATCTGCCAAAGTGAAGCCCAGCCTTGGGGACAAGTTTATAAGATAGGGCTTACCCCTCGCCATCCCACAGGCTACCTTCTCTGGGCTCGTTACATCTTGTCCGCTCATTGTGCGCGGCTGCAGAGGGTCGGGCTTTACCAGGCGGTGTATGCATCCCTCTTCCATTATCAATCTCCCCATGTATGGTGGGTCAAAGCTTTCCTAAATCAGTGGAATCTTCCTACCAATACTTTCTTGTTAGGGGACTGCAAAGTTTCGATCTCTTTGGAAGAGTTTCACGAGATCTCGGGTTTACCGATCAGGGGAGCGCCTTACGAAGAATTGTTGCCCTCTGACGAGTATGTCTTCGAGACTATGCCCGCTATGCTTGACGGCTTGTCAACTGAAAATGTCGTCCGCCACAAGTACCCGAGTCTAATCAAGACGCTGGGGATTTTTGAGAAGTTGTTCACAGAGTCAGAAGAACATGGCGTCACTTCTAAAAGCTTTATCTCCTGCTTCCTTCGTGGAGACATTCTATCAAAGGCGGCTCCGAAGTTCGCGAATATCAACGACCCCTTCGGGTTTGGTTTAAATAGGCTACCGGCTAGAGAAGAGGATTTTCCCCAATTCTACATTCCAATCTTGTCAGCTGTACCTTTCGAGTCGATCGCAGCTCCTGGCATGGATGAAGAAACTTTCTTCATCGGCTTTATCAGCATCTGGCTCAGCTGGTTTGTCGTTCCAATGCACCGTCGATTCATGAGAGCCTCGGTCATTTACCCTGCTCATCGCATCGCCGAAGGGACGCGACTAGCCGTGGGCATTGCAGGGCCGTCGCATCTGTACCATGGGCTAAGCAGTGCAGCTAATACCTCAACCCCAGGCGTGAACGTAGTGAGTTTCTCTCTCCATTACTTTACGCCATGGATTGAGATGCACGTGCTAGGGGCATTTGCCACGCATCAGAGACCCAGATTTTATGATGCCTGTACCTTTCCGTGGCTCATGAGGTTGGTGGACGCTTCTGCTCCTGACCCGACTCAATTAGGGGCTCTTCGTGTGCTGCTCAATCCGTATGCCAATGAAGACGGAATGGTATTTAATGATGGAATCCTTTCTGCTCCCTCGGGACCTGTTCAACAGTTGTTTGATTTATCGAAAGAGGGAGCACCATCTTTGAAGCCTAAGGAAGCCATGCATCTGTACTCGATCAGACCCGATTATCTGGTGTTCCGTCGAAACAATGCGGCTCTTTTCATGCGGTACAATCCACACCGCTTTGCCCGACAACTGGGATATGATCAGGGTATCCCCTTCGACACATTCACCATGGAGCCTAACCCTTCTTTGGAAACTGTTCGTGACGCCACCCATCATTTCATGAGGCTGAACACCGGTTCTCATTTCATGATCCCCGAGGCCGATTACATTCCGAGGTGCGTGGGGGCTTTCACGGGTTGGTATCATCACCGGGTTAGTCCAATCATTGCTGAGGAGAGGAGGATACTTTTTGGGCTTAGAGCTCCTGCCCCGCTCCAGGCTACGGGAGTCCCACCGCGACCGCGGACAATGGTTCGCCCTCCTTTGAGGGATACTGGTACCGTACTCATTCCTGAGGCGGCGGATGTGGACTTAACTCCGACAGTTGGTATGCCAATGTGCACCAGAGCTCAGGCAAGAGCTTCGGATAAGGCGCCGGTAATAGTTTCATCAGCAGCGATGGCAGTATCCTCATCAGTAGCACCGCCGAGAGAGGATACTGCAGGCGAAGTGGTTCAACGCTGCAGCAAAGCACCGAGGGGAAAGAAGCGATCGCCTTCTGGTGTTAGTTCTGGGTCAAAGAGGCGAAGGAATACGGTCACCAATCTGCTCGAATTTTTAGTGGAATCCGAGCCTATCTTTCAGGACGAGCCAATAGCTATGCAAGAGTCGGATGGTGTTCTTCTTTTTCCCGGTTCATCTACCGAGGAAACCGCACAATTGGCTGAGGCTATAAGACGCTCCCAGGATGAAACTGAGAATGTAAGGATCCCGAAGAGGCCTTATCCTGCCGTCATCTTCTACGAAAATCCTCCATCGATACGGCAGATATTTATAGGTCCTTTGGAAGAGGGAGGCGAGATAGCCCTTAAGGAGCCTATCTCGGCCGATGCCGAAGATGCGTTGTCATTGTGGACTGGTGGCCACGAGTCTACCCTCGCACCCCGGCGAGCATGAATTCTTGAGAAGGAACGCCGGCTTGAAAAAGCCATACTAGAAGCTCCTTTGCGCATTGGTATACTTATATATCTTTTTGTAGTATTTTGCACTGCTCTTATACATATATATATCCTTATCTTCGTGAAAACTTTGCAGGGACTTCGGCAATGGCAGAGGATCTGAGTTCGAGTCGCGCCTTGACTATGGACTCTGTAATTTCCTCGATGAGACACTAGTAAGTATGGAGGGGGTCGATACAGTTGTTCTTCCTGCCACGGAGCTCCTATTGGTGATTTCCGTTCCCCGGGTGCTTGCTCTCCCGGAGGAGGCATCTTCATTGGCCGCGGATTCAATGGATCTTTCTGGGGACGGCCCGGAGACTATGGGACAGGTAGTCGAGGTCGCCGTCCTTTCATTGGAGCCTGCAGCGATGGCCACTGCTCCTCAATTGGAAGTTGTTATACCGGCCCATGTCCCCGATGATGTGCCTGGAGGAATGGAGGAGGCCACCGAAGTTGCTATCCCTCCATTCCAGAGCGGGAGGAGTATCGAAGGTAGCCTTCTATATTTTATTTTAATAATCTCTCCATTATCTGAACCTTTCTGTCTTTTCAGAATTGTGCGGGTTGGCGGCGTCTATCGCTGATCTGTCTCCCAGAAAATCCTTTCAGCGTTTGCTAGAGATGGCCGCTCCGCAGGCGATAACCCCTCAACGCATTGTCCTCTCTTCCGAGCAAGGTTAGCGTTATTGGCCTTCTCCTCACGGCATTATTATTATTTCATATAATGATACCGATGTCTTCTGCAGTTCTGGAGCCTGATGACGAAGTTGAGATTCTTGACGGGCCTGGGGATCCTTCAGACCCTTCTTGCATGACTGTGGGTAAGTAAAGTTTCGACGTTGTTCCACCTGCTCTTTGCTTGTAAGTCTCGCTGATTTCTGTTTATGAATCTTAACAGCTTTGCCAGTTCTTACCACGCTGGAATCTCGCATCATTATGCCGCCCGACCCCTATGCTCTACGTGCCTCGGAACGGATGGCAAAGCTAAGCCTTCACTCTTTGTCAGCTCTGATCGAAGACCTTCGTGCTGGTGGTTTGATCACGGCCGAAGAATTTTCCGCCGAAGCCAACAGTTCTCTCCCCTTTCTTGTTGCTTACCATAGCGAAACATTGGTGCAAGTCTGGGTTGAGTTTTGTCGTCGGGTGGAGGCTTGCTTACATAGCCTTGAGTGCTCGCGTCTTCCTTCAGAGGTTGTGGCTGCAAAGGCGAGCTTGCGGGGGCTGATCGAACAGTGCGCTGCTAATATGCGGTCATGCGAGAAGAGGCTTAGCCAAAAAATTTCAGAGAGGAAGCTGGCTTCAACTGTGCTGGGGGAACTTCAAGCTAACCTTACGGCCAAGACCACTCGGGCGTATGAACTTTGGCGGGTGCTTCAAGAAGCTATTAGGGAGGTGGTAGCCATTGATAAAGCCGTCATTTTCACTCGCGAAATGGTCGAAGCTCATAAAGTTACTGAAAAGGAGCTTGAAAGTCGGCTTGCCTCATACCAGGCCTAACAGTCTCAAGCGAAGGCCCGTCTCTTAGCGATAATGAATCATGAAGCCGAGGCCCAGCGGAAAAAGGATGAACTGGCAAATCTATTGAATCGTCCGCCGGCTTGAAGAATTGTATATTTTTCTTCTTACTCTTGTTTTGTACATACTTCTGAATGAGAGTATTTTTTTATTCTTTCATAAATTGTACTTTGTATTCATTTTGATTCATGAATAAAAGACGTATTTTGTTTCATGGTGGTGTGTCCCTTTTAGTAAATGCTTTTTGTAGATAATCTATTTTGATTTCCTTATAGGACAGCGATGGCTTAGGAGTCAGGTTCAGATCTGCCTCCTAAGGCTTTCCAATTTTATGAGTCGTGAGGGTCCCATAAAGGTATTTCTCCATACGAGTCGTGGGGATCTCGTAAGTGTAATTTCTCCTTAGGAATCGTGAGGATTCCCAAGTGTGATCTTCTCTTGAGAGTCGTAAGGATCTCAGAAGAGAATTCTCCCTCTTATAAGTCGATAGGACTCGTAAGTGGTTGTTTCCCTCCTTGTCGAGATTCGACTTTGGAGAGTGTGGTCCGTGAATAGTATGCAAGAGTCCATTTTGGACCGGCTTGCAGGGCCCCAGTGCTTAGGAAACAGGTTTTTTTTATCCCCATTACCTAATGATTTTCCCTACGAGTCGAGACGAATTAAGAAGTTCTCGCAAAGACACTAATTTCCTCACGAGTCAAGATGAATCAAGAAGTTCTCGCAAGAATGTCCTAACGTCACAGTTAACCTATGCTCTTTACGACAGAGGTCCGTTAGGGTCTGTGGTACTAGGGTCTTGTCCGTCGTACCGTCGCGTTGGCTGATGTATTCCTCGATAGGAAATCTTGCTGTTCGCGCAGCCTTGCGACTGTCGTGTGTCTGATCCCTTCGGGGGCTGGACAAGACGTCTTCAAGCAATCTTCCTAGGCAGTTTGACCGTCGGAAGAGAAAGCGTTAGGAATTTTTCCATGCCGCTTTTTACTTGAGGTTAGGCTCAGTTTGGGAAGCCCTGATGAGTCATAACCACTCCGCGCTGGTGTGGGATGATCTCCGATAGTCTTTCAGGTTTTATTTGAGTTGCCGTCAAGACCGTGAAGCTAGGAATTTGGCCTTTGCTTCGTTGTTGGCGTTGCGTCTGCTGTATCGAGACGAATGTCGCAGTTGTCTTTAGGCTGTTGGTGAACCGTCGAGGCTGGGAACTAGGGACTTTGCCGTGGCTCCGTTGTTGGTGTTGCATCTGCATCCTGCTGGGAGAAGAACACTGGGGTGACATCGTGTCTGCTGTATAGAGACGAACGTCGAGGTGGTCTCTAGGTTGTTGGTGAACCGTCGGGACCTGGAACTAGGGACTTTGCCACGGCTCCGTTGTTTTGTGTCGCGTCTGCATCTTGCTGAGGGAAGAACGCTGGAGTGACATCGCGTCTGCTGTATCGTGACGAACGTCAAGGTGGTGACCACTCCGCGCTGGTGTGGGATGACTCCGATAGTCTTTCAGGTTTTATATGAGTTATCGTCAAGACCCTGAAGCTAGGAATATTGCCTTTGCTTCATTTGCTGGCATTGCGTCTGCTGTATCAAGACAAATGTCGTGATGGTGATCACTCCACGCTGGTGTGGGATGATCTCCGATAGTTTTTCAGGTTTTATATGAGTTGCCATCAAGACCCTAAAGCTAGGAATATTGCCTTCGCTTCGTTTGCTTTAGCGCGTCCGAATCCTGTTGGAGGAAGAACTCCATGGTGACATCTCGTCTGCTGTGTCGAGACGAATGTCGAGGTGGTCTCTAGATTGCTGATAAACCGTCGAGGCTTGGAACTAGAGACTTCGCCGTGGCTCTGTTGTTTTGACCCTGGGGTCGATTGTTGACATTGTATCTGCATCTTCCTGGAGTTGAGAAGAAACGTCGTTGTTGACATTGCGTCTGCTGTAACGAGACGAATATCGAGGTGGTCTCTAGGTTGTTGTGAACCGTCGAGATCTGGAACTAGAGACTTTGCCATGGCTCCGAGGTTGATTGTCGCGTTCGAGTCTTGCTGGAATGAGAAGGATCGCCGTTGTGATCTCTAGACTGTCTGTAAACCGTCGAGATTTAGAACAGGGACTTTGCCATGTCTCCAAGGTTGATTGTTGCGTCTGGATCCTGCTGGAATGAGGAGGAACGCTGTTGGTGATCTTTCGAGATGCAGATGTTGCCAACGAGACTTGGCTCTCTTTCTGACCGAGCCTGGTGGGATGATATGGTTCCCTTTTTGTTTGTGCCCAGGGATCGATGTGATCTCACTTGTAGGGCAAAAAGTTTCATATCATTTCATTTTTTATATCTCTCTATCATTTCAGCTTTTTATATCGCGAAAGTCTCGATTGCCCAATCATTTCGGCTATTTTTTTTATTTACTCGTTGCTTTTTATTATGAGTTACCTAACCATTTCGGCTATTTCATATGCATATATTTTACTTGTTGATTTTGTTGCAAGTTGCCCCATCATTTCGGCTATTTCATATGCATTTTTGGCTCGCTGACTTTTCGCCGCGAGTTTGGGATTTGATACGTATTTAGGCATCAGTATCGCTACAACTGGGATATTGCCAGGAGCGAATCATCATTTGCCTTTGTCGATGTTGAACAAAGGTGGCTTAGCTAACAGGGTTAAGATCCTGTCGACTAAGGCTTTTGACTTTATGAGCCGTAAGGGTCTCATGAAAGTATTTCTCCCTACAAGTCGTGAGGATCTCGTAGGTGCGTTTTCTCCTTAGGAATCGTGAGGATTCCTAAGTGTGTGTTCTCTTATAAGTCATAAGGATCTTACAAGAGAGTTTTCTGCTTATAAGTCAAGAGGACTTACAGGGGCCGTTCACCGCGTGAGCATATCCCTAGTCGCTGGTGGGACTTTGTTAGGGAAATGTTTATTCGTGCCCGTGGATTGTATACAAGGGTCAATATTGGACCGCTTGTAGGGCAGCATTGGAGGTTGTGATGGCTTAAGAACAGGTTCAGATCCCTGTAGCTTAAGGCTTTTGGATTCTATGAGTCATGAGGGTCTCATAGGGGAATTCTCCTTACGAGTCGTGAGGATCTCGTAGGTGTGTTTTCTCCTTAGGAATCGTGGGGATCCCAAAGTGTGTTGCTCCCTTGTGAGTCGTAAGGATCTCACGCCGGTGGTTTCTCCTTGTAGGGTCGAGAGGACCTTGCAAGTGTCTTTTAACGAGATTGTGCCATTTCGGGTTTTCACAAAACTCGCCGGTGGCCCTGCTGTTTTTACTCACGGAGCCCTTTCGGGTTTTCATCCGTGCCCATTTCGCTTGTGGACGTACCGTTTTTTTTGTCAGCCTTGAGATGCTGCGGTCAGTAGTAGTTTATAGACGTCTCGGTCAATAGCCAGTTTTAGGACATAGTGGTCCATCGTTAGTTTAAGGACGTTTCGGTCCGTCGTTAGTTTAAGGACATCTCGGTCTGTCGTTGCCGTATTTGAGGCAAATTTCTAGTTTACGGAATTTTCGGTCCAGGGGCTTTCTCTATGAATAAGCACGATGCCCCCGGTATGTCCATCTTTTTCAGATCATGTAGTTATGGCGGGTTCATCTTCCAGTTTTCAGACAACGCGAATTTGCCCAGTTGGTATTGGTCCTCAATCCAGCCTTTGAAGACGAAGCAATCTTCGATTGGATGGCTTACTGCTTGGTGGTAAGGGCAGTAATTAGGATTGTTGACATCACCTAACTGCAACGGACGTTTTGGATCCGGCAAATTGATGAGTATGTTGCACACTGCCAGCTCGAACAGTCTCCTCGTTTTATCCCGGGGAAACGAGTAAGGACGTCCCAGTCTCTCCTTGAGGGATGGGCGTGGACACACATTGTTTTGGCGAACAACCGTCTTTAAGTTGCTCGGTTGTTGTTGAGTATTGGCGACGAAGGTTGCTTTCCCTTTCCCTTTTTCATTCCGAGATTCCATCTTCGAAGGAGATGGTCTATGACCCATCTGATCCATTTAGGCTAGCTTGTCAATCAAGGCCTGGAAAGTGGTCGGCATGAAAAACATCATGAATTGTGAAATGGTCGCTTGAGGGTCAAGAGTACCACGAACATGCCTACCGCAGGTGCTTCTTCAATGCGCTGCTCGCACTTCGACCATAGATTCCGCCACCGTATTGCATACTGAACCCATGTTTCTCCAGGCTTCACCCTGGCATTGATCAATGCCGTGATTGGGGTGCGTTCGCTAGCACTCGCGAAACGCTGGGTGAATAGCAACTCCATCTCTGCAAATGTCTTGACAGAGTCATTTGGGAGTTCGGAATACCACTCGAATGCTGTCTCCGACAACCTGCCAACGAATTGGCGAAGCAGTAGCTTATCGTCACCTCCAGTGTTGCCGCACAAGGCCCTGAACTGAGTGACGTGCTGATGAGGATTTCCCGTCCCCTTATATACGTGGAATTTGGGGATCGTGTATCCCGGTGGGTACTTTATCTGGTCGTACCAACCCGGATAGGGTCGTCCAGTTTTAACAATTTGCCCAACCGCTTCATTCGTCTGGTGAACTCGTATCTGCTGAGCGATGTAATCATCCAGGACAGCTTTGGAGATTGTCTCCTCCTTGGCTGTTGACAGAGCCGTCAGAGGATTTGATGTCTCTCCTCTATCATCTTCAATTATTACTGGAGGATCTTCGGCTGGAGGGTCCGGCTGGATCATCATGCCAACCATATCTTGGAACAGAAGGGCCATTTGTTTTATATTGGCCGCTTGTTCCGCGGCCTCTTTGTCCTTCTCAAGCATTCTCCGAAGGAATTCAACATCAGTTTCCTGCTCACGGCGCTGCTCCGAGGATGTCTCCAGGCTTGCTTTCGGCCGTAAGTGCGGCCATAGCTGTTAGCATTTCTTAGAGCTTTTGTTGTTGCTCCTGAGCCCTAGTCACTGATCGCGTAAGCGGTCGATGACCAGTGGAGATACGGCTATCCTCTTTTCCGGATGCCATATAGATGGTGTGCACCACCATGCCCCCAGACTTGGGGCGTTTAGATTCAGTGTTCTTGTGATTCATCGCAGACACCGGGATTTTCTCCAGCTTTCTCCTCTTGTGAGCGGTCGAGGTTGAGGGGGCCGTTGCAGTGGGTACCCAAGTAGACGACACCTTCTGTGGCACGACAAGGCGGTCCTTCTCTTGCCGAACTTTCATCTTTTTCGATCGGCGGGAGTAATCTTGGTTGATCACCGAGTCTTGGACATGTCGCCGGACTTTGTAAATTTTGGAGGACAGCCGCTGAGGGGGCTGCTCCGGCTTCGCCTTTATGATCTTTTCAACAGGCGGATGAGACTTTTTCAGCACAGCAGTTGGCGAATTCCTGCGCACCCTGTTAAGTAGTTCAAAGTTGTTCCCAGTTGGAACAGCAGTATCAATTTCCACCATTGGAGCTGGAGGAGTCAGTCCAGAAGGAGAGCTGCCCCCAGCCTTCCTTACTCGGCACCAGTGACGACGGCGAGAATGTCGTGCTGACAGGACCGGCTCAGTTATGGGGGTGGCTTTGTCATGCCCCCTGTTCTGGAGGAGGGTTGCTGCCGGCGTTAGCCTCTTGAAAACTGACGTCCGTTGAGTGGGGATGGCCAATCTATCGAAGGCAGAGTTTCGCGTAAGGGGAGCAGTTTTGATGACTTTGCCTGGAACGGGAGCTGAAACGGTCAGTCTTGCAAAGACCGACTCCTCAGCAGGGGAAGTCGCTCTGATGACTTCAGGAACAGGAATGACTATCCGCTTTGGGATGGCCACTTCAGGTATCGCGGGCTTCTTCACGGACCCACTTGAGCTTTGGCCCGGTCTATTGAAAACTGAGGCACTGGACTTGGGCGACCCATTGAGAGGGGTCGTGGTGGTTGTAAGCCAATCAAAGACCGACTTCTTTGGAGTCTCCTGCGTCGACGATGGGGCGTTAAAGCTCATAGGTGGGAGCATGGTCCCAAAGAACAGCCCAGTGGTGGCTTGCATCACCTGTTCCACTGGCATCTTGAAAACGGAGGCCACCTGAGGCCCGTAAGTCACTCCTCCAGCGAGGACAGAGTGAGAGTTGTTGTAGCTGTTGCAGTTTGTGCGGTAGGAAGCCATTGATCTGCATGGGAGCAAGACACCAAATCTTAGTACCTCGAATACAGGGGCAACCATATCAAACCGCGATTCGTTTGCGAACACAACACACGAGGTGTGGAGTGGAAAGAGGAAAAGGTCCCACCGGGCGTGCCAGAATCCGTTCACCTCCGAAAACAGAGACGAGACCGCGTAGGTTCGTCTCGCCTGAATTTCGAGGGCAGATGCTATTTGGTGCTATCCGTCCACCTATCCGAAGATGACAAGTTGATTTATGACACCGTGTATCGAAGGTTTAGACGGATGCGGCCGATGTAGAAGACTTCGTCAGATTCCCCCTCATGATGAGGGGTTTTTTATTGTGGGGACGCTCTTCCCTGCAGGCGCAAGCCCCTGCAGTTAATTACGCTACCGCATCGCGGTAACCACTTTCTCCTTCTCCAGATGGTCACTTCGTGTCGTGGGTGTTTGTTTTGTTTTTGGTTGCCCGTGGATTGTATACGGAGACTAATTTATGTTGTCGCCCATAGGGCATGGATTAGTCCAAATCCGTATTTTCTTAGATTTGGGTTTGGGGTTGGGTTTAAGGATACGTTAGTCTCATTTGAGACTAAGATCAACTTAAACGTATGTTAAGAATACGTTAGTCTAATTTTAGACTAAGATCAACTTAACGTTTGTTAAGGACACGTTAGTCTAATTTTTAGACTAAGATCAACTTAACAGGATCATTTAGATCCAACAAAAGAGAATTTGGACTCTATTGTTTTAGTTTAGGGACTTTGCGGTCCAGTTTAAAGACATCATAGTCTGTAAAGTTTAAGGACATCATAGTCCATGAGTATAAGGACCTCATAGTCCGTGGTAGTTTAAAGACGTCATAGTCTGTAAAGTTTAAGGACATCATAGTCCATGAGTTTAAGGGCCCCACGGTCCGTGGAATGTGTGGTTGTCGGGACCCGTCACCTCTCTGAAGACGTTGAGGGATTACAACGACAAATATCAGGGGAGTGAAGAGATGTACCCTTGAACCAATATTGGTTGGGGAGTCTGTAGTTGGATTGATCTAAGGATCGTTAATCTCGTTTGGGATTAAGATCAACTTAAACGTTTGTTAAGGATACATTAGTCTAATTTTTAGACTAAGATCTACTTAACAGGATCATTTAGATCCAACAAAAAAGCATTTAGGCTCTGTTGTTTAGTTTAGGGACATTGCGGTCCATGTTCAGATGCCAATATGGTTTGGAAATGCACCAGATAGTTATTGGTCATTGGGACCCACCACCTCTCTGAAGACGTTGAAGAATTACAACGACATGTATCAGAGGTTTGAAGAGATGTACCCTTGAACCAAAGTTGATTAAAAGGCTCTGGGTTTTGCTTTGAATGTCATATGAGATGACCAATTTTGGAAGACAAAAGTGTGTTTGAGGTTCAGTCAAAGGGGAGTCTTGCCTCTGGAAGACTTAGACAATTTGGGCTAAGACTATTTTGGATATAGTATTAAACACTAGCACACTCGGCTATCACGTGCTCCCGCGTGGTGCGCTTAAAATAGTGTTAAACACTAAGGATGAAACGCCCAAAATAGTGTTAAACACTAAAAAAAGAAGCGCTCACGTGGGGTCACGTGAGGTGCTTGAGTGTTAGGCCCAAACTCCCTTTATTTTGTTCTCAGAACATTCAAATAAGTGTTATACATTTTTAGTCTTCATGGCCATCACGTGTGGGCACGTGATGGACATCCATACACTGGATATTAAAAGGATTTGCTAGGGGTCATGTGGGGACACGTGAGGGCGCCCATGCATTGGATTTTAATCCTTCAGTTCTTTCCATCTTCTCTTTTTTTTTAAATAGGTGTTTGTCGGGGGTCACGTGGGGACACGTGAGGGCACCCGAAGTCTGTTCTGCCTTAGTTTTGTTCTCTTTATTTTGAGGAATTTATCCAAGGGTCACGTGGGAGCATGTGACCTCATCTCATTCATTTTTTTCTGACCATTGAAAGGAGGTTCACGTGTTGCCACGTGATCAAGTTGGATACTGACTTCTTTACGTGCATGAAAAAGTCTAAGTCTCTTGTTTAAGAATTGAATTCTTTTATAGGGCTAAACCCTAATTTTATTTAGAGGAATTAAATTCCTATGTATTTGGAAGAATTAAATTCTTTTATACCCAATTCTCCCTCTAAATCTTGAATCTGCATGGCAGAATCTTCCCGATGTGAATTAAATTCTCAACTTATGGGAAGATCTGCTTCTGCAGATCTTCAACCAGAGGGAAGAACTAAGTTCTTGTATTAAGGGTTAAACCCTATTTTTGTTGGAAGAATTAAATTCCTATGTGCTTTTTTTGAGAATAAAATTCTTTGAACTTAGGTCCTCCTTTAGGTTTTAGATCTGCATGACAGAATCTCTCCGATGAGAATTAAATTCTCAACTTATGGGAAGATTTGCTTCTGCAGATCTTCAACCAGAGGAAGAACTAAGTTCTTATTCAGAAGAGTTAAATTCTTAGTTTGAGAATTAAATTCTCTTTTTGTTTTGTGGAGCTTATGATCTCTTTCCCTTTCTCACCTAGGGTTTCTTTCTCTTCTGAGGAAATCTACTTTTCTCTGTGGAGAATTAAATTCTCTTCTTTTTTCTCTCTGTTGTTGAATCTTTTTTTCTCCTTTTTTCTCTTCTCTTCTTGGCTCCTATTTATAAGAGAAAGAAAAGAATCAGTTTGTTTAGTCAATCTTTCATTGAAAGATTTTAATTGATTTTGTAACCAACATGATCTTTTAGATCACTTGGTGAATTTTATTCACCATTAGATTTTAATCCAAAAGATATTTTGTCTGTTATTCCTGGCAAATTTCAGGAAAATATCTCCTTGTATAGAATCTTTCTATAAATTGGTGATTTTTAATCACCATTGGATTTTTAATCCAACGGTGCTCCACTTTACAGAGCACAATCTTTTTTGTTTGGAAAGATTTAGAGAAATATTTTTCCAGTTAGGGTTCTCGATTCTCTCTTAATTAGAATTTAATTCTATTAGTTCAAAAGGCTTAAGAGCCTGTCACGTGTTGGCACATGACCTTCTGATTGACCATTTAATTAGAATTTAATTCTATTATTTCAGAGATCTTAGGATTCCATCACGTGTTGACACGTGACCCCCTGATTAAGCATTTTAACCAGAATTTAATTCTGTTGTTTGAAAGAGCTCAGAAATTATCACGTGTCAACATGTGACCCTTAGTCACGTGTGGGCGCGTGATGCCCCATTGGGGTTTTTCCATGTTGTTTTATTATACCTTTTTCAGTGGGTTTAAAGGCCCATCACGTGTGGGCACGTGACCCCATTTGAAGTTGTGTATCTCAGCGCCTATAACTTTGCCCATAGAATGTCACGTGTCCCCACGTGATGCCCGATCACGTGTGGACACGTGATGCTTCACTTGTGTATTTCTTTGCTGCTTTATTCAGTTCCCATGAGGGAACAAGGGCGATATATCCAACATACGTCAGCGGCACTAGCTATACGTAACGGATGCCTAGGTATATGACGAAAGGGAGATCGATAATCAAGTCCGTATGTACCCTACTGAGCCTGAATGTGACAATCTTCATACAATTCGGTCTCTTCGTCTCAGAGTATCGCATACCGGGTATAGGAGGTAGATAACGTCAGACCCCTAACAACTCAATAAGTCATGCCGTAGTCAAGCTCATCACCCAACGAAAAACTATTGTTCTCCAATCAGTAAATACCATCCACCCTGACCAGGGATTTATGGTGATGGCCAACCAAATATAGCGCGACATTGACTCCTAATATCAGAAGAGTCGAATCGTAACATTTCAGAAAAATAAAATATTATTTTTGGAATTTATATAATTAAAATAATAAATATTATGGATATTTTAATGTATGAAGGTTAGTTTTAATGATATGGTATAATTATATACCGATAAATTTGGGAAATATTTGGAAATTTATATCAATTATTGATTTTTAAAAGAATTTATGAAATTTGGGAATTTTACAACTTAGTATACAATGATTTGTATATAAGTTAGTGTTACTAAACTTGATTAGTATTTAATCATGCATTGATTGTATTTTGTGCATGTGACATGCACCATATCATATTTGCTAGCATTTGTTACATTTATTCTACCATGACCTTCTCTTTTTATTGTTGCATGGCTTTGTTTTAATTTGGGAATGCAAAGGAAATAAAACCAAAAGAAAAGAAAAAGGGAAATATTAAAGAAATGGGTATGGGCAAGAGAGAGGGGAGAGAGAGAGAGGTGAGCAGTCAATTAACCAAGGCTCCTATTTGTTTTCACTTCATTTCCCTTCACCATTTTCTTCTCGTTCTTCATGCATGGCTGCCATCTTCCCTCCACCGCCTACACCACCTCATATCAACCCTAAAAACACCTCAAAACACCTATTTCCTTTCACAAAAAGCATGCACAAGCTCACTACAAGCATGGAGAACCAAGAAAGTTGGGATTTTGAAGACTTGGGGCAACTCAAGAATTTTCTTGAGTTGCCAAATAAGGTAATTCTTTCACTATTAGTGTAGTATTTGATTCACTTTAGCATCCATATTAGTTTAGAAGTGTTTAAGTGAGGTTTGAAAATTTCAAGATGGGCTTTGAGGATTTTATGAGTTGTGAAGTGTAAATTGAGGTTAGTAGAGGCCATACAACCCCTCTAGTGTTAGAATTCAGGACAAAACCTGAGGCATAAACCCAAGACATGAACTTAGAAACCCCGATATTAGATGATTGTGAGAATTGTGATGATATTTAGGGATCTGCTACGACTCGGGGCACCTGAAAAATATTTATAGAAGACTGAGAGATGTGCAGGCAACCTAGAAGCTAACCCTGAGACCCGAGACCCTAATTCTACTGTTTGGACGCAAATTTACCTGATCTGGCCGCAATTTGAGGCCTGGGATAGGTTGGTGGGCCCCAGTCTTGTTCCATGGTTCTTTTATCATCAAATTTGACCTATCCTATATGCAAAATGTCCCAATTGTCACCTGAGATAAATCTGGAAGAGTTTTCCCAAGTTGTTGTTTTCATTTTGCGGTTTTTAATAACTTGAGATTTGATATTCGTGTTTTTATCGGTTGATTCACGCTTGTACGTCAATCGTCGAGAGTTGTTTGGTTATTCTTGCATGCTTAAACCATAGGTTTTAACCTATGTACGTTTCGTGTACCGTTTTGGTTTTTATCCGCGATTTTGGTTTACGATGTTATATGTTTATATATAGGCACCTTCACGTGGACTTCGTACAACGAGGAGGAGATTGGCGACATCGACTTCGGCAAGCAAGAATCAAGGTGAGTAGATATATATCTACAGGGAAAGTCGGGTGGATGGCGTATAGCACCCCCGCAGTTCGTAGTGTAACATATGATATGTTATATATTTATAAGTGTTTTTGTGGAACGTGGATGATTATCAAGATAGACTTTAGGTGTTCACGGGTTAGTTTTAATGTAATTTGGAATAGAGCTTATCGTATAGTTTCTTAGTCGCGAACCCTAGAGTATATGTGTACACACACACACATGCACACACGGGATATGTTTGTGTGTATATGTTTATATGTATGTGTGTATGTGTGGTTTGCGTTGGTACGTATACATACATACATATATATATATATATATATATACACACACACACACATATACATATACACGGATGATGAGGATAGTATATGATACTTGGAAAGGAGTCGATATGATTGGGCATGATGCCGTGAGATCGGAGATGTGAATTGGGTCGTGTTATGATATACTACATGATAGTATAGTGGATCGATGGGCGATGTGTTTAATTCACACACGGATATATGTTTGGTGGTATCGGAATGTACTAGACTGTAGATCAGTACCCCTAATCCAGGATATGTTGATAATGATACCAGATAAATAGTGAGTTATATGTGATATTTGACCCGTACCCCGATTTGGGATGCCGTAAGATGGAGTTTTACCGTACGATGTATAATGATGATGATTGACCCGCACTCTTGACTCGAGAATGTTGTATTATATATTTTATCGTATGTGACGCTAGTGAGGCGGGACCACCGACTACTAGATATATCGACTCGGACTTAGGTGGATTTCCTTACCTTCTGACTAGTCTCTTAGCTTCGTACTGTAGTTTACTTAGTAGATGTTAGATTGGGCTCGAGTCATACTTATTTTCAAAACTAACGAATCATGAATATTTTAAAGACAGGCCTAGGGATACTACGGATTTTTCAAAGGATGCATCTTTTCTCAAAGACCCCGTAGCCCTATTTTTACTAAAACCACGATTCGTGTGATTTCAGACACCAAAAATGGTATGACTCGTATATAGGAATGTATATTTCTTTATTGTTGTATTTACTACTCATTTTCCATCTATTCTTACTGTTCGCATCACATTGTATACTTAAATGTATTTTCATTAGTTATTATGAACCATATTGTCAGGACACCAGCACCACTACCGATGATGCGTTTGCTCCACATACACTTATCTGCCGGTCCACACACATCATCATCGGTAAATTTCATGTCACGTACACCTTAGAAAACATTATTTCGTAAGTATAAATTGCTAGCAGGTAGTTGCAATATAGTACTAGTACATTGCTTTCATATACTAATTTGACATCGCATTTCTTACTTAGACACTTCGTGCATGCATATGTATATTCATTGTTATGAAATATTATAGGCTTTACGCCGGTATTTCACTGCTATTTACTTTGGAGTTTGGGATTTGGATTTTCCATGAGATTTTTGGATTTGGAGAAACCGCAAGGATTTTATAAACTGATTATCATTTCTAAAAATAGAAAATGCGGTTTTCTCGTGATATGATGTGAGATATGTCCACCATGAGTTTTCTCGGCTCTTGAGCGATGTCATACACCCGATTCAAGGAGGAGGATGAACCGTCTGCGGGTGCATGGTGGACCTGGTGCGATACCAGGGGCAAGATGGTCGCAGATGATGGCGTTGAGCCCGGCAGGGGAGCATTACCGTCCGGTTATTTATGACGCGGCGGATATCCGGAGAATACCGACGCGGTCGTGAGATATGATGATTTGGGCCAGTCCGGATTGCCGGAGCCCGGGACCAGTCCGGATTGCCGGAACCCGAGATATTGAGACATTGAGATTTTATGATATGGACCAGTCCGGATTGCCGGAGCCCGAGATATTGAGATATTGGGATATATATTTTGTGTCGATGCTTGACACGGGTTCCTTGTTGATTTCATTGATGATACTTCGATTTTATGCAGAAATCTCACAGAGATAAGAAAACAGTTTTCTCATTTAGATGTATTCTGTTTTCATGCATTCATACATCCTATATATGATATGCTGTTACCTGACGCACTGACACAAGCACTTAGTATTACACTTATGTATAAATGTTTACCCTTGCCTTTATTTAGATGCTTTAGGTTATTTATTGAGGATATGTTATTGTATGACCGAGGATAGAGTCATACATGCGATTTCTGCTCGGTGATGTTTTCTACTCACGAGTTGGCAACTCACCCCCGTTGTGCCACAGTTTCTTGCAGGTTTTGCCGTACAGGTTTCGTTGCGGCTTACTGGCACACTGCTTCCTTCTGGGTGATTGCTTTGGTAGGTGGGTTCACTCGCATCGTGACCACCATTGTACCTTATTTATTTTCTGTTGTATCTAGTAACTCCATCAACCAGACTTGTATATTGTTAGACTTAGAAGACCAGTATGTATATTCTTTCGACCTTAGAGTCGCGCGCTTGTATTTATGATTCTTTCTGGTTTTCTTGAGGATATTGGATTTCATTCTGAGTTTTGATCCTCGCCCTTCGGCGTTGTATATTATATTACATTGCGCGGTTGTGTCCGCCAATTGGCGAAGAGCTAGCTCCCGCTTGGGGATACCTTTATTCATTATGTATATTATTCATGTTTGTACCCGTTTGGGGCCAGTATTTACAAAGGAAACTCTGCCGAAATTTTTGGAAAAAACTTCATGTTTTAAAAATGTTTACTACGACTTTCAAAGTGATTTATATGCAAACTTTTAAATAAATTTTCCATCACTCTCTTTTTAAATGGTCTAGATTTCTAGGCTTTTGGCTTACTTGAATTAGATGGGGTCCTATAGACTTCATATGATTCAAGTGCCAGTCACGTGCCATTCAGGTCGTGACAAAGTTGGTATCAGAGTGCTAGGTTTAACCTTGGTTCGAGTCTATGTTTGACTATGCGGAGTCTAGGGCGTGTGTGTGTGTGTGTGTGTGTGTGTGTATTCGGAACCTAAACTTGACCTTACGGAACTTAGACTTGGTCGAGGGGGTATTAGACCCGAACTTTCGTCGCATAGTTTGACCTTGGTTGATGGAGTAGGTGACTTAAGTAGAGTGACGTACCGTGTGTATGTTCTGCAGCATACTTACGATATGCTACTCCGCTTAAGAAGCCTTAGGATGTACATTTCTTTGCACAGTATTCTATTCGTTCATTGATCTATCCTCATCGATATCGGTTGGTGGTTTTGTTACCACGATTGCATAGGCAAAGAGAGCTGCGGCTAGAGTTGCGGTCAGCATGAGCTCGTCTTGGACGAGGACTGACTAGGGCGTAATTCCGGTGACACACGATTGCATAGATGTGTCATTTTATTATGTTTTTAGCGCCATGAGCGTTTGATGGATTGCTTTTACTAAAATTTCTCGAACGTGCATATCAGCACCAGAGGATTGGGCCACTGATAGAGGCCGGCTAGAATGTGATGACCATCAATGCACCGTTTATTCTTGATGATTGAGGCATTATTTAGCGTGCGGAAGAATGAGCCAAATGTTGCTGCGACCGACAAGATACCGCCCTAGATGTTTGAAGCTATTGCAGCACTATTTATACTTAGAGATATGATAGAAGATCGCTAGTCACCCAAGGATGAATGACTAGGACATGTGGTTCGTTGCATACCCCGATGCGAGGTCATCAGATTGATTGATTCCAGCTTGAGAAGACTTCACGCGGGTACGTTGAGAGTCAATAGAAAACGATCGAATGTCAGAAACCCATTTTTCCAAGTTTAAGGTATTCGAAAAAACATGCAAGTATTTCTGTGGACCCTCTAGAAGAATGAAACCCTAACTCCACATAATGACCATGGAAACGCTTTTGAACCTTAGGGTTTGCGGCAGTTCCGCGGTGCCATTAATGAGGCTTGGGTTTGCCCTTCTACGGCTGGTCCATAGGTACTATGGCATGTACTGGATATTATTAAACTGTGCCTAAGTGTTGAGCTCTCGAGGAATTATGGGACTTTGATGAATCGATCAAAAAGTTCGACGTCATCCGGATATCATGTGATGGGATACATTACTTAGGAGACTCTAAATATGAGTATAGCCGTTGTAGTGCAGTCCATACAGCTACGAAGAGACGAGTCCGAATCAGTCGACGTTAAAGAAAAGTGGAGTAAGAGGTTCGTACGAGATTTTGATGAGATGATGTTCCACTCCGTTGACATCAGAGATGCGATACGCATGCAAAGGAGTTAAATGTGGATATATCTTCCAGAAGGAGTCGTGATGAGTATGCAGCCGTTCCGGAACAAGAAATAGATTTAGTAAAGGATGATAACTTCCGGGCAGTTCAGCAGAAAAGAGATTTGAGAGAGACCCCGACAAGATCTTTCCGGAAATACTAAACGAGAAGACTTAGACCCAGGATCAGTCGTATTACGCACACCCAGTAGGCCAGAGTTCGGCATCGTCGATGAGACATGTTATGAGTGACCATGATAGTTGGCCAGAGATCTTTTAGAGGATGTGCCAGAGCGAAACTGTTCCGTCATCATTTCCATATTGGGCCGTTGAGCCGAAGAGCTATGTACGAAAAGCTATGTAACTGGCAATTCGTAGTGAGAGACGAGAGCCTATGGGCACAAAGCGCCAGACCATGAACAGGAGGCAAGTAGATATCTTGCTCTGCTAGCTTTGGATGCACCGACACCTTTTCGACTTTGAAGGAAGGACATATCGACGACAGTGTGTATGATTTGTGATTTGGTGATTCGAATATCACGTGTCCGTTATTTTGGATCTCGGTATTTTGGGCGATCTTTGCATGATTGAGATTTTGTGCACCACAGTTGCACTCGACTTCGATTTGATGTCATTCGAGATGTTGACTTTGATTTCATGCCTATGGTATGCATGTGATTTGACTTGTGCCTTCGGTGTAGTTTTCATGCACTTTTAATACTTGATTTGATATTGTGCACGCTGATGTATGTAGTTGTGAGATTTGTATACCACGGTATACCGATTTGGATAGAGATGTGTTGTATATCGTTGATTTCGATTGCGATATTTGATATTGTTTTCGTGCACCTTGTGCACTTGAGTTAGATTCTTGCGCATACTTGGCGCGCTTGATGTGATTTTGGTGCATACCAGATGCACTAAATCGGGATTCTTCGTGCATATCAGATGCACCTGATATTATTGTCAGGCACACTCGTTGCCCTTGACAGGTATTTTCGTGCACACCCATTGCATTTAGATTTTGTTTCTGTGCACATATATGGAACATTCATTGATTTCGATTTCTGTGCGCACCAAACGCACGTGGCATTCTTATACACATTTTGGGATTGATTTCTTTTGGAGCAGTATGTTTTATGATATTCACTATTTGGTTTAGTGACTGAGCAGGATTAGTCAGAGGATAGTACCTGAATATGTTTTTGCATGCATCGATAGTTACCGAAGGGATTTCCAAAGAGGAGCTATAGTCTCAATATTTTTCCAATGTGTCCGAGATGACACGAAACATTTCTTAAAGAGAACCCTTCTAAATTATTTTCAAAACGGCGGGACGTGTATGTTAAACAAAGGATATATATATATATATAGTTATTCTCTTACAATCAGCGTCCGCTACCGTGATGCGTGCATCGCACAGCCATTTGAAAAGGGTTTGGCATGCATTTCTTTCAGATGTTTTAACGAGTTTACAACGATGCGTACTATGTACATGTTATAGTTTTGAGTATATCATGTTGGTTTTCGTATTGGACTTTGACATTGGTATCTTCCTCATAACTCCGATGATTGCGTGATGCTTGACGGAGTTTTGATTTTTGAGTTATGTACTCGCTTTCCAAGCGCATGTATTGCGCTACGATAGGTTTTATGCATGTATGATTTCGGAGTCCCGACAACTAGATTATTTTACTGAAATGTTTTAGTATTGAGGGGTTTAAATTTAAATTCGGGGACCGAATTTATTTAAGTGGGGAAGATTGAAACATTTCAGAAAAATAAAATATTATTTTTGGAATTTATATAATTAAAATAATAAATATTATGGATATTTTAATGTGTGGAGGTTAGTTTTAATGGTATGGTATAATTATATACCGATAAATTTGGGAAATATTTGGAAATTTATATCAATTATTGATTTTTAAAAGAATTTATGAAAATTGGGAATTTTACAATTTAGTATACAATGATTTGTATATAAGTTAGTGTTACTAAACTCGATTAGTATTTAATCATGCATTGATTGTATTTTGTGCATGTGACATGCACCATATCATATTTGCTAGCATTTGTTACATTTATTCTACCATGACCTTCTCTTTTTATTGTAGCATGGCTTTGTTTTAATTTGGGAATGCAAAGGAAATAAAACCATAAGAAAAGAAAAGGGAAAATATTAAAGAAATGGGTATAGGCAAGAGAGAGAAGAGAGAGAGGGGTGATGGGTCATTTGACCAAGGCTCCCATTTGTTTTCACTTCATTTCCCTTCACCATTTTCTTCTCCTTCTTCATGCATGGCTGCCCTCTTCCCTCCACCACCTCCACCACCTCATATCAACCCCAAAAACACCTCAAAACACCTATTTTCTTTCACAAAAAGCATGCACAAGCTCACTACAAGTATGGGAAACCAAGAAAGTTGGGATTTTGAAGGCTTGGGGCAACTCAAGAATTTTTTTGAGTTGCCAAATAAGGTAATTCTTTCACCATTAGTGTAGTATTTGATTCACTTTAGCATCCATATTAGTTTAGAAGTGTTTAAGTGAGGTTTAGTGAAGTTTGAAAATTCCAAGATGAGGTTTGAGGATTTTATGAGTTGTGAAGTGTAAATTGAGGTTAGTAGAGGCCATACAACCCCTCTAGTGTTAGAATTCAAGACAAAACCTGAGACTTAAACCCAAGACATGAACTTAGAAACCCCGATATCGGAAGATTGTGGGAATTGTGATGATATTTAGGGATCTGCTACGACTCGGGGCACCTAAAAAATATTTAGCGAAGACTGAGAGATGTTCATGCAACCAAGAAGCTAACCGTGAGACCCGAGACCCTAATTCTATTGTTTGGTCGCAAATTTACCTAATCTGGCCGCAATTTGTGGCCTGGGATAGGTTAGTGGGCCCCAGTCTTGTTCCATGGTTCTTTATCATCAAATTTGACCTATCATATATGCAAAATGTCCCAATTGTCACCTGAGGAAAATCTGGAAGAGTTTTCCCAAGTTGTTGTTTTCGTTTTGCGGTTTTTAATAACTTGAGATTTGATATTCGTGTTTTTATCGGTCGATTCACGTTTGTACGTCAATCGTCGAGAGTTGTTTAGTTATTCTTGCATGCCTAGACCATAGGTTTTAACCTATGTGCGTTTCGTATACCGTTTTGGTTTTTATCCGCGATTTCGGTTTACGATGTTATATATTTATATGTAGGCACCTTCACGTGGACTTCGGACGAAGAGGAGGATATTGGCGACATCGACTTCGGCAAGAAAGAATCAAGGTGAGTAGATATATATCTACGGGGGAATTCGGGTGGATAGCGTATAGCACCCCCGCAGTTCGTAGTGTAGCATATGATATGTTATATATTTATATGTGTTTTTGTAGAACGTGGATGATTATCAAGATAGTCTTTAGGTGTTCACGGGTTAGTTTTAGTGTAATTTGGAATAGCGCTTATCGTATAGTTTCTTAGTCGCGAACCCTAGAGTATAGGTGTACACACACACACATCCACACACGGGAAATGTTTGGGTGTATATGTTTATGTGTGTGTGTGTGTGTGTGTGTGGTTTGTGTTGGTACGTATACATATATATACGTATACGTATACACGGATGATGAGGATAGTATATGATACTTGGAGAGGAGTCGATGTGAATGGGTATGATGCCGTGAGATCGGTGATATGAATTGGGTCGTGTTATGATATACTACATGATAGTATAGTGGATCGATGGGCGATTTGTTTTATTCACACGCGGATATATGTTTGGTGGTATCGGAATGTACTAGACTGTAGATCAGCACCCCTAATTCAGGATATGTTGATAATGATACCGGATAAATAGTGAGTTATATGTGATATTTGACCCTTACCCAGATTTGGGATGCCGTACGATGGATTTTTACCGTATGATGTATAATGATGATGATTGACCCGCACTCTTGACTCGAGAATGTCGTATTATATATTTTATCGTACGTGACGCTAGTGAGGCGGGATCACCGACTACTAGATATATCGACTCCGACTTAGGTGGATTTCCTTACATTTTGACTAGTCTCTTAGCTTCGTATTGTAGTTTACTTAGTAGATATTAGATTGGGCTCGAGTCATACTTATTTTCAAAACTAACAAATCGTGAATATTTTAAAGACAGACCTAGGGATACTACGGATTTTTCAAAGAATGCATCTTTTCTCAAAGACCCCGTAGCCCTATTTTTACTAAAACCACGATCCGTGCGATTTCAGACACCAAAATGGTATGACTCGTATATAGAAATGTATATTTCTTTATTGTTGTATTTACTACTCATTTTCCATCTATTCTTACTGTTCGCATCACATTGTATACTTAAATGTATTTTCATTAGTTATTATGAACCATGTTGTCAGGACACCAGCACCATTACCGATGATGCGTATGCTCCACATACACTTATCTGCCGGCCCACACACATCATCATCGGTAATTTTCATGTCACGTATACCTTAGAAAACATTATTTCGTAAGTATAAATTGCTAGCTGGTAGTTGCAATATAGTACTAGTACTTTGCTTTCGTATGCTAGTTTGACATCGCATTTCTTACTTAGACATTTCGTGCATGCATATGTATATTCATTGTTATGAAATATTATGGGCTTTACGCCGGTATTTCACTGCTATTTACTTTGGAGTTTGGGATTTGGATTTTCCATGAGATTTCTGGATTTGGAGAAACCGCAAGGATTTTATAAACTGATTATCATTTCTAAAAATAGAAAATGTGGTTTTCTCGTGATATGATGTGAGATATTCCACCATGAGTTTTCTCGGCTCTTTAGCGATATCATACACTCGATTCGAGGAGAAGGATGAACCGTCTGCAGGTGCATGGTGGACCCGGTGCGGTACCCCGGAGCAAGATGGTCGCAGATGATGGCGTTGAACCCGGCAGGGGAGCACTACCGACCGGTTATTTGTGATGTGGCAGATATCCGGAGGATACCGACGTGGTCGTGAGATATGATGATTTGGGCCAGTCCGGATTGCCGGTTCCTGGGGCCAGTCCGGATTGCCGGAGCTGGAGATATTGAGACATTGAGATTTTATGATATGGGCCAGTCCGTATTTCCGGAGCCCGAGATATTGAGATATTGGGATATATATTTTGTGTCGATACTTCACACGGATTCCTTGTTGATTTCATTGATGATACTTCGATTTTATGCAGAAATCTCACAGAGATAAGAAAACAGTTTTCTCATTTAGATGAATTCTGTTTTCATGCATTCATACATCATATATATGATATATTGTTACATGAGGCACTGACACGAGCACTTGGTATTACACTTATGTATAAATGTTTACCCTTGCCTTTATTTAGATGCTTCACATTATTTATTGAGGATATGTTATTGTATGACCTAGGATAGAGTCATACATGCGATTTTTCTGCTCGGTGATATTTTCTACTCACGAGTTGGCAACTCACCCCCGTTGTGCCACAGTTTCTTGCAAATTTTGCCGTACAGGTTTCATTGCGGCTTACTGGCACACTGCTTCCTTCCGGGTGATTGTTTTGGTAGGTGGGTTCACTCGCATCGTGACCACCATTGTATCTTATTTATTTTCTGTTGTATCTACTAACTCCATCAACCAGAATTGTATATTGTTAGACCTAGAAGACCAGTATGTATATTCTTTCGACCTTAGAATCGCGCGCTTGTATTTATGATTCTTTCTGTTTGTCTTAAGGATATTGGATTTTATTCTGAGTTTTGATCATCGACCTTCGGCGTTGTATATTTTATTGCATTGCGTGGTTGTGTCCGCCAATTGGCGAAGAGCTAGCTCCCGCTTAGGGATGCCTTTATTCATTATGTATATTATTCATGTTTGTACCCATTTGGGGCCAGTATTTACAAAGGAAACTCTGCCGAAATTCTTAGAAAAGACTTGATATTTTAAAAATATTTACTACGACTTTCAAAGTGATTTATATGCAAACTTTTAAATAAATTTTCCTTCACTCTCTTTTTAAATGGTTTAGATTTCTAGGCTTTTGGCTTACTTGAATTAGATGGGGTCCTATAGATTTCATATGATTCAAGTGACAGTCACGTGCCATTTCGGGTCGTGACAGAATCCCTGACAATTGCTCACTGCCTATGGTAGTAATTTAAGTACAGTGGGAACTCACACGATAAAAATGACGATCTCATATCAAAAAACTAATCTGTACTCATGTCACTAAAGAACCGCTATCTGGCAATGGGTATAATACCATCTAGAAGTTCTTAGTGAGTCCTTCTAGTGTACTCACCTCCAGTGAGCATCTGTATACTATCTTAGGTGACACAACACCAATGGCTTGTGATACTGGCCACCGCCCCTTGTTGGAGTCTAGAAACGTATACACCAATCTACTCCAGAATATCGATGCCCAGTCTCGATACTCTCTCAACTAGGGACATTTTAGGATGTGCTTACGGACAACCCAGCTCCCACATATATGATCACTATCATAATGCTGGTAGTTAAGCAATAATCCTACGGTGTTTATCATTATATATAAGCGACATGTAATAACAAGTAAAATATATACATATAATGATAAAGACGAACCAGATAGCATACTATCATCTCTAGTAAGATTGTTCTACCTGTATAGGTCCTGCTTCAATTATTATAATCGCCTACCGGCAATTACAATAATTGCCTTGAGAGCACTATAACCAACAATCTTTACCTGGTTCACTGAGGAAAAAAGAATCGATTGATAAAAAATCAAAAACCCTAGAATTTGGAACTCAATCTTCAAAAAAAGAAGAAATATATTAGGATCGGATTCTTATAAGCGTAGTTTTATATATACTTAATTTCATATTTGATAACAATGTTTTAATAAAGAGCACAGATAACCTAGAAAAGAAATAGCGAATTTGAGATAGTGGAGGATCCAGATAATCTAGTGGAGAAATATCGAATTTAACATAACGACGATAGCATGAAGAGAGAGAAGTTGAGATAACAAGGATCACGGAAAGATATTTAACGAAAAAGCACGGACCAAAATTTTTATTAATTTGTTTATATAGAGAGAGGGGGGGAGAGGCCTCAGGAGGCTTTTTCGTTAGGTAGCATCAAAGTCTTCGTTCTCCACCATTTTTTCGTCGATCGGCACCGTCCATCTTGATCTTCATCGTCTAATATGTCGATACATCAAATTCCATGTGATTCTAACACCTTCTCACCGTTGATTTAGCAATATAAAGAGTTCTATCGTCGGTAAACCATTAATTTTGCACCCACTAAATCAACAGTGAAAAGGTGTTAAAATCACATGTAATTTGATGTATCGACATATTAGATTATGAATATCATGATGTACGATGCCAATCGTCGAATAAAATAGTGAAAGATGTAGATTTCAACACTGCCTAACGAAAAAAGCCTCATAGGCCTTTTTCCTCAATTATATATATATATAGAGAGAGAGAGAGGAGAGACAGCTCTCATTTTTGTCATTTTCTTTGGAAAATTATTCTCCATCCCTTCCTTCCAAAAGAAATTTGCACGTAGCTCCTTCCTTTTGATGAATTGTGATTGGTGATGGAAAATTTTAACCTAAGTGCTCTATAATTTAAGAAAAATTGCATTTCTTTCCTTTTATATATGTTTATTTATAGAGAGCAAAATGATTAGGAAAAAAAAATTTGTTCTCGTTTTAAATTTATCTAATCATGGCTAAAAGGCAAGAAATTTTCGTATTAATCATGTTTTCTTTTTTCTGTATGAAATTGATTAAGTTTAAAGGTATTATCTAAGCCGATATATATTTTGGAATTATGTGAACTTGCGGTCAACAGTAACAAACTCGATGCAGTCCACGCATCTAAAAAAGAAAAGATAGATGAACAATGTGTCTTTTTAATGTATTGGAGTAGTGCTCATCCCTAGTATTACATCGTGTGATTGCATGAACCCGTGCAATTGCACAGGGGCCTTTCTAGTCTTTTAAAAAAATGTTTTCTTCTTTTATTCCACTATTTTGTATGCTAATACACCTTCTAGAAAAATAATTTTCTTCAGCTTATCAATATTTTACTTTCTCAACTTCTTAAAGAACTTTCAGGTATCAATGAGATCAAAAGCTATGTGAAGTAAAACAAGAAAAGTTTTCGATTTTAGAAACCCTGGGCAATACACAAAAATCACGAAATTTTAAAAAAATCCCAAAAGTTTTTGTTTTATTTTCAAATTTCTAATATTCTACAGAACATGAAAATCATGATATTTTCAAAAATCTTAAAATTTTATGTTTTCTTTGTTTTTTCAATATTTTCCTTGTTATGGCACACGAAAATCACAAAAAAAATTCTGTTTTTTCAAACTTTCAATTTTTTGTGAATAGTTTGCCAGTAACACCTAAATAGTGAAAGAAAAATAGATAATGATTTTAAATAAAAGGTCGATCATAATTTTTCAACCATATACACCTAACTGTATAGAAAAGTGATAAATATTAAACGCAGTGCCAATAAAAAATTTCATGACCCAAATATGTAAGAGAATTACATAGAGACCAGATAATATTTTTTTACTGAAGTCCAAGCTAGTTAAATGAATATTCTAAGAAATATTCTGTTATATAGCTTTATAAATATTATATAGATAGATAAATAGATGTTTGTACGGTTATGTTTTTTTTTATTTCAAGGCACTTCGTATATCCTTGTCTTTTTTGGCAATTTTGGATGGGTGGCGGTTTTTTTTTAGGGTGAGACATGGATTCGGAGAAGGGCATGGAGTGGTGGTGTGCCAGGTGTAATATATCCATATATATATGAAAGAGAGAGAGAATTTCGGGCATGTTTTGGGCAGTTTGGTCGAGTAGATATTCTCAGTTCTTTCTCTTTAATGATTGGACATGTATGTCCGGCACATTGTATAATATTTGGGAATTGATGGAGTGTGCAATTTGGGAATAAAGATGAGAAATTGACACATGCCCTGTAGAGTTTTGGTAATAATAGCAGAGACAAAATAACCTGCAAAGCTTGTAACAAATTGACCCACCTGACTAACCTTGTCCATTCATAATCGATCAAAACCCGGATTTGAAGGACCAGACACAAAACTATCGAGCTGGGATTGGTTTTGGGTCTTGGGTTTGAGATATCCAACCTGGCCCAAGAGAAGACTCATGAAGCATATAGAGCGAAAGAAATTTTTTGGTTTGGTTAATGTCAGCCCACACCTCAAGAAATAGATATAAGCACATTTTAATGGGAATTAGGCCTATTCTTGTATGCAAAATTCGAAATTTAGATATGATGATGATAAGAAGTTATCGGTGAAGAAAGAAGTGGATTCATATGTTTGCCTGTCAATAAACATAAAAATTTCACTGAAATACCCCGACATCAACCGATTTGTAGATAATGCCTTGAACTTTATAAATTACATATAAATACCTGATGGAGGTCTGAATCTCCTTCAGTTGTTTTCTTCCGTTGATTTGTAGTGAGCGTTGATGGATGGCTGAGATTGGGTTTGAGGGTTGCCTCTCGAAGCGTGTGGATCTCAATCGGCTTGATTTAGAATGAAGCCGAACAACCTGCAAGGAAGTCCCGGGTTGGTTGTACCACCGTGGACCCTCTGACGATCAAATTAGTCGAGGTATTTGGGCAGAGAAGTGGCCTATTGGATAATAACTGCCTTACCTGAGTCATCTGAGAGGGGGTTTATATAGTGGCAGCCATAGGCTGGCGAGGACGAGATTTACGCCAGTCGTTACGTCCTTGGAGTCGTGCCTACGCGAATGGCGGGATCCTCCATTAATGAGGAGATACGCCCGTTAACGGGGGAACGCGATGCCGTGGGATATGGGATCGTGGGGCGGCGGATATCTCGCATATGGCGAAATTCGCGGGGCCATGTCCGGGACGCCGATGATCTGTGCTCTGGGTCGGTCGATGAGACCGAGGAAGCTGAGCTCGACAGGAGGCTCGGAGGCGAGCGGGAGGCCGAGCAAGCTTGGTTCTGTGATGGCTCGGGGATGAGCTGGGAGAGCTGAGGAAGCTCAGCGTGCAGGAGGGATCGGAGGCGAGCCAATGGTTATTTGGAAGACGAGCATAGGAGTGGCCTGGAAGGCCACCGAGGGTCGGAAACATCCTCGGGAGGAAGGCCCAGGGCACGCTTTCAACGTACCGTTCTTACTCCTTTCTCGTAAGCCTTGGGACACGTCATCTGCCACGTGTTGTGATCTGGAGAGTTCTCAGTATTGAGTATCATCATTATCCCCCCACTCTCGTCCCAACCTATTTATGGGTTAGGTCGAGAGTGGTCTGATCGGTAACCCGAGCTAAATTATTATTTGAAGACATCGTCGGCGCGGGTTCCAGGGTAGTTAGTCGTATTTTTTGATGACGTCAGCGGATCAGAGAAGAGATCGTGCATTAAAGGGAAAGCGCCGACTCGATCGTACATTCGTTGAGGCGTCAGGCCACGCGTCCGGCGCTGGTTGGCTGACGTGACGGGCCGCCAGTATCCTTGGCGCTTGAAAGGACGCGTTCAATGCTCTAGAGACACGTAGAAAGTTGGTGGCCGTCGAATGCGAAGCATCTGTTTTGGAAGGAATCGATCGGCGCCGTTGGATGCGCTTGCCGAATGCTATAAATAGAGGTAGGACCCCCCCCAAGGTCCACACTTCGCTATAATTTCCTCATCGCTGTTTGTGTTAGCTCGGCGCTCTTCCCTTTAGGTCGGATTTTTTGCGTTCTTCCCTCGGACGTCTCCTTCCTTTGCTCAGGTTAGATGTCTTCTTCTGGGGAGTCTGTTGATGTCATGACCCAAATGTAGGCACATGACCGGCCCTTAAACCACGTAACATCAACAGGTGTACGCAATTTAAGTGAGCCGAAACCCAGAAATCTAAACCACAAAAAAATGGAAAAGTGGAGAAAACATAGTAAAAAATCTTCGGAAAACTTCAAGTAAAAATCTTTAAACTTAAGTTTACTTTCTTAAAAATTTCGGTAGCACCTCCTTTGTAAAAACTAACCCCGAAAACGGGTACAACATAGAATATAAATAAAGCATCCCAAATAGGAGCAAATCACGCCCAACAGCAGAAACAACCACCACAAGCATATATACGACGCCGTAGCGAAGAAATATAATGAAGACAGCATAAGGAGGTAAAACTTTATAACAAGGCCGGCTCCCACGAGCATGGCACCCGGAGTAACAAAATAATACAACACCGATCCTCACAACTCATCTCTAAGTCAAATACATGAAGTGGTAGATGGAGAGTACTAGATCCAACAAAAGATATACAATGTACATAAACGGATAACCGCGAACCCATCTATAGCAAAGGCCTCACAGCCAACCGTAGCGGTATCCGCAAAAGTAGAGATAACAAGAAGCCCTGCCGCGACTACTCTGAGGGTAAATCCTGCAAAACACTGTGGCACAACGGGGGTGATTTGCCAACTCATGAATAGTAAATAATATCATACTGTAATCGCAAGTATGCACGAACAGCGATAAATCTATCACACGAAATCTAATAGCATAAGTATGGCAATATGTATATGCAACGATCATGTAAAGGTACATCATCAGAGTACCACAACTACATGAGGAAATGCATATCAAAATAATCCTGAGTGTGGGATGAAATAATAAAATCTCATGCAAAAATCATCAGCATGGAAAAACCCTATTGTCCCTCACTAACACATCAAATCCCAAAATTCTCAGGCGCCGTCACCAAAACTGGCCCTCATATCTGTATATCTCATGGAAAAAAAACATCATGAAATACTCGTGTCCAGCATCGACACGTAAATACTCATCTCTCAGGCGCCGCATACCCAGATCGGCCCTCAATATATCTCATATCATAACTCCCGCACGATATCCTCCGGATAATCGTCAGTTTCTATACTATCACCGGTAGGTAGTACTCCCCTGCCAGGCTCACCGCCTAACAATACGAGTCTTCTTGCCCCGGGGTTCCTCACCGGGTCCACCATGTACCAGCAGACGGTTCCCCCTCGCTCCTCGAATCGGGTATCTAACACAAGTCTCAGAACCGAGAAAACTCATAGTGGACGCATCGAAATATCATATCAAGAGAAACCGGGTTTTCAAACAATACATAAATTTCTTGAAATACCCCCATGGTTCTCAAATCCATAAATCACATGAAATCTATATCTCAATGCGGAAATCCATGAAAACTGATGTATGCAACATAAAACAGCAATATAAGCATATTAAGGGAAAACCTCTCTTCTAAATGAATCCGGTTTTAAAATATATCATGCGGTCCCCAATTTCCTCTGAAATCAAGTGCAGCGTCATATGAGGTGTACATGTAACTATAGCGGGATATTTTTATCTACATGTAAGCATGTATGTATGATGCATTTCATATGCGCCATAGCACAATAATCAACGTCTCACTGTCAAATGACAATACAATACCACTTAGGGGTATATGTAGCTATAGCAAGGTCTGTGTATATACATGTCAATAATGATGCAATACCATATAGGTATATGTGTAACTGTAGCAAGGTATGTGTATATACATGTCAATAATGATGCAAAACCATACAGGTATATGTGTAACTGTAGCAAGGTATACAGGTATGCTATATTTCATATGCACAATGGAATAAGAATCAATGTCTCAAAGACAATAACCGATACAATATCACATATGTATATATGTAGTACGTGTCATAGAAATTACCGACGGTGTGTGTGTAGCATACAATTTGTGCTCGTGCAACATGAATCCGTCAGTAATGGTATTGTGTCCAATAGGTACCAAGTCAAAGCATAACAAGTAAAAATATGCAATGACGCTCACGCGCAAACAAGTCTTATGCGTATAAACATGCAGCTATAATATCATATCCAGCCCTGACGCATAACGCCATACGGGAAATTTCCCCGTAGATGTTAAATCTACTCACCGATGATCTCGAGCTAAGAAAATCCGACCACCTGCTTCTCTTTCTTAGCAACGTCCGAAGTCCCCGCTTGCGATCCTAAAATTTCACATACACAACACATAAGGCTAAATATTCTGCGCCGACACAAAAATAATGAAACGCAAGGATAACGTCCACAAGATAAACACATTGTGCACCTAATGCACAAAACACGAACGACATCGGCACAACCCTAGCTAGGATCGCTAAACTACGCAACCACCAAACCTAGACCCCGATCGTACCGATCGCGCATTTACAACATAATATATAGCGTGGAAGATAATATATATAATATCGCAACGTCAATTGAAACCCACGCCTAAATTAACCGAAAACCTAGTAAGCAACTTTTCATCATTTTAGCTCAAGTCTAGAAGTTTTAACAATTCTAGCGATCACAATCATCGCAAAGTAGCTTAACTAAGTCACCCAAAACTTTACTACAATTTTAATCTCACCCATATAAGATTTACTAAAAGTTAGTTTGCTATTAAGCTTAATTAGACGATTAGCAAAAATATCATTTAACAAACTCACAACTAGGTTAAGTTTTCCAAGTCTACGCATCTTGATTAACCATTTCAAACCATCAAAACCCTATCTTGATCTTCACTACTCTTTCTAGAATTTCTAAACATGCAAATCCAAGCTTTAGTAAACATCTAATAAGCTAGCTTAAAGTATTTAAAAAACATTTAAAGTTTAGGGTTAGGATTTTATACCTCCACTAGATTCACAAACTAGCAACTAACTCCAAAATTTGCCTCCAAAATAATCACTTTCAAGAGGATCCAAGCTTGTTTAGGCTTAAGGAATAATGGGTAGGGATTTATATTTGAGTTTGTGGGATTATTTGAGGATTTTTAATTATTTATTTGAGCTTGAGGATGTGAGAATAAGGCAAAGAGCAAGTAAAGACAACAAAGGGGGGGCTCGGCCAAGGCAACATGAATGAGGAGGTTAATTAATTGTGTGGAAAATTCTAGCTAAAAACCTCAATTAATGCCCATTAATGCACCTCCCATCCAATACCACCTCTTAATCTTCTCTTTTCTAATTAAAGTTTTCTTTAATTCAACAAATATCTAGATATTTGTAGGATATTTTGCATGGATGGATTAATGCCTAATCTTGTGATTAAGTTAACATAGATTCACTTTAGCATAATTAACCCAATCAAATTTGTGATTACCACTAATTAAGTGTATATTAAAAACTTATAAAAATATTTTAATTAAGGAAAAAATATTAAAGTGAACTAAAATTTTCAAGTGACGACTAAAAACCGCAAACTAGCAATTTCCTAGTTAAACTGGGTCCAGTTAAGTCTATACAGAAAAATGTTCACATCAGGGTTTTACGGAAAAACGCAATATATTTTACCTATTAACGGAAAATTCGCATAACGATTTCTAAAACGTTACAGTTGAGGTAGTAGAGGTAGAGTCTAGGGAGTCTTATGCCGCTTCTTCCTCTGCTTCTTCCTCATCCTCGTCCGGGTCGGAATCCCCCCAGGGAGCTGGGTTAGTCCTGCCACGCGGGGTCGTGCGGCGGGGACGGTGTCACGCCCCGCTTCCCAGTGTACGGGCAGAGGACGCAACGAGGCCGCTACGTATTTACTCTGAAGTAAATACGCTAAGCATATCTAAGCAATATAAATGAAAATGCATAAGAGACAAAAGATATAATGAACATCAACTTTATTTATTCACATTCTTTGTACAATGCATGGAAAAGTAAATACATCTGAATGAAAGCAATGCCTAAATAATGGCATAACAGAAATGGAAAGTACTGAAATGAAATGTGTACAAGTGTAACTACAGCTCGGGATTTTCAATAAACTGGTCTAAGTCTTCAGTGCTAGGCTCGATCTCTGGAAAGTCCGAATCACCTGACGACATTCAAAGAAGAAAGAAAGAGAATGTCGTCAACGAACAAATCACTCGGTAAGTCCCAAAGATAAGGGAGAAGTAGAATAGACAGAGAGTAAGAGAGAGAGTGTAGCTTTTAAAGTTGTATTTAGTGTTAACGCTGTTGTTTGTAGCTTGGTACAGAAGGAAGCCAGTGTATACGAGAGGAGACTCTATATGCCAGAGACAAGAGGAAAATGGAGTACAAGGCTCCGTTAGAAAGCCCGGAACAACGGTATGGTATTCATGTTAGGTATCTTAAGTCTTGCAGTCTCGTGCCACTTCTAACAGCTTCCGTACCAATCTACCCCTTAAACCTCGTAGTGTCATGATTGTATTGTTGTGTTGTATTGCAACTTGTGTTGTCTTGTAGTATAGATTATATAATTGAATAACTTGTCGAAACCATGATATCGTAAAATGGATGTAACTGGAGAATCATGGATATAACTGGAGAATCATGTAAATGGAAGTATATCTATGGTTCGGTTCGGTCAATAAAGATTGAAAAGATTGAATATATATATATTCATGGATTCATATTGAATTGTAATATTTTAGATTGTACTTGAATCACATTCAAGTCAGATTAATTATAATGAGACACAGTCTGAGTCAAAACAATTAGAAAAGAAATTGAAGTCCTGATTGTTTTGATGTTATCGGTAACCGCTGCACATGGGCGGCAGGATTTGTGTCTTTTTCAAAGACGATTACCGTGTTGATAACACCGTTTGTTAAGTTGTCCACCTTAGATAGCCAAGCAGTAAGTCCGCGGCGGCGCCCCGGCCGTCGATCCGACGCCGGAAACGCGGAAACAAAAATTTTGCAAACTAGCAAACCGGCACCACCGCGCACTTTTCACCCGGATCGGGCCATTAACCTAGCTACTAGGAAAAAGAAAAAGAGTAGAGAAGCTATACCAAGCGATCCGTGTCCTTCGGTCTTCGTCTCCACTCCGATCTCCCGCGGAAACTCCGTCCATCACCTCCTCGTCGGAAAAGGCACCACGTAGCCGGAATCTTTTACGGGCTCCCACCTCTGGACCGAGGAAACTCGGACGCGAAGTTGGCTAGCCGACACGTCTAAGGGATGCTGTAGAATAGTGTAGAAGCTTGTCTCTTTTGGGGTTAGTTGCCTTTGATGGAGGTATGGTAGAGAATGACTTTGGGGGAAAATGGTGATATCTATTTTTGGCAAGCAAAATGAGATGAATATAGAATAATCTCCCACTCCTCAAATCTCACCGCACCCCATAGTGGCCGGCCCTCTCTCTCCATGGTGGACATCATAGAAATCAAATTATCCAAGGAGAAAAGAAAAGATAATGCATAATGAAAGGTCACTCTCATTTCCCTTTTCAATCCATTCACCAAACCATCACTATAAAGCAAAAGATGAGACTAATATGGAATCTCATGATGAAAGAATATACATGATGCCACAAATAAGCAAGAAACCCCTCCACTAATAAGTTATTTGCAAACTGCAAATAACCCCCTCCATCGAAAGTCCGGCCGTGAAGGAACAAAGGAAAACCGGCCAGAACGGAATGCAAACTGGCAACTACAGAAAACTGATCCCGTAATAAATCACAGGAAAACCCCGCTACTGCAAATACATGCCCGCATTTGTATTCCCACTAAACACAAATGCAAAGAGACAAAACTACACTATCTAATACTAGGATCCAGCTTAAGCCAAAACCGGCCAGTAAAAACCGTCCGATCACGATCCGTGCAATACCGCACGTATCTGATCGAACCCTGCCATATCTCCATACGGCCTCTACAGCGTTTTGCCCGAAACTTGAGTAACTGTGTGTGGTGGACTCTAAAGACTCGTCAATACTATGGCTGTGGATTTAACCACTAGCACGTCAGAGGTATGAGCCAATACGTGACGGGCTACCAGGTATTGACCAAAAGGGACGTCGATGAGCGAACTCATCCTGACACCCTACTGAGCCTGTCAGTGACAATATACGTACAGTCCGGTCCGTTCGTCTATGAGCATCGCATGGCGGGCCTAGGGGGTTGGTAAAAGTCAGACCCCCAAAAGCGGTACAAGTCGTGTCGGAGTGTAGCCCAGAACACCCTGAGATACTACTGGAATACCTACCAGAAAATCTCGTGCCTTGGCCAAGGACTTTTCATGTACTGGCTCTCCTAGACACAGCGCGACCTCACCCCCAATACCGGGAGAGACGAACCCCTGCAGATCCGCTCACTGCCTCCATGTGGCTCGGGACTGTACCCAACTAAAACCTGTTTGCACGACTCCTTTGAGCCATGGTAGGCTAGTAATCAAAGCACAGTGGGAACTCACACGAGACAAATGACGATCTCAGGTCGATGAACTAACTTGTACACATGTCACCAGGGAACTGCTATCTGACGTCTGGTATAATCCCAACTAGCAGGTTCCCGGCGAGTCCTGTCCGGTGTACTCATAACCCAATGAGCACCTGTATACATCTTAGGTGAACCAACTGACACCAGTGGCTTGTGAGACCGGCCACCGCCCCTCGTCGGGGTCTCGACTGTATACACTAGTCTACTCTGGAGAATCGATGCCCTGTCTCGAGACTCCCACGACTAGGGACCTTTTAAGGATGTGCTTATGGACTCCAGCTCTCACTTATATGATCGCCCTCATACTGCTGGTAGTCAAGCAAGAATCCTAGGGGCTCTATCAACGTGTAATAGCGATTCGTAAGGTCACCTAAAGCAGTACACGATGATAAAGATAAACCAGATAGCATACTATCATCTTGAGTAAGACTGTCTTACTGGGACAGGTCCTCCCCTCAATCATTGCAATCACGTGCCTGTGATCCAATAATTGACTCTGAGGGCACTATCTCTAACAATCTCCCACTTGTACTCAAGGCTAATTATTGCGATGTCGCATACTCACAGCCCGTGTGATACCGAACACCCAACTCCTCTACTAGTCAGTCTCACAAAGCTCGTTTGCGAAACTATTGCGTTCGAGGAATAGCCTCAGTGAGTGGATCCGCTCTGATGTTTCTTTCTATGTCTCTCTTTACCTCAAGTTCGCAGCGAAAGCCATCTCTCGAAATGAGCAATACCTGTCTTAGAATGTGTCTGGATGTCTGACGGGACCTAGCTCATAAGTGAACTCCAAATCCAAACTTCTTAGACTGTATCGTCAACTGAACTTAATCAGTATCCTGCGCCATGCCTTCCCTCAGTATCTACCTGGACCACCTGTCCAAAATACTGCCCCTCGTCAGAAGGAAAACTATAACTCTGACAGTCACTCTGTCATCCAGGTCACCTTGGAAGCCTGGAATGATAACCGTCTCCCGAAGGAGGCTGCCGTTATCAATTCCCTAGAACATCAACTTATGTTCTATAACTGCTTCCGACTGTTTCTCCAGGATTGGATCAATATCAACTCATTGCACCTACTGCAAAAACAACATCTGGTGTGGTACTTGACATCTCATGATTGACTCAATTACCTAAGCAAGTGATCTGCCAATCATGCACATCCCTCTCCCCTTTAGTCTATAAGACACCTTTAGAGAAGGTGACTCCATTACCTGCAGGTACACCACCATGCTAGGAGTCTTCCATTCTAAATACTCTTAGAATGCGGTCAAAGTACCCAGATTGGGAAACCACCCAAATCTAGATCTAAAACCATAAATTTAGTAACCAGAATGTCTGATATAATATCCAAGTCCTATGTGGAGAAACCACTGTGTGACGACTAAAGTATAACCGATCGTAGTATAGGAATATCACTTCCTACTCTGTGTATGTCATCAAATACCATGACATCACACCCTACTACTTTCTTAACAGATCCATCCCCTATTCTGATGAAGTCAAACCTATGACTGTCACATCAGAAATAGATGATCTATCTCCGCTATTTCTGCTTTAGTCTATAAATAGACATAAGCTATCTGTCCACCAATGCTTCCGCTGCTCCCACTGACTACGACAACCCTCTGGCAGAGTCATATAGACATACACTTTTAAAGTTAGTTCAGAACGACGCTATACTCATCCTCCTGCCGGGTCTCACAGCCTGGAATAACAGCAATGGCAAGCCTGGGTAAACAAGAACCTCCCTGCCACCGTCCTTGAGTATACCGAAGTACCTCTCGAGTGTCTGAGGTTACCCACCACATCTGCGGAGTGGTCAATGGAATGTCAAACCAGATTGAATCTTTAGGTTCTTATCAAATCTTCAGTAATCGTTTGCGGTTCTGGAATCACTTCCAGTTCTACCATACTCCCACTACTGTTTTCTGAAAAAATCCATTTTTATTTAAAACTGTGGCGAGTCAAGAACAATATCACTATTGATCTTCCAGATGGTAGAATATCAACCCTCGTCATAGCCCGGGTTAACCCACAAACAGCCATTACAGAAACGTGCCTTGAGTTATCCAGAGTCTGGTTTTAAGCATAAGCCGGACAACTCCCTGTATCTTAACAATGTCAAGATATGAACTGTTCTATATCCAATATAGAAACAGAGGCACCGATTTAATTGAACCAGATTCAAAGCATGCAGCTGTCTCCAGTGCATGTCCACTAAATGGAAGGAGGCCGATCAGCGTTACTCAACTTAGGAGTACTTCCAATTATGAGTAACCTGAAAGAGAAGCAAGTCCTCTTAACCATTACTATCAACTGAATACCATATACAAGTATCTATATCTTCGATCACTTTGAAGAATCCCGATACTTGCAATACCTGGTTCTCTACTTTATTCTTATACTTATAACTTCTCAAAACTTAGACTCTGTGTTTCAACGAAACACCTGTCTAAGAACCAGAGAAGTGATAAGTAAACCGAATATAGTACGAGGACCAACCCCTCTGTCCTAATGGACACTGCACAATATACAATACTCTGTATAGGTCCCTTGAGTCAAATGACTCATTCACTGTGTGTCGTAGGTTGAAAACTGTACTTATGGTTAAGAAGAATTACACCGATGTTCAATACTCCTTACCTAACCATCCACTGATACAGGTAAATGTCATGGACATAATCTCAAAAAGGTATATCTCACTTTATTAAAATAGACGTATAGATATATCAATTTGAAATTGGTGCACAAGAACGGATATTCAAAACCAAATATTTGCCGACCGGCAAACAACCCAGGTGGCTTCCTCAAATATCACCAATTGCAACGAATCCCGATATAATGAGGATGGTCACCTAATTCCTAATAACTTACTCCCACTCAACATCTGTAAAACCATACAGATGTGAGAATCATACCTGGTAAATACATACCCTGGAGCAAGTGTCTAATCGGGAAATCAGTTTTCTATTAACATTACACAGTGAAACTGAAACATTGAAATGTTTCGATGGGGTATCCTGGTATTCTTAGTAATGTCTCTTCCATTATCCAGATTCACAACTGTAACCGTATAATTCTTTGCCACCTCTCCAAATCCCTTTATATGTCTTTAGTCGTTACCTTCTGTACACCCCTTTAGTCCAAATGGTTTTCTTCCTTCCCTACCGTTCGGCACCAGCCTATGGTTTGGAAGAAGACTATCCAATAAGCATAATGGGTGTACTGTCCTAATCCTAGGAGCACTCGCAATGCGAGAGAAGGTGAAGATAAAAGACAACCGAATGAACTTAATTCCTATTTCTCCTGAACCAGGATCCATCCCCGAACTGGAACAAGTTCCTTTCGAGTTCGTATATAACCATATGATGGATTATCCAATAGTCTTGGGATTTTCGTAGTGATACGGAGTGTCCTGGAGAAATACAAAGGTGATTTAGGATTGGCGAAGAATACTTGGTTTGGTCGTGAATAGCAGTCGCAATTTACTTTGCCCTCTTATTAATCCCTTACTTTGTCTGAACTTAATACCTTCTGTACACCATTCAGGCTAATTGGTTTTCTTCATTCCCTACCGGTCGGCACCTGCATACGGTTTGGAAGAAGACTATCCAATTTGCGTAATAGGTATACTATCTCCTAAACTAAGGAGTACTCGCAATGAGAGAAGGTGAAAGGAAAAGACAACTGAATAGCCCTATTCGTTTTCTCCAGAACCATAAACCATCCTCGAATTCCTTCGAGTTCGTATATAACCATACGATGGTTTTGTCCAATGGAAGTGGACTTTCGTAGTAATACGGGGTGTCCTGGAGAAAAGGGTAAAAGTATTAGTGGCAATGAGGTTTGCAACTCTGACAATCCAAAAGCCAGTGTTAAGAAGGTTCGGTCAACTTGGTCACTGAGTCATAGTCTAGGGTCGGGTCAATGGTCGCTGCCAAAGAGAGAGAGAAAAGAAACACTCAGCGTGCACTCTAATTTAGATCAGAATGGTTATCACTTTATCTAATCTGGAAACCTCCCACTGTAACGTCAAATTCTTCCCCAAACCTGAAAGAATAATTAGCCGGAATCACCAGAGGAGTAAACCAACTCATCAGTGGGAATCGAGATCCAACTATCATCGCATGATAATGTGACGGAATCCGCTCACGCTATCACACTCCAGAAGGTATGCGCATATCTGGCAAGTTTCAGTTCTTTTGAAACTCCCGATGTGGATTTTTGCCTCATGCTCTTATGACCTTGACGAAGGTCAACAAATCATAAGTCACATGTCAAGTTCTACCCGTCATTATCCAGGTTAATTTGAACCCACCCGTACAAGCCCTTGACGAAGGTCAACAAGGCTATACGACTGTCCCAAACCAACGCATCTATCTATGCAGCAGAAAGGTAACAAGCAGCTACCATACACTATGCCTTGACGAAGGCTAACAAACATAGCATGAATACTACGTGCTACCCGTCTGAAACGACGGAGGTCTACGAATGGTTTCTGGCGAAAACCTTTAACGTAATGAACTTGATATCGTTGAAGGAACTGATAGCTTTTAAAAATATAGTGACGAAAACCTTTGCTAAAGAGGTCACTCCCGGTGAAGGGATCTCGGCTCTTTCCCCGTAGAATGAGGTGCAGGATATTCCAACTGAATACCACGATGCAAAGCAAAAGTAATCGGCCATAGTGAAGTTATTGCCCTGACGCAAACTTCTGTTCAAGGGGTCACTCCCGGTGATGGAATCTCGGCCCTTGCCTCGTCGACTGAGGAGCTGGATATTCACAACCGAATACCACTGTGCAAAACAAAAAAGAACGCCCTTGCAATAACAGCTTTTTGAAAAATGTTCCAACAACATCATAATAGGTTTGTTTATCTTGCATTGATCCGAATCAACGCAGTCCCATCAATTGATCACACCAATAAAGAACGAAAATAATGACGTACGTATATGCCATCCGCATTCGCCACTGGGTCCCGTCATCACCCGTTAGGTTAGCTAACTAACGACAGAGCGGGGATTGGACTAGCGCGGATGCAAAATATATACAACATCTACTAGTATATATATAATATATAATTTTCGCTCAAAGCGTGATAAAATGCAACAACACAGAAAAGTACAGCATCACAGAGCAATACAGATATCTGGGATCCCCGGGTTTCACAGAGCCGCTACTGAAACCCGACGTTCCCCTGGTCGTGTGGATAGCATGTGCAATGAAATCCTAGACCCCTACGGGCGCGGCAAGTTACCCGCTAAAACATAAAGCGAGGCAGCCCCCTTCAGCAACGTGAATGGACCACCCAGCACTTCACGGAATCCGGTAACTTGGGCACCCCTCCTGGGTCATCCTATACCCCCTACGAGTGCGGCGAATAGCCCGCCAATTCTAGAGTAAAGCCCCCTCCGTCTCAACGCCATGAGATGCGGGCTTGTTGCCCTCTAGAACACGGCTATCCGTGCACCCCTCCGCGGGGTAAACCTAGTACAGAAAGTAAAATATACATACAACGGGTACAGCGACCGCAACCTGGTCGTGCCCCAAAATAATAATACAAACAGGCAGTGACGGCAGTCCACATGTCGGACGCTCGCCCCGCAATATCAAATGTACATAATACAACAAAACTGAACTAACAATGCATCCAGGCTATCCCCCACGACCGATCCGCAACACACAGCAAAACACAGAACATCAACGTGAATGTCACGTTCGCAAATCCGTCTAACCGGGCTATAGCAGTTAGACAGGATTTACCGATCGAGTGACATTCACGGCCGCAGATATAATGTAAATACTGTGAACTGGCATGTTTAAAATATCCGATCGAACAAATATTATCAAGTGGGCCCCCAAGAAATACTGTAGCACTTACAGAAAATGTGGGCCCAAAAATAATATCCCAAAACCCCTATTTCCAAGTATAAGACAATCTGGAAAAATTTGGTAAGCTGATCAGTTAAAAGGGCGGCGGAACCGCGGCCCAAGCATGGGTTTGGCCGCGGTTCCGCGGCGGTATGGAGTGATCACGCGACCAAATTTTCACACAATTCTTAGATTTTCATGCACAGTATTCTGAAATAACCTGAAAAATTTTTGGAGCAGAAAAAATTTCGACAGAAACACGATGCATTGAAAATACGGTTTTTGGGGATTTTTGTTCGATTGAGTTCTAAACATACTAGAGCAAGCTAGGCATGGTTAATGGCGTGGCTCTGATACCATTGTAAGTCCGCGGCGGCGCCCCCGGCCGTCGATCCGACGCCGGAAACGCGGAAACAAAAATTTTGCAAACTAGCAAACCGGCACCACCGCGCACTTTTCACCCGGATCTGGCCATTAACCTAGCTACTAGCAAAAAGGAAAAGAGTAGAGAAGCTATACCAAGCGATCCGTGTCCTTCGGTCTTCGTCTCCACTCCGATCTCCTGCGGAAACTCCGTCCATCACCTCCTCGTCGGAAAAGGCACCACGTAGCCGGAATCTTTTACGGGCTCCCACCTCTGGACCGAGGAAACTCGGACGCGAAGTTGGCTAGCCGACACGTCCAAGGGATGCTGTAGAATAGTGTAGAAGCTTGTCTCTTTTGGGGTTAGTTGCCTTTGATGGAGGTATGGTAGAGAATGACTTTGGGGGAAATGGTGATATCTATTTTTGGCAAGCAAAATGAGATGAATATAGAATAATCTCCCACTCCTCAAATCTCACCCCACCCCATAGTGGCCGGCCCTCTCTCTCCATGGTGGACATCATAGAAATCAAATTATCCAAGGAGAAAAGAAAAGATAATGCATAATGTAAGGTCACTCTCATTTCCCTTTTCAATCCATTCACCAAACCATCACTATAAAGCAAAAGATGAGACTAATATGGAATCTCATGATGAAAGAATAAACATGATGCCACAAATAAGCAAGAAACCCCTCCACTAATAAGTTATTTGCAAACTGAAAATAACCCCCTCCATCGAAAGTCCGACCGTGAAGGAACAAAGGAAAACCGCCCGGAACGGAATACAAACTGGCAACCACAGAAAACTGATCCCGTAATAAATCACAGGAAAACCCTGCTACTGCAAATACATGCCCGCATTTGTATTCCCACTGAACACAAATGCAAAGAGACAAAACTACACTATCTAATACTAGGATCCGGCTTAAGCCAAAACCGGCAAGTAAAAACCGTCCGATCACGATCCGTGCAATACCGCACGTATTTGATCGAACCCTGCCATATCTCCATACGGCCTCTACAGCGTTTCGCCCGAAACTTGAGTAACTGTGTGTGGTGGACTCTAAAGACTCGTCAATACTATGGCTGTGGATTTAACCACTAGCACGTCAGAGGTATGAGCCAATACGTGACGGGCTACCAGGTATTGACCAAAAGGGACGTCGATGAGCGAACTCATCCTGACGCCCTACTGAGCCTGTCAGTGACAATATACGTACAGTCCGGTCCGTTCGTCTATGAGCATCGCATGGCGGGCCTAGGGGGTTGGTAAAAGTCAGACCCCCAAAAGCGGTACAAGTCGTGTCGGAGTGTAGCCCAGAACACCCTGAGATACTACTGGAATACCTACCAGAAAATCTCCTGCCTTGGCCAAGGACTTTTCATATACTGGCTCTCCTAGACACAGAGGGACCTCACCCCCAATACCGGGAGAGACGAACCCCTGCAGATCCGCTCACTGCCTCCATGTGGCTCGGGACTGTACCCAACTAAAACCTGTTTGCACGACTCCTTTGAGCCATGGTAGGGTAGTAATCAAAGCACAGTGGGAACTCACACGAGACAAATGACGATCTCAGGTCGATGAACTAACCTGTACACATGTCACCAGGGAACTGCTATCTGACGTCTGGTATAATCCCAACTAGCAGGTTCCCGGCGAGTCCTGTCCGGTATACTCATAACCCAATGAGCACCTGTATACATCTTAGGTGAACCAACTGACACCAGTGGCTTGTGAGACCGGCCACCGCCCCTCGTCGGGGTCTCGACTGTATACACTAGTCTACTCTGGAGAATCGATGCTCTGTCTCGAGACTCCCACGACTAGGGACCTGATTGAAATGATTTCCGGATGTGTAATTGGGGAATTGTGTAGTATGAAAATTGTAAAGAAATCACAACCAAAAATTATTTGACCGCAATCAACTACGGTGTCGGATGTAGATTGTTAGTGAGTGCGGATCGTCCACAGGGACAGTGTAATCGTTCGTCTTTTGAATTAGATGAATTGAAACTTTAATGAAAAGAAAACAAAACAATTCAAGATTTATAGTTGAAGTTCAAGAATTAGAAAACATAGATCTAATAACAAGAAAATGATAGAATCAAGAATTGATAGTTTGATGATTTTTCCAAACCAAATATCAAGAATCGAAATGAGGCTCGTAGGAATCGATCAGATCTATAGATGTGATGTAATCTTATGATGACGTATTCTTATCCTTCGATGAATTGATACTAGATCGATGATGATCGACAAGAATTAGGGATTTCTAGTGAAACTAGGGTTTCATCTTATCTCTTGTTCTTTCGTCGATATCATTCACATTCTAGCCTCTAGTAAATTCAAGAAACGATCGTAGATCCCTAATTTCGAGCGATAACAATCAAGAAAGCATCGCAACGAAACTAGGTCATCGATTCTTGAACTTGCTAGGGTTTACAAAACTCGTAGGACTCAAGAATTGTATTAAGATTTGTTACATCATCATTCTATTGATCGTCTCGATTCCTTAACGAGCGGAGTTTTACTCAAACATCACAACAAGAACAACAATTACAAATTGAGATCTAATCATGATGCAAGAATTAAAAGAAAGCAAGATTAAAGAATTTCACCTTTTATTTATATCAACAATTTCATTACATTCGCTCAAGAACTACAAGAGGAAGAACTTGATCGTCGATTTGGCTTCGCTCGGCTCCGTGAGTCGCGGATCGGCTTGGATCACTTGCTCGGTTGGAGATCGGCTCGGCTCCTAAAAGGTTGAAGGCTTCTTGCTTGATTGATACTCAAGATCTTAAATTTGGAGTGGAATTAGGGTTAGGGTTTCGCACAAGCCTTGTCACTAGACTTGTGGAAGAAGATGAAGAATTGAAGAAGACTAAAGATTAATGAAGAATTAGCTAACTAAAGATTGATTTCCTAAAGATTGATTAGCCTTTTAACCCTAGGTCTAGGTTCCTATTTATAGACATCCCAACCCTAGATCTAGGATTTCAAATTCTAAGTTTCCCTCCAAAAGTTTGTTGAGGAAATTTGAATTTCCCTCCAAAAGTTAGTTAGAGGAGAAGCTTCTAGATGTGATTAGTTAGGAGGGAGCTTCTAGAAGAGATTAGTTAGGAGCTTAATTAGGATTAGCCTTGCTTAATGATCTTTGCTGATCTGGTAGAATCTTCTAGAGAATTCTGGAATTTGACATATCAGAAAGGAATGTGGGCCCAGAGCTGAGAATTTTGCACTGAAATTGCACGGATGACGTGGCCAAACCGCCGCGGTTCCGCGGCTCTTTGGAGTCTTCATGGCTTGTGCTTTCTGCAATGGTCTTGGGCTGATGTATGGGCCTTTCTTTGATATGTTGAATTGTATTTTCCCCTTTGAATTGTTACCAGATCTGAAAACATGGAGTTGGTGTATTCTTGATCAGCTTCTTTTGACTTTGCTCCTGCAATTTCCTGCACAAGTCTCGACACAAGTGTTGCGCAATACAGGGATGATGCGATGCCATGAAATGTAGTCAATTTCCTTTATAGTGCCGGTTTTAGAGTCTAATACATGCAATCTGATATTTAACGACTGATTTGCTAATATGTGAAATATGAATACCAAACACTTCTAAATGAGTGCAAATGATATGGAAATTGCCGTGCTAAAAATACATTATTTTCGACTGATCAGGACCTTTTAAGGATGTGCTTATGGACTCCAGCTCTCACTTATATGATCGCCCTCATACTGCTGGTAGTCAAGCAAGAATCATAGGGGCTCTATCAACGTGTAATAGCGACTCGTAAGGTCGCCTAAAGCAGTACTCGATGATAAAGATAAACCGGATAGCATACTATCATCTTGAGTAAGACTGTCCTACTGGGACAGGTCCTCCCCTCAATCATTGCAATCACGTGCCTGTGATCCAATAATTGACTCTGAGGGCACCCATATCTCCGGGCTCAAGCACCCATATCTCCGGGCTCAAGAGACTGGTCCCGCTTAAACCTATATTTACTAGGTTTCTTATTGTAATTTATAAAACTTGAGGGGGTTTTATGTAAAAGTAATTTGTATAATTTACAAAATACACCTCAAGTATTTAATTATCGTCTTTAGAGTTTTTATAGCAGTATATTTTATATTTGTGACATTTCTAGTGAATAAACCTATTTTTCATAATACATGGCATTTAATTGTAATATTGAAATTGTATGGAATTCATGGTATTTTCATGTAAAATGATTCTTGTGATTTAGAAAAAAATTGGAATATTTATATTATCACAAAAATATATATTTTGATGATACATATATATATTTATATAAAAATAATTTTAATATATTATATTTCTAGAAATCTCATTTTCTTAAGATATTTGTATTTTTAAATCTCTCGAGACCGAATGCTCCTTGCGGAGGTCTGCATCTCGCACTACTAAGCCCAAGGATGTGCGATAATCCGCACCATCCCTAAAGGGTTCCCCAAATAGGTTGTAGCGGCGGTTTGCAAAAACTTGTGTAAAATACATAATCTTGTGCAAAAAGATTTTTATAATAAAAGGTATTTTAATGTAATTTGTATTCTTCAAATTAAACATGTATTAAAATGTTGTGCTATGAAACCATAGTTTATGTGGTGGGATAGATAGTTAGCCCGTGAATTATCACTAAAATGCATAACAATAATATGTAACAGGTTGTACAGCTACATGAATATTTTGTTGCAAGATTTATGTATATATGTGAAATGTATATTCATAATTGAGGTTTATGAGTTACAGTGTTATAGATATGACAACTGAGTCCATGCAAAATTATATGAAGTTTACATGCAAGAAAGAAAACTTTATTTAAAAATGACATTTGGTGTAAATTTCAGAAGAAGGGCTTTATCTTGTCCCCTAGCAAATAAAACGAAAATTATGCATCAATTACCGAGGAATCAAAAATCTACAAGTTTACAGTTTACATCAATGACTCCATGCACCAAAAGAAAGCCAAACCTTTAATGACCTCTAATGGCAAAAAATGATTTTGGAAGCAGCATAGATTCATTAGAGGGTCAGTTTAATGAATATTTATGTTTATCCAATATAATTTAAAAAAATTAATCATGCAATGTAAAAATTAAACTTTAATTTGACGATGACGATCGATGGGAGGAAAAGGAGAAGGGGCTTACTCGAGGTTAGAACGACGGAATCGACGAAAAATCTTCTTATGGGCATTTCATCGAACAACATGCTAGAGTTGTCAGGGTGAGAAGAACGGTGGCATCGAAGTCGCGATCGTTGATCTATCCGTGCATGTGCAGCATAAGAGCTCGGTGCGGTCGATGTCGACGGCGATCTCGTGGTCGGAGGCGTGAGCGGGGCACGCAACGGCGGCGCAGGCGATGCGGGCAAGGAGCCACCCCCTGCAAGATCCGAAGACGCGGGTGAAGAGACGGTGACAAGGTTGGTGGCGACGATGCTTAGGTGTTGGGTTTTGTGAAGGGGATCTCGGCCATGGGTGAGATGAGGAAGGAGAAGAAAGGGGAGTTGAGGGTGTGAGAGAGAGGGACTTAGAGATTAAATAGCACAAGAGAAAAGAAAGAGGGAAAGGAATTTATGAGAGAGGGAGTGGGGAGAGTGGGATCAGACATCGGGGAAAGAGGTGAATAATGGAATTGAATATGAGGTTTAATTGAATATGGGGGTTTTAATATGGGGTTAGAAGTTAAAAGAAATATGTGGAAATTGAACTGTGAGGGAGGTTTCATTTAGAATGAAGTGGAAAGGAATGATTAGACTTGGGCTTGTGGGCCTTCGGTTTGGTTAACTAAAAGATTAGGGGATTTGGATTTGGGGGTTATTTAAAGAGAAATTGAGTAAATGAATTTGGATAAAAAGAAAAGGAAGATTTTTAGAAAATGGAAGCTGGGCTTGGGCTGTAGAAAATGAGAATGAAAAGAAAGGAATTGGGCTTAAAGAATAAGTTTGGATAAAAAAAAATGAGTTTTAGAAAATACTTGGATGTGAATAATAGATGAAGCGATTAAATATAACTAATAACATGGAAATAAAAATATACGAAATATACAAATATAGTAATTTATTAATTCGAAGGTATAGAAATTTTAGAGTCGTTACATTCTACTCTCCTTATAAAAATTTCATTCTCGAAATTTGTAAAAGGAAAGTGTAACGGATTCAAGAAAAGTTTGGTGTTAAAACTATTGTAGTGTATGAAAAATATGTGAAAGAACGAAAGAATGCGAAAGTTTTGGTAAAATTGTAAAAGAGGTGAGGGAATTTTGGGTTAGGACAGATTCAAAATATATGAAATTGGATGATTCAAGGAAAATAAATTGTAAAGAATGTTTTCAGTTGTTGGTTCTTGTGTTATATTGCTTAGCTTGTCCACGCAGAACTGAATTGCATGGTAGGGTTTCATACAGCTCTGACCTACATGGGCCACCAACAAAACCTGTCACGTCCCGCTTCCCAATGTACGGGCAGAGGACGCGACGAGACCGCTACGTATTTACTCTGAAGTAAATACGCTAACATATCTAAGCAATATAAATGAAAATGTACAAGAGACAAAAAATATAATTGAATAGCAACTTTATTTATTCACATTCTTTTGTACAATGCATGGAAAAGTAAATACATCTGAATGAAAGCAATGCCTAAACAATGGCATAACAGAATTGGAAAGTACTGAAATGAAATGTGTACAAGTGTAACTACTGTTAGTTATATGTATACCCTAGAGGCCATTACTATACATAGGATGTATATTGTAGTGGATGCTTGGACATATATAGGGATGACTTTCTTGCTCGATATGATAGTATGCTATCTGGTTACTCTGTACTTTAACGTGTACACTGATTGTCTCTCTGTTACATGTTGGTAAAGCCCTTAGGATGTGTACTTGACTACCTGGACTATGATGCGGATCATACTAGTGGAGACGTGGTAGTCCATAAGTACATCCTTCAAAGTCCCTAGTCGTGGGTGTATCTATACGGGGTATCGATATACCAGAGTAGACTAGCGTGTAGCTTCTCGACCCATATAGATGGGCGATGGATGATCCCATATCCATTGGTGTTTGACATCAGAGATGATATACGGGTGCTCAGTGGAGACTGGGTACACTGGACGGACTCGCCGAGAACTCCCAGATGGTATTATACCTTACGTCAGATGGCAGTTCTCTGGTGACACTGGTACAGGTTAGTCTGTATACCCGAGATCGTCATAGAGTCTTGTGTGATTCCCACTGTGTTTTGATTTCCATCATACCACGTCCAAGAGTGCGTGCAAAAAGGTGGCTTTTGGGTACAGTCCCGAATCACATGGAGGCAATGAGCGATAGGAGGGGTTTCGTCTCTCCCGGTATAGGGAGTTGATGTTGCGCAGTGCTCGATTGGCTATAACAGGAAGTCCTTGGCCAAGGCTGCTTTAGGGATTTACTGGTAAGTGTTACCAGTAGTTTCTCGACCCGTTATAAGCCTCATATCGACACGACTTATCGAGTTATTAGGGTCTGACGTTTACCACCCCTAGACGAGATATGCGACATATCAAACAAACAGACCGGACTGTACGGTAGTGTTACTGGTTGGATTCACTGGAGTGTGAGCGGGCTTGCTCGTTGATCTTCTGATCGCTCAATACCCGGGTGGCCGTTACGTTTAGCAGACCGCTTGCGGCTTGTGGGTGTTTGATATGATCATCACCTGCTGCCGGCGTATTGACGAGTCTTTAGAGTCCTACACAGGGGTTTCCTGGCTCAAGCGAAACGAAATAGGAGCGCATATGAGATATGTGCGGGACCGAGAATAATACCAGTATGTGATACTGAATTCTATTCTCGCGATTTGTATCATCGGTCGGTTATATGTGATATAGCCGGGTTACCGAATCAAGTGTTGATTCGATACATTGATACACTTGATATTAGTCGGTTATATGTGATATGACCGGATCGTTAAATCAAGTGTTGATTTAATGATTTAATGTATAATTATATATTTGATATATTACTTTACATTAACTAGTATTGGTTCACTTAAGATTGATTTTCTCACTTGAATGTGCACATTGTTTATATGTGATATATGCAAGTGTACATGTTTGTTTCATGCTTGATGATACAAACAAGTTGTGCGTATGAGACTTGAACCAAATCAAGGTTAGATTAGGGTTTACTATTTTCCTAAGCATATAACAAAAGAGTGTGACTTTGGTCAAAGTTATCAAGCTTCATGAAGCTTGATAAACATTGACAAAGTCAACTCTCTTTGTCATTTGTTTAAGATATTAGCTAACCCAACAATTAACCTTATGCTATGGTTAATTCTCTACATGAGTTAAGCATGAGGGCTTAACTCAACCATGGTGCCATGATTAAAATGATAAGTATTCATATTATTCTTTTAATTCATATGATTCTTTCTTCTTCTTCATCTTCATCAAGCTCACAAAAGCTTGCTAGCTCCAATGGTGCCATGAGAAAAAGAGTGAGAAATCCAATTCTAAAGTGAACCCACTTCCTATTTCTTCATCCTCTACCACTTGCCATGTAGTATAGGGTGTTCTCTTCACAAAGTTTTTGACCAAGTGAAGGAATAGCTTGAGTTTGAGTCTCCCCGACGTAGATCATTTTCGGCCTCGAAATCAACGACCTAGCCCGCTCATTTCTCCGACAAAACCATTGCTAGAGTCCGGGATCCCGATGATCGCAGCGGAGGGACGTTAACACGGAGCTAAAGAAGTGGAGGACCAGATCTACAAAGGTTGTATTTCTATTCACTTAGTAGCAAAGTAGTTTGCTAGTTTTTCTTTTCGCCTAATCTCTAGTTAACGATCTAGTTTAGGGTTTCTCGGCACCGGAAAATTTTAATTTGGCATGGTTGATGCCTTGTGGAACCTCTTGTGTGTGCCTAGCAACCCAACAGTGGTATCAGAGCCTAGCTAGAGCTTTAGGTGAAGTGTAGACGATATTAGAAGTCCGATTGAACCCGAAATCCCCGCTTTTCACCCCTCTCTGTACAATTTTCAAAACTGTGGATTTTTCCCAATTAAAAATGCTCAGAAAATAGTGCAGGGAAATATAAGATTAACTATACAAAACGAGACAGTAACTCACTTAAACGGCCGTGGAACCGCGGCAAGGACATGCCATTGGCGGCGGTTCTGCGGCGCAATTGATGAGTTAGGGTTTCAATTTTGTACAATTTCCCCCGTTTGTGATTCCTGATGTTTCTGGGCACTTTTAATTATACTCAACAGTTGAGTTTTCTGGGGTGTATTGGGGACTCATTGATTCGATCAGATATTTTTAACCTCGTTTATGGTTTTCCGGGTATTTTAGAACATGTTAAAAAGTTCGGCCGGATATAAATACCCACTTTTTCCTCTGCCGGGAAATTTCCAATTGTTGGATTTTTCCGTAGTTTAATGACGTTCTAAGTAGTGCAAGTAACGCGATGGTCTCTCTAGAAGACAACAAAACTTAACTCGATTATGTGACCGTCTTGAACTGCCCTTTGAACCTTAGGGTTTGGGGCAGTACGGCGTGCCACATGTTAGGCGTTGGCTTGACCCTTCTACGGCTGGACCGTTGGTACTGTGGCATGAAGTGAATGTTTTTAAACTTATTTCATGAGTTGAGCTGTTTCGGGAAAACTTTGGTGTTTGATTGTTCGATCGGAAAGTTTAACATTTTCTATTTATTTGGAATGTGATACAATATTTGGAATCCACAAGTAGTTATGAGATAACTGATTTGGATGTTATAAACATAGCACTTTAGTCTCAAATGATCGGTTGCCACGGAATTTTGATGCGATCAAAAGTCCGTCGCAATCACGTAGCGTACGCGGATACTCGCCGGATAAACTTAATAGACAGCCATGCCCCATAGCCCCGACCAAGTGACTGTAGGAGAACCCCGTCACCGAAAGCATCCGTTCGGGTGCTCGCGGCAGCGGTGTTCCGCCTTGGTGCACTTCGTCGACGGTATCAGGGGTGCGGCCGCCTACTAAAGTTTGCGACGAGCATTCGATCAGGATGTCGGGAATCTTGCTGAATTTCCCGACTTGATATTGAAAAGAGTTTTCGATAATGAGACTAAAATGCGGGGTTTATAATTTTTAGGCATGCGATGTCTAAGCATTTCATTTGATTAGGCATGCGATGTCTAAAGAGGTTGCGGATTCCAACTGTTGTAGTTTTACACTTTCTTTTCTGTGACCGTAAGTGTAATATGTGATGTCGCCGGTTTCGTTGCTATATGTCAACGACAATTGGGATGCGCATATTTACTTACGTTGATGACATGTGATGTTATGTGTTGCTGGATATGTTATATTGGATCGTCGTGTTTGAATAGCCGGGTTTTTTTATGTGAGATGAGTGTTTTTCATTTTCATTCATGTAAAAACTTGTATGTAATATTCTTTTATTGGGGCACTTCCAGGTTGCGGAAGATGTCACCTTTTGTATATTATTTACTTTTCCGCACTAGGATAGACCCAAGGAGGAGAGCACAAGTAACCGGGTTCTGGAGTCCAGTGGGAGACCAACTCGAGGAGTCGAGTCCGGGTCTCCTAACTCTAGAATTGGTAGGGTTGCTTGCCGCTCTCGTAGGGATCTAGGGGTGTGGGTTTGGCTAATCATCGCGACCGTGGAATCCGTATTTTATACTGGCTCGTATTGAAAACACGGACGTCCTAGTATATCCAATGTTTCATATGTTTCTTCTGCTGCGATATCTGTGATGTGATCATTTGATATGTGATGATAGATACTGTATATAGTATATTTGATATATTATATATACGTTACTTATGTTTTACACCCGCGCTAGCCCTGCCCCGCTCTGCCGTTAGTTACCTAACCTAACGGTGCACAAGGGGACATCGAGGCGAATGCGGATGGCATAAGTGTACGTCGTATTTATCTGTGATGTTTAGGTGATTTAAATGATGGGACTTCATTAATATGATTAATGAAAGAAAAGAAACCTAAGATATTGTAGAATCGAATTTTCAAAAACAGGTAGCTACAGTTCTTGCTTTGCATCGCGGTGTTCCTTGTAGAACATCCTGCACCTTATTCGATAAGGAAAGGACCGAGATCCCTTCACCGGGAGTGACTCCTTTAGCAATAACTGGCAGATGCTACAACCCTCGGTTTGCCTTTTGATTGCTCCTATAGTTCTTGCTTTGCACAGCGGTATATATGATATATCCTGCACCTTATTCGATGAGGAAAGGGCCGACGATCCCTTCACCGGGAGTGACCCCTTTAGCAAAACTAGAAAAGCCTCAAAAACACTCCATTTTAAAATTATTTGATTCTACAACGATATCAAGTTCGTTACGCAATAGGTTTTCAGAAAAACCTGTCGTAGCCCTCCGTCATTTCAGATAAGTAGTAGTTAGTATTCGTGCTGCGTTTGTTGGCCTTTGTCAAGGCGTAGTGTGCGGTAGCTGACTGGTGCTTATCTGCTTATTCATATGATGCAGATTGGGTTAGGGTAGTCGTGCGACCTTGTTAGCCTTTGTCAAGGGTCGTGCGGGTGGGTTTAATTTAATCAGGAAATGACGGGTTGAACTTGACTAGCATCCTATGGTTTGTTGGCCTTTGTCAAGGTCATAGGAGGTTAGGGGCAAAATTATCGGGAATTTCAAGTGTTGAAATTTGCAATGAGATTGCATACCTTCTATGAGATAGTTGGATCCCGATACCCACTGCGAGTAATTGTTACTCCTGGAAGAGTTTTACACATTACAATTAGCCGATCAAGTAGGTGTCTAGAAAGGTGTCAACGGGGTTACGCCTCTGGGAAAACGAGGTTTACATTAATTAGGTTCGTACGAAAGCACGGGGAACCTCCCTCAAAGTACCGACACTGGACTGGCTGAAAGATTGGCGAACTTGTAGCGTGTAATTAATCCCGTCTAGTCTTTCCTTTTAGGGTTTGAAGGAAGATTTGATAAAAACAGTGGGAGACATCCTGATTAGATAAAATAATAACCAATTTGATCTTGCAAGAGCGCGCGCAGAGTGTTTTCTTCTCTCTCTTTCCAGGTAGCGACCATATCACGCCTTAATCAAGATAATAATACGGATGTATTGACCTAACCCGCTTGTTATACTGAGCTGGGGAACGTTGGTCCCGCTCCAACTTATAATTGTTATAAGACAGAGCAGGAAATTGGGGAATACCAGATTTTCCGTGCCGCCCAAACGAATAAAGTGCATATGATGCATCTCCTTCGGGTGTGTTCATTACAAAGAACCGTTTCTCTGTATCCTATACGTCCTGGGTATTTGATACTGGATCAGGATCCCAGATATGTAATCTGTTACATAGGGCTACAGAAAGGTAGAGAACTGAGGACGGGTGATAAGTTTCATGAGGCAGAAAACGGTGCAAGTGTTGCAGCCAAGTCTGTTGGTCACTGTCACCCTGTATTACCAATACATTGATTCTGAACAAATGCTATTAGATACCGAACCTGATATACAAAATCATATCAATCTCTTTATTTATTAAAGAAGGATACAATTTTGTATTGTTGGATAATGTTTTGAACATTTCCTATATCAATAGTTGATCGGTTCAGGCACGTTATCTAAAAGCATTGACGTTCTAAATCAAACTACAGTTCCTAGTATACAGAACACACACAAGAGGAAGAGTTCAGAAATGAACGAATCCTTCTTGAGGTATTGTAGACTGGGTCATATCAATGCGAACCGACCAGCTTAAGTTACATATAGATGCATATTTAAATTAGTTTGAATTTACATCTTGTGAAACTTGCCAGTCATGTCACAGAGATAAGATGACCATAGCTCTGTTTATTGGAAACAGAGAAAGAGTTAGTGAACTCTTGGGATGATACATATTGATGTATGAAGGTCTCCTGTCTACAAATGCCAAGACCGGTTCTTTGTACTTCATTAAATTCCCTGATGATCTTTCGAGATTCAGACCTATGTTCCTGTTGAAACACAAGTCCGAACCTTTTGAGATATTCACAGAATATAAGTTAGAAGTAGAGAACCAAAATACGGGTATAAGTATTATGTCCTTTGATGTGATCAAGGAGGAGAATACTTGAGCACGGGATTCCTGGACTATTCTAAGAATAAGATTCTCTCTCAGCATTACTCCTCCGTATACACCATAGCACGATGGTATGTCGGGACGGAGCAATAGCACCCTATGTGATATGATGTGCTCTATGATGAGTACTACTCAGTTTCCTATTTCCTTTTAGGGAGTTATGCACTTATGAAGTTGCATACCTATTGAATAGGGTTCCGATCAAATCAGTTGACTACCATTTCATATGAGATATGGAAAGGGAAGAGCCCATCTCTTAAGTCAGTTAAGATTTGGGGTTGTCCGGCCTATGTCTAAAAGCAAAATCCGGACAAGCTCGAGGCAAGATCTGTTATGTAGAACTGGAAATGTTTCAGCTATACAAACTGCAGCTGATGATTTGGTAGAACCAAAGGATTCAATAGTTACCAACGAACCTCAGCCTCTCCACCGATCTAGTAGGTTTCCTCACCCACCTGAGAGATACTTCGGTTTCTCTATGACAGTGGGAGCGAGGATTGTTATCATGGGATGATGACCCAACTAGTTTCGAGCAGGCCATCAAGAGTAGGACTCTGTAAGTATGGCTGGATGTTTATTGATCTGAGATGGAATCCTTTTACACCAACAAAGTATGGACTTTGGTTGCTATATCTGAAGGGTTAAATTCCCATCAGGAGCAAGTATATCTTGAGAAGATTACTTGGTGTACATGGAAAAGTTGAGACTTTCAAAGCTAGACTCGTTAAAGGTTTGCATTATAGACCAGTTGTGGCTAATGATGAAACCTTTTCTGGGGCCTATGCTTAAGTCCATCCAGATCCTACTTGCCACGGCTACATACCATGACTATGATATCTGGCGGTTGGGTGTCATGACTGCTTTTCTAAATAAAGATTTAGAAGAGGTAATCTATAAGTACACAGCCAGAGGGCTTCGTAGACAGTGAGAGCAGCGGAAACGTGTGCAAGATGTTTTATATGATAAAGCAGGCATCGCGGAGTTGGAACGTCTGTTTTGATGAGATTAGTCAAAGAGTTTGACATCATCAAAATGGTAGATGAACCTTGTATGTACAAAAAGGTAGTAGGGAGTACGGTGGTGATCCTCGTAGAGTACGTGGATAACATACTCTTAATAGGGAAGGAGTTTCCTATGCTACGCTCGGTCAATCTCCGCTTATCACAAGGATTATCCATATAGGATCAAAGTGATACCTACTAAATCCTGGGTTTTTGGATCTATGAAATAGATTTAACTGGATGTTAGGATATTCACTAGTTGTAGTGAGATGGTATCAATCGGTCCTGGGAAGAATCACTGGAAAGGTTCTAGGGTGATAAGGACGACTGAATGTCAGTCGCAGGCATTGTCTTTACCCTCAGTAAAGGGACGGTATGTTGGAAGAGTTCCAAGCTAGATACCGTGGCATACTAGACGATAAAGGCTCGATACATCGCTACCAAAGATGCTACCAAAGAGGCAGTCTGGGTGTATATAAGTTCATGAGATGAACTTTGTTCCTCCCATTGTGTGACAATGGAGTTGTGGCTTACGCCTAGGAACGCCCGTCCCATCAGTGATCCAGACATATTCTTAGGCAGTATCACCTGATCGTGGAGATGGTTGATCTCCAGGGGATCGAGGATAGGAGAGTAGACTCAGAGGACAACACAGCGGATCCACTCACAAAGGCCTTTTTCCCAGAGAGAGACTTTTATGGGATGGTTGGGTATGAGATACTACAACCACTGCTATACAGATGGCCCTAGTGCAAGTGGGAGATTGTTAGTTATATGTATGCCCTAGAGGCCATTACTATACATAGGATGTATATTGCAGTGGATGCTTGGACATATATAGGGATGACTTTCTTGCTCGATATGATAGTATGCTATCTGGTTACTCTTTACTTTAACGTGTACACTGATTGTCTCTCTGTTACATGTTGGTAAAGCCCTTAGGATGTGTACTTGACTGCCTGGACTATGATGCGGATCATACTAGTGGGGATGTGGTAGTCCATAAGTACATCCTTCAAAGTCCCTAGTCGTGGGTGTATCAAGATGGGGAATCGATATACCAGAGTAGACTAGCGTGTAGCTTCTCGACCCATATAGATGGGCGATGGATGATCCCATATCCATTGGTGTTTGACATCAGAGATGATATACGGGTGCTCAGTAGAGACTGGGTACACTGGACGGACTCGCCGAGAACTCCCAGATGGTATTATACCTTACGTCAGATGGCAGTTCTCTGGTGACACTGGTACATGTTAGTCTATATACCCGAGATCGTCATAGAGTCTTGTGTGATTCCCACTGTGCTTTGATTTCCATCATACCACGTCCAAGAGGGCGTGCAAAAAGGTGGCTTTTGGGTACAGTCCCGAATCACATGGAGGCAATGAGCGATAGGAGGGGTTTCGTCTCTCCCGGTATAGGGAGTTGATGTTGCGCAGTGCTCGATTGGCTATAACAGGAAGTTCTTGGCCAAGGCTGCTTTAGGGATTTACTGGTAAGTGTTACCAGTAGTTTCTCGACCCGTTATGAGCCTCATATCAACACGACTTATCGAGTTATTGGGGTCTGACGTTTACCACCCCTAGACGAGATATGCGACATATCAGACGAACGGACCGGACTGTACGGTAGTGTTACTGGTTGGATTCACTGGAGTGTGAGCGGGCTTGCTCATTGATCTTCTGATCGCTCAATACCCGGGTGGCTGTTACGTTTAGCAGACGGCTTGCGGCTTGTGGGTGTTTGATATGATCATCACCTACTGCCGGCGTATTGACGAGTCTTTAGAGTCCTACACAGGGGTTTCCTGGCTCAAGCGAAACGAAATAGGAGCGCATATGAGATATGTGCGGGACCGAGAATAATACCAGTATGTGATACTGAATTCTATTCTCGCGATTTGTATCATCGGTCGGTTATATGTGATATAGCCGGGTTACCGAATCAAGTGTTGATTCGATACATTGATACACTTGATATTAGTCGGTTATATGTGATATGACCGGATCGTTAAATCAAGTGTTGATTTAATGATTTAATGTATAATTATATATTTGATATATTACTTTACATTAACTAGTATTGGTTCACTTAAGATTGATTTTCTCACTTGAATGTGCACATTGTTTATATGTGATATATGCAAGTGTACATGTTTGTATCATGCTTGATGATACAAACAAGTTATGTGTATGAGACTTGAACCAAATCAAGGTTAGATTAGGGTTTACTATTTTTCTAAGCATATAACAAAAGAGTGCGACTTTGGTCAAAGTTATCAAGCTTCATGAAGCTTGATAAACATTGACAAAGTCAACTCTCTTTGTCATTTGTTTAAGATATTAGCTAACCCAACCCTTAACCTTATGCTATGGTTAATTCTCTACATGAGTTAAGCATGAGGGTTTAAATCAACCATGGTGCCATGATTAAAAGGATAAGTATTCATATTATTCTTTTAATTCATATGATTCTTTCTTCTTCTTCATCTTCATCAAGCTCACAAAAGCTTGCTAGCTCCAATGGTGCCATGAGAAAAAGAGTGAGAAATCCAATTCTAAAGTGAACCCACTTCCTATTTCTTCATCCTCTACCACTTGCCATGTAGTATAGGGTGTTCTCTTCACAAAGTTTTTGACCAAGTGAAGGAATAGCTTGAGTTTGAGTCTTCCCGACGTAGATCATCATCGGCCTCGATGTCAACGACCTAGCCCGCTCATTTCTCCGACGAAACCATTGCTAGAGTCCAGGATCCCGATGATCGCAGCGGAGGGACGTCAACACGGAGCTAAAGAAGTGGAGGACCGGATCTACAAAGGTTGTATTTCCATTCACTTAGTAGCAAAGTAGTTTGCTAGCTTTTCTTTTCGCCTAATCTCTAGTTAACGATCTAGTTTAGGGTTTCTCGGCACCGGAAAATTTTAATTTAGCATGGTTGATGCCTTGTGGAACCTTTTGTGTGTGCCTAGCAACCCTACAGAACTACAGCTCGGGATTTTCAATAAACTGGTCCAAATTTTCAGTACTAGGCTCGATCTCTGGAAGGTCCGAATCACCTGACTATATTCAAAGAAAAAAGAAAGAGAATGTCGTCAGCGAACAAATCGCTCGGTAAGTTCCAAAGATAAGGGAGAAGTAAAATAGACAGAGAGTAAGAGAGAGTATAGCTTTTAAAGTTGTATTTAGTGTTAACGCTGTTGTTTGTAACTTGGTACAGAAGAATGCTAGTGTAATCGAGAGGAGTCTCTGTATGCCAAAGACTAGAGGCAAATGGAAGTACAAGGCTCCGTTAGAAATCCCGGGACAACGGCGTGGTATTCAGGTTAGGTGTCTTAAGTCTTGCAGTCTCGTGCCACTTCTAACTCCTTCCGTACCAATCTACCCCTTAAACCCCGTAGTGTCATGATTGTATTGTTGTATTGTATTGCAACTTGTGTTGTCTTGTAATATAGATTGTATAATTAGATGACTTGCCGAAACTATGATATCAGTAAAATGGATGTAACTGGAGAATCATGTAAATAGAAGTATATCCATGGTTCGGTTCGGTCAATAAAGATTGAAAAGATTGAATATATATATTCATGGATTCATATTGAATTGTAATATTTTAGATTGTACTTGAATCACATTCAAGTCATATTGATTATAATGAGACTCAGTCTGAGTCAAAACAATTAGAAAAGAAATTGAAGTCCTGATTGTTTTGATGTTATCGGTAACCGCTGCACATGGGCGGCAGGATTTGTGTTTTTTTCAAAGACGATTACCGTGTTGATAACACCGTTTGTTAATTTGTCTACCTTAGATAGGCAAGCACCCATATCTCCGACTCCGTGAGGTTCAAGAGACTGGTCCCGCTTAAACCTATATTAACTAGGGTCCTTATTATAATTTATAAAACTTAAGAGGGTTTTATATAAAAATAATTTGTATAATTTACAAAATACATCTCAAGTTTTTAATTATCGTCTTTAGAGTTTTCATAGCTGTAGATTTTATATTTGTGACATTTCTAGTGAATAAACCTATATTTCATAATACATGGTATTTAATTGTAATATTGAACTTGTATGGAATTCATGGTATTTTCATGTAAAATGATTCTTGTGATTTAAAAAAAATTGGAATATTTATATTATCACAAAAATAGATATTTTGATGATACATATATATATTTATATAAAAAATAATTTTAATATATTATATTTTTTGAAATCTCATTTTCTTAAGATATTTGTATTTTTAAATCTCTCGAGACCGAATGCTCCTTGCGGAGGTCTGCATCTTGCACTACTAAGCCCGAGAATGTGCGATAATCCGCACCATCCCTAACAGGTTCTCCAAATGGGTTGTAGCGGCGCTTTGCAAAGACTTATGTAAAATACAAAATCTTGTGGAAAAAGGTTTTTATAGTAAAAGGTATTTTAATGTAATTTGTATTCTTCAAATTAAACATGTATTAAAATGTAATGCTATGAAACCATAGTGTATGTGGTGGGATAGATCATTATCCCGTGAATTATCACAAAAATGCATAACAATAATATGTAACAGGTTGTACAGCTACATGAATATTTTGTTGCAAGATTTATGTATATATGTCAAATGTATATTCATAATTGAGGTTTATGAGTTACAGTGTTATAGATATGACAACCGAGTCGATGCAAAACTATATGAAGTTTGCATGCAAGAAAGAAAACTTTATTTAAAAATGACATTTGGTTTAAATTTCAAGAGAAGGGCTTTATCTTGTCCATTGGCGAATAAAACGAAAATTATGCATCAATTACCGAGGAATCAAAAATCTACAAGTTTACAGTTTACATCAATGATTCCATGCACCAAAAGAAAGCCAAACCTTTAATGACCTCTAATGGCAAAAAAATTATTTTGGAAGCAGCATCGGATTCATTAGAGGGTTAGTTTAAGGAATATTTATGTTTATCCAATATAATTTGAAAAAATTAATCATGCAATGTAAAAATTAAACTTTAATTTGACGATGACGATCGACGGGAGGAAAAGAAGAAGGGACTTACTCGAGGTTAGAACGATGGAATCGACGAAAAATCTTCTTATGGGCATTTCATCGAACAACATGCTTGAGTTGTCAGGGTGAGAAGAACGGTGGGGTCGAAGTCGCGATCGTTGATCTATCCGTGCAGGTGCAGCATGAGAGCTCGGTGCGGTCAATGTCGACGGCGATCTCGTGGTCGGAGGCATGAGCGAGGCAAGCAACGGCGGCGCAGGCGATGCAGGCAAGGAGCCACCCCCTGCAAGATCCGAAGATGCGGGTGAAGCGACGGTGACGAGGTTGGTGGAAACGATGCTTGGGTGTTGGGTTTTGTGAAGGGGATCTCGGCCATGGGTGAGATGAGAAAGGAGACGAAAGGGGAAGTTGAGGGTGTGAGAGAGAGGGACTTAGAGATTAAATAGCACAAGAGAGAAGAAAGAGGGAAAGGAATTTATGAGAGAGGGAGTGGGGAGAGTGGGATCAGACATGGGGAGAAAGAGGTGAATAATGGAATTGAATATGAGGTTTAATTGAACGTGGGGGTTTTAATATGGGGTTAGAAGTTAAAAGAAATATGTGGAAATTGAACTGTGAAGGGGTTTTCATTTAGAATGAACTGGAAAGGAATGGATTAGACTTGGGCTTGTGGTCTTTTGGTTTGGTTAACTAAAAGATTAGGGGATTTGGATTTGGGTGTTATTTAAAGAGAAATTGAGTAAATGAATTTGGATAAAAAGAAAATTGAAGCGGGGCTTGGGCTGTAGAGAATGAGAATGAAAAGAAAGGAATTTGGCTTAAGGAATAAGTCTGGATAAAAAGAAATGAGTTTTAGAAAATACTTATATGTGAAAAATAGATGAAGGGATTAAATATAACTAATAACATGGAAATAAAAATATACGAAATATACAAATACAGTATTTTATTAATACGAAGATATAGGAATTTTAGAGTCGTTACAGACGGTGCCCGATGCGCGTGTCAAGAGTGTCTGTGACGTGCCTTCCCTCCTGAGGCATGTGGACGAGCTCACCATAATCCGGGCTCGCTTCCACATTCCCCCCGTCTACCCCCTTCGCTTGGCCGGGGAGGGAGAGAGGGCATACCAGGTACGGGGTAAGGAGATTGCCTTGTACTTGGAAGCCTTTTGGGCCGGAATGCGTCTGCCCTTCTCCCCCGAGGTGAGTACGGCGCTGCGTTGCTTTCAATTAGCCCCGGGCCAGCTAGTGCTGAACTCGTAGAGGATTCTCCTCGGGTTCCTGGTCCGGTTGAGACTGCAGGAGATCCCTTTCAGCCTGAACCTTCTCCTTTCTTCCCTCTGCTACAAAAATCACCCCGGTACTCGTAGGGACAAGCCTAACTGGGTATACGTTTCTTTTAGAAAACACAGAGGAGGGGCGGCCGGGCCGAGGGTCGTAGCAGTATCTTCTTCCATTCATGAATGGAAGGAGAAGTTCTTATTTGTCGGGCCACCCGAGGATGAGGATTGGCCGGTGCCTGTCCAGTGGCACAGGGCCAACTGCCCGCGGGTGAGGCGCTCGTCCGATCCCGATGCGATGGCGGTGTCGGCGTGGGAGCCCGTCCATCGGTCCGATGTGTTGCTGTCCGAGCAAGCCCTCAGTTGGGCCGGGCTCAGCCCCGCTCAGTTTGCGGGTAAGTTAGGAGCTTAGGCGACCTGTTTAGACTTCTGTATTCTTCCATTCTTTCTTGCATTGCTAACCCCTTTGTATTTTCGCTTCTTTGCAGAACCGATGGACCGATCTAAATTTCGGGCTGCCATGGCCGAGAAGAAGAGGAGGAAGGCCAGAGGCGCCGGCCCGTCATGCCCCGCTGCGAGCCTGGCCCCATCGGCGACCGCTTCGGCTAGGTGTTCCGCTACTCCCTGGGCTCAGGAGACCAGCCACAGGGTGAGCCGCAAACATGCTCGGGAGCAGGAACCCCGGGGTGTGGATGTAGCGGATGAGGCCGACCATAACGTGGCCCCCCTCAAGCGGCGCAAGAGGACGGTGTCCCGAGCCCCGTCTTCCCCGATCTTCGTGCAGGAGGAGGGTTTTCGCTATGAGGTGCCCTCGGGGTTTTCTATCGCCGATAGCTTGCTCTCCGAGATGGAGCGGTTGGCTGGGGGCAGAATCCCCTGGGGGACCCTCAAGGCCCAAATCGCGGCCATAGCTCAGGAGGCCGTGCAGGTTAGTGTCCGCCTCTCGTTCGGGTTTTCATTAAGCCTTTTTGTTTGCAGGATCGTATACCTTTTTAACCCTTCCTTTTGTTTTCCTCATGTCCTCCAGCACTGCGCCCTCATCGCCAACATGGAGCACAAGAAAATATCCCCGGCGCTGCAGCTAGCGGGCGAGTATTCCTCGCGGGAAGAGAGCCTGAGCTGGGAGCTGCGTCAGGCGAGGGAGAGGATCTCCGCCCTTGAAGACCGGGTGACTGCCGAGAGGGGGTGAACGCCAACTGCCGGGAGTTTATCCGAGTTTTGATGGAGTCCAACAAGGTCGTTGAGGCCAAGTTGGAGAATGGCAGGGTGCTTGCCGCCACTCTGAAGAAGATGCGGGACACCCTCAAGAGGTAGAACGGGACGCTGAAGGAAGGGATGAGGCGCGCCGACCTCCGGGCTACGAAGGCGGTGGAGAGCTACAAGACGTCGGATCAATTCTACGCTGACCTCGCCGAAGCCTCGACCCTCGTCTGGCATGATGCCCTCGACGCCATCAAGGCGCTGATGCCGGAGTTTCCCGACGATAAGCTCCGGCTCGAGTACCCCCTCGAGAGTGAGGTGCAGGGGGATGCTACTGGAAGTGTCACCGGGGGGAAGGCCCCTGGTGGGGGCATTGGGAAGAAGGCGGTCACCCTGGATCCCAGTGCCGAAGCTCCTGCGGTGGGCGCCGACCCTCAAGCCGCCACCCCGGCTCCCGAGGTAACCGCGGAGCACGTCGAGGTTCTTCCCGGCCCTGAGGCCTGAGTCTCCCTGCCCTCTTTCTTGTATATTTTTTGTCTTTGTCTTGGAATTTTGTAAGCCTTCGGGCAATTTTGTAAGGCTGGGGAGCCTACAATACCTTTGTAAAGGTTCCTGAGTTGTAAATAAAGCCCTTTTGCAGAATTTTTTGTGGCAATGTTTCCATTTCGCGATAACGTCTTCATTTTTCTCACCTGATGAGCGCTAGGTCAGGGACCGATCCTTTAGTTGGCGATCACACGTCAAGTTAAACCTAATTATTTGTCAAAGTGTATAATGGCCGGTGTAAGGTTGGAATCGTTATAGCCCCGAAGTCGAGGTGGCGATCGCACTAGAACGTATGCCGGTTGGTACCTCCGAGTAGAAAGGTTTAGACTCGCCCATTTCCTTGAGTTGGACTGGCGACCATCTCTCTGAAGATAGGTCGGTGTAGACCGAGCAGATGGGTAGGGAGTTACCCACTGAGGATAGACCGAGCAGGGAAGCTGCTCGGTGACCTCTTGGGAGGGTTTAAATCCTTAGCACAGATAGGTAAGAAGCTACCCACTGAGGATGGCCCAAACAGGGAAGCTTCTCGGTAGCCTCTTGGCGAGGGGTTCGATCCATGGCGTCGGTGGGTAGTAGACTACCAGCCAAGGATGGACCGAGAAGGGAAGCTGCTCGGTGGCCTCTTGATGAGGGCTTCGATCCTTAGCGTCGGTGGGTAGTAAACTACCAGCCAAGGATGGACCGAGCAGGGAAGCTGCTCGGTGGCCTCTTGACGAGGGCTTCGGTCCTTAGCGTAGATGGGTAAGAAATTACCCGCTAAGGATGGACCGAGCACGGAAGCTGCTCGGTGGCCTCTTGACAAGGGCTTCGATCCTTGGCGTCGGTGGGCAGTGAACTACCATCCAAGGATGGACGAGCAGGGAAGCTTCTCGGTGGCCTCTTGACGAGGGCTTCGATCCTTAGCGTAGATGGGTAAGAAGTTACCCGCTAAGGATGGACCGAGTAGGGAAGCTGCTCGGTGGCCTCTTGACGAGGGCTTCGATCCTTGGCATCGGTGGGCAGTGAACTACCAGCCAAGGATGGACCGAGCTGGGAAGCTGATCGGCCGCCTCTTGACGAGGGCTTCGATCCTTAGCATAGATGGGTAAGAAGTTACCCGCTAAGGATGGACCGAGTAGGGAAGCTGCTCGGTGGCCTCTTGACGAGGTCTTCGATCCTTGTCGTCGGTGGGCTGTGAACTACCAGCCAAGGATGGACCGAACAGGGAAACTTCTCGGTTTTGCCCGGCCTTCCTAGGTGTGTGAATACCTAGAAGAGTTACCGTCGCGGGCGGCACGTGGCAGAAACGCGTAGGTGAGGTGAGGCGTTCCAAGATCCGCGTCGTTCCGACTTCGATTCGCCGAGAAGTACGGGATACCCTCCACGTGGCAGTACAGTATTGGAAAATTTGAGTGAATCCCACGATTCGCGCCCATGCGCGCGCAAATTTGGGCTCTTGGGGATTCTGTGAAGGCTATAAATAGAGAAGAAGATGCCAACTTTTCATTATTGCTTTTTCGAGATGACCGGGAGTATCTATGCGATCGAAGAGATCATTACTCCCGATGACATATATCTCTACGATCAGTCCTTTCCGAGGAGAGGTACCGAGGAGTGGTCCAGCGCATCGAGGACCACATCGGCCGTCTCCTTCCTCGTCGGTCGTCCCTCCTCCAATTGTTTATGTACGCAATCTGGAGGAGGTCCCCGCGGTTGTACAACCCCCTCTCCGAAGAGTTGCTGGACGAGGCGCTTGACAAGACGCGTACGATCTACGTGCTTGGTCTCATCTCGAAGAGAAAGCACGACCAATCTTTGGCCCTTATTTTGGAGTGCTTCCAAAAGAGACAGGTCACGAACCAGGGCTCGGCAGATGGAGGGCCCGGAGCTTCCATGGTATCTCGAGTTCGTGAGCACCATCAGCGGGAGCGGGCTGAAGAGGCAAGGGCTCGTCTGGCGGAGATCTCCAGAGAGTATCACCAGCAGTGCTTCCTTGACCCCCATTCCCTTTCTTTTGTAATTTCAATTTTTATGTAAGGCTGAGGAGCTCTCAATACCTTTTGATAAATAAAGTTCTCCTTTTTGCGATATTCTATTGTTTCCTTTTTGTCTTCTGGGTGCATTTGAGTATTTTTGCGAAACGAAATCTATGGGCTTTGAGCCGAGGAAGAGGGAAACACATAGGGGAAGTTCCTTCTTATTATTAAGAAACTTAGAAAAAATTTACATCGCTTTGTCAAAGAAGAAATATGTAACCATAGATATACTTTTGAAGGTACAACTTGAGCTTTTCGGCGTTGTAAGGCCGTGGAAATTTGTGACCTGCATCGCCTTTTAAGCGATAGGCCCCGCCGGGCAAGACTTCGGAGACGAGAAAGGGGACGTCCCACTTCGGAGAAAACTTGTGCAACTTGCCCTGATCAACGAACTCGTTCCGCCTTAGGACCAAATCTCCGGTTTTGAAGGCGCGATACCTGACTCGTGCGTTGTAGTAGCGGGCAGTCTATTGTTGGTAGGCGGCGGCCGTGATCTGTGCTCGTTCCCGCTTCTCTAACAAGATGTCCAAATTAGTTCGGAGGACCAAGGTGTTTGCTTTGTCGTCGAAGTGCTCGACCCCGTAACTGGGCAACCCGATCTCTACTGGGACCATCGCCTCGGTGCTGTAGCAGAGGCTGAAGGGGGTCTCTCTAGTGGGGGTCTTTTTCGACGTGCGCAAGGCCCATAAGACCCGGGGTAACTCGTCGTCCCAACTGTTGAAGTCAAAATTTGCACCCCGGTTGACCAAGTCAAAGTCAAGGTCAACCCCAAGCTAGGTGGGCCCCGGCCCAGGTCAAGCGGGCCCATGCCAAAGTCGAGCCCGCGGCCAGTCTCTCCATTCCAACAACAAAATCATGTAATAAATAATTTTTATGTAATTTTTTATACATGAATGTATGCAAAATGGGCACAAAGCCAATATTTTGTAAGCCCATGGCTTATGTGCAAAAATGAATTGGCACAGAACCCATGGGATGGATAAAATGCCATTTTTGCAAAGCCCAAGGGGCTATATGTAAATATGTAAGCCTATATAAGGCAACATGATGATGAATAAAGGAGAAGACTTTTCATTCCCTAAAAAAACTAGGCTTTGTGCCTCCACTCTCTCTTTTTCAAGTTCTTCCTCTTCCTTTTCATCTTCCAAATAAATCAAGAGCTTTGCTCTCTTTTTTTTAAACTAAACAAAGTTTTACCATAAATCCACCTCCTAAGACTCCATCAAGAGAAGAAAAAGGGTCTCTTTTTTTATCATCCAAGATCTAGATCTTGGAGTTTCAAGAGAACCCATTTTGGGTTTCTTATCAAAAGAGAAAGGAGAAAATCTTTTGGAGTTTAACTCCACAAATAAAATTATTTTGGAGTTTAACTCTACCACCAGAAAAATTATTTTGGTGTTTAACTCCACTACAAAAATTCTTTTGGAGTTTAACTCCACAGTAAAAATCTCTTTTTTTTGGAGTTTAACTCCATATTAAATCTTTTTAGGAGTTTAACTCCATATAAAATTCTTTCGGAGTTCAACTCCGCATTTAAAAATCTTTTGGAGTTCAACTCCACAAATAAAATTCCTTTGGAGTTCAACTCCACAAATAAAATTCTTTTGGAGTTTAACTCCACTACAGAAAATCTTTTGGAGTTTAACTCCACAAAAAAAATACTTTTTTTTGGGGAGTCTAACTCCACATTATATTTTTTTAGCCATATAAAATTCTTTTGGAGTTGAACTCCACGTTAGCGCAAAATATATATATATATATATATATATATATATATATATATATATATATATATATATATATATAAATAATAATAAATAAATCTGGAGCCATTTTTGCCGCCAGCATGTGAGGGGTCACATGCTAGCATGTGTCTCCCCCTAAGCATGTAAGGGGTCACATGCTAGCATGTGACCCTCCATGTCACATGCTAGCATGTAACCCCCCTTACATGAGTGGTCACATGCTAACATGTGACCCTCCATGTCACATGCTAACATGTGACCTCCCCTCCCCACATGAGGGGTCATATGCTAACATGTGACCCTCCATGTCGCATGCTAGCATGTGACCCCCTTTCACATGCTAGCATGTGACTCCCCCTTAGCATGTGAGGGGTCACATGCTAGCATGTGAACCTCCCCCTCACATGAGGGGTCACATGCTAACATGTGACCCTCCATGTCACATGCTAGCATGTGACCCCCCTCACATGAGGGGTCACATGCTAACATATGACCCCACTCTTAAAAAAACATAATTATTTTCTTTTCTTCTTTCTTTTCTTTATTTAATCCTTTTTTTATTTAAAAAAATATTAAATAAATATTAAATAATTTATAAATAATATTTTAAAATTAAAAAAATAATAATAAATTTTAAAAAAATTCTCTAAATATTTATTTTTGTTTTTATATATAGAAAAAATATATATATATACATCTTTTTTTTACAAATGGAACAAAAAAAAATACACACACCAACGCATCGCATTGAGTTCGCATGTCCAGTTTGACCTGTCAATCGGAGGTTCTCTCGCTTCAAAGGCGATGGGTAATTAACGGCAGTTTAGTCCGCGGATGCCATTGATTCGGATCCCCGCAATCAATAAACCCCGGCCTCCCGTAGGCAGGGGGAATCTGTACTGCGCATGACCAGCGCGCGCGTATTCGCATCTCAATGGGGTGACGAAAAACACCCTACAGATTCTGGCACACCCGGCGGGATTAATCTCTCCTCCCATATTTCGGGTTAAATGTTCATGCAAGCTCAATCAATGTACATATCGATCGTATATACTGAAATCATGTTTCTATTTGCAGGGGTTAACAATTTCCAATTGCCATATTCGAATGCAAGTCGGTATTTGGACGACCTTTCTTGGCCCCAGCTGGGGGCAAGGCCATCAACACCGACAAAGTAATAAGGTATCTCATGCAAGCTCCAGCGGTGCCCCTGATAACTGCTCAATCGGGTATCTTCTCTAAGCTCCCGGTCAGATGACCTCTACGTCGTTAAACTGGAAACAGAGGACATCTACGTTGTTAAACTGGAAACAGACGATCTCTAAGTCGTTAAACTGGAAACAGAGGACCTCTACGTCGTTAAACTGGAAACAGACGACCTCTACGTCGTTAAAACTGGAAACAGACGACCTCTACGTCGTTAAACTAGAAATAGACGACCTCTAAGTCTTTAAACTGGAAACAGATGACCACCACGTCGTTAAACTGGGAATGATAGACCTCTAAGTTTTTAAACTGGAAACAGATGACCACTAAGTCGTTAAACTGAAAGCAGTCGACCACCACGTCATTAAACTGGGAACAATCGACCTCTAAGTCGTTAAACTGGGAATGCAAAAAAATGTAAATAAACAAAAAGTGTGTAAATAAAAGAAAAATAAAGAAAAGCCGAAATGATGGGGCAACTCGCAATAAAAATCAGCGAGTGAAAATAAAAATGAAAATAAAGCCGAAATGATGGGGCAACCGCGAATAAAAGCCAAAATGATGGGGCAATCGCGATCTTCGCTATAAGAAAAGCTGAAATGATAGAGCAATCGCGGTAAAAAAACAACAAAAACAAAAACAAAACAAAAAAAACAGCAGCGAATGATGAGTCGCTCCTGGTACCATATTCCAGTGCAGCGATGCAGACGCCAACCAAAATCCAATTTCCCAAAAATTCTTCCGGCCCTACGGTTAGTCCCTAAATTGACTACCGTATACAATCCACGGGCTCAAATAATTCTCATCATACCCATGCCTCACCGTAATCACCAGTTAAGCGGCTGGTCTCCGCCCTTGGAATTATGGTCCATTGGGAAGACCCACTCATGTGTCCTCACGATACATGAGGAGAACAAACCTTCGTGGGATCCTTACGACTCACGAAGGAAAAACACACTTAGGAGTCCCCACGACTCCTAAGGAGAAAATACACCTGCGAGATCCTTACGACTCGCAGGGAGAAAATGCTTTTATGGGACCTTCACGGCCCATAAAATTGAAAAGCCTTAGGTGATAGGGATCTAAACCTGTCTCCTAAGCCATCGCTCCCCATACCCCAACGATGAATGATGAGTCGCTCCTGGTACCATATTCCAGTGCAGCGATGCAGACGCCAACCAAATTCCAACTCCCATACCCCAACGGCGAATGATGAGTCGCTCCTGGTACCATATTCCAATGCAGCGATGCAGACGCCAACAAAGTCCCGAAATTTTTCCAGCCCTACGGTCTGGATCATACATCCTGCAAAACCGTATACAATCCACGGGTGTAAAACGATCTCAATCTCTCCCAAGTCTTACCGGTGAGACCACATTCAAAGTCCCACCAAAAATAAAATAAAAAAAAAACAAAAATAAAAAATATATATATAAATAAATAAATAAATAATGGTATGTTCACAAGAAAAATGGGCACGGATGAAAACCCGAAAGGGCCCCGTGAGTAAAAACAACAGGACTGCCGGCGAGTTTGTGAAAACCCGAAAGGGCGCGAGCTCGTAAAAAAGAAATAAAATGCACTCGCAAAGTCCTCTCGACTTTGTGAGGAGAAAATTCCCGCGTGAGATCCTTAGGACTCACAAAGGAGCAACACACTTAGAAGTCCCCACGACTCCTAAGGAGAAAATACACCTACGAGATCCTTTCGACTCGTAGGGAGAAAATGCTTTTGTGGGACCCTTACGGCCCATAAAATTGAAAAGCCTTAGGTGATAGGGATCTAAACCTGTCTCCTAAGCCACCAATTCCTAAATCCTTCCGGGGCAAATGATGAGTTGCTCATGGCATTATTCCAGTGCAGCAATGCAGATGCCAAACAAAAACCAATTCCCAAATCCTTTCGGGGAAAATGATGAGTTGCTCCTGGCATTATTCCAGTGCAGCAATGCAGATACCAAACAAAAAAAATACCAATCCCCAAATCCTCTCAAAGACAGATGATGATTCTCTCCTGGTACCATATTCCAGTGTAGCGATACTGATGTCAACTCAAATCAAACAAATCAAACCAACCAATTCCAACATCGACCGTCTACGTTGCAAAAAGGGCAGTGCAGGCTCCCCAAAAATCGGGAACCCAAATCGCTCCGGATCAGAGCGTCGACCGTCTATGTAGCAAAAAGGGCAGTGTAGGCTCCTACAAATTGGGAACCCAAATCGCTTCGTAACAGAGCGTCGACCGTCTACGTCGCAAAAAGGGCAGTGCAGGCTCCCCAAAAATCGGGAACCCAAATCGCTCCGGATCAAAGCGTCGACCGTCTATGTCGCAAAAAGGGCAGTGCAGGCTCCAACAAATTAGGAACCCAAATCGCTTCATAACAGAGCGTCGACCGTCTATGTCGCAAAAAGGGCAGTGCAAGCTCCTACAAATTGGGAACCCAAATCGCTTCGTAACAGAGCGTCAACCGTCTACGTCGCAAAAAGGGCAGTGCAGGCTCCCCAAAAATCGGGAACCCAAATCGCTCCAGATCAGAGCGTCGACCGTCTATGTCGCAAAAAGGGCAGTGCAGGCTCCCATATATTGGGACCCAAATCGCTCCGGATCAGAGCGTCGACCGTCTATGTCGCAAAAAAGGGCAGTGCAGGCTCCCACAAATTAGGAACCCAAATCGCTTCGTAATAGAGCGTCGACCGTCTATGTCGCAAAAAGGGCAGTGCAGGCTCCTACAAATTGGGAACCCAAATCGCTTCGTAACAGAGCGTCGACTGTCTACGTCGCAAAAAGGGCAGTGCAAGCTCCCCAAAAATCGGGAACCCAAATCGCTCCGGATCAGAGCGTCGACCGTCTATGTCGCAAAAAGGGCAGTGAAGGCTCCCACAAATTGGGAACCCAAATCACTTCGTAACAGAGCGTCGACCGTCTATGTCGCAAAAAGGGCAGTGCAAGCTCCCACAAATTGGGAACCCAAATCGCTTCCTAACAGAGCGTCGACCGTCTATGTCGCAAAAAGGGCAGTGCAGGCTCCCAAAAATCGGGAACCCAAATCGCTCCGGATCAGAGCGTCGACCGTCTATGTCGCAAAAAGGGCAGTGCAGGCTCCCACAAATTGGGAACCCAAATCGCTTCGTAACAGAGCATCGACCGTCTATGTCGCAAAAAGGGCAGTGCAGGCTCCCACAAATTGGGAGCCCAAATCGCTTCGTAACAGAGCGTCGACCGTCTACGTCGCAAAAAGGGCAGTGCAGGCTACAACAAATTGGGAACCCAAATCGCTTCGTAACAGAGCGTCGACCGTCTACATCGCAAAAAGGGCAGTGCAGGCTCCCAAAAAATCGGGAACCCAAATCGCTCCGGATCAGAGCGTCGACCGTCTATGTCGTAAAAAGGGCAGTGCAGGCTCCCCAAAAATTGGGAACCCAAATCGCTCCGGATCAGAGCGTCGACCGTCTATGTCGCAAAAAGGGCAGTGCAGGCTCCCACAAATTGGGAACCCAAATCGCTTCGTAACAGAGCGTCGACCGTCTATGTTGTAAAAAGGGCAGTGCAGGCTCCTACAAATTGGGAACCCAAATCGCTCCGTAACAGAGCATCGACCGTCTACGTCGCAAAAAGGGCAGTGCAAGCTCCCACAAATTGGGAACCCAAATCGCTTCCTAACAGAGCGTCGACCGTCTATGTCGCAAAAAGGGCAGTGCAGGCTCCCAAAAATCGGGAACCCAAATCGCTCCGGATCAGAGCGTCGACCGTCTATGTCGCAAAAAGGGCAGTGCAGGCTCCCACAAATTGGGAACCCAAATCGCTTCGTAACAGAGCGTCGACCGTCTATGTCGCAAAAAGGGCAGTGCAGGCTCCCAAAAATCGGGAACCCAAATCGCTCCGGATCAGAGCGTCGACCGTCTATGTCGCAAAAAGGGCAGTGCAGGCTCCCACAAATCGGGAACCCAAATCGTTCCGGATCAGAGCGTCGACCGTCTACGTCGCAAAAAGGGCAGTGCAGGCTCCCCAAAAATCGGGAACCCAAATCGCTCCGGATCAGAGCGTCGACCGTCTATGTCGCAAAAAGGGCAGTGCAGGCTCCCACAAATTAGGAACCCAAATTGCTTCGTAACATAGCGTCGACCGTCTATGTCGCAAAAAGGGCAGTGCAGGCTCCCCAAAAATCGAGAACCCAAATCGCTCCGGATCAGAGCATCGACCATCCATGTCGCAAAACGGGCAGTGCAGGCTTCCTACAAAGCAGGAACCGGATCACTCCGGGCCAGGGAAACGTCTACCACGGACACTCCGTCTCGGAGACGCGTCAAGCGTCGACCGTCCATGTCGCAAAACGGGCAGTGCAGGCTTCCTACAAAGCAGGAATCAGATCACTCCGGGCCAGGGAAACGTCTACCACGGACACTCCGTCTCGGAGACGCTCCAAGCGTCGACCGTCCATGTCGTAAAAAGGGCAGAGCATCCCAAAAAGTGGGGACCAAACCAAGTCGCCTCCACGTGAAAGAATATCCATCAATTTCATGCACACGACCCACATATGTTGTGTGCATTTATTGATGGGGGGAAATTTGTTGAAGTCAAAATTTGCACCCCGGTTGACCAAGACAAGGTCAACCCCAAGCTAGGTGGGCCCAAGCCCAGGTCAAGCGGGCCCATGCCTAAGTTGAGTCCGCGGCCAGCCTCCCCATGCCAACAACAAAATCATGTAGTAAATAATTTTTATGTAATTTTTTATACATGAATGTATGCAAAATGGGCACAAAGCCAATATTTTGTAAGCCCATGGCTTATGTGCAAAAATGAAATGGCACATGAGCCATGGGATGGGCAAAATCCCATTTTTGCAAAGCCCAAGGGGCTATATGTAAATATGTAAGCCTATATAATGCAACATGATGATGAATAAAGGAGGAGACTTTTCATTCCCTCAAAAAAACTAGGGTTTGTGCCTCCACTCTCTCTTTTTCAAGTTCTTCCTCTTCCTTTTCATCTTCCAAATAAATCAAGAGCTTAGCTCTCTTTTTTAAACTAAACAAAGTTTTACCAAAAATCCACCTCCTAAGACTCCATCAAGAGAAAAAAAGGGTCTCTTTTTTTATCATCCAAGATCTAGATCTTGGAGTTTCAAGAGAACCCATTTTGGGTTTCTTCTCAAAAGAGAAAGGAGAAAATCTTTTGGAGTTTAACTCACAAATAAAATTATTTTGGAGTTTAACTCCACCACCAGAAAAATTATTTTGGAGTTTAACTCCACTACAAAAATTCTTTTGGAGTTTAACTCCACAGTAAAAATCTCTTCTTTTTTGGAGTTTAACTCCATATTAAATCTTTTTAGGAGTTTAACTCCATATGAAAAAATTTCGGAGTTCAACTCCGCATTTAAAAATCTTTTGGAGTTCAACTCCACAAATAAAATTCCTTTGGAGTTCAACTCCACAAATAAAATTCTTTTGGAGTTTAACTCCACAAAAAAATACTTTTTTTGGGGAGTCTAACTCCACATTATATTTTTTTAGCCATATAAAATTCTTTTGGAGTTGAACTCCACGTTATATATATATATATATATATATATATATATATATATATATATATATATATATATATATATATATATATATAAATCTGGAGCCCTTTTTGCCGCCAGCATGTGAGGGATCACATGCTAGCATGTGACCCCCTTTCACATGCTAGCATGTGAGGGGTCACATGCTAGCATGTGACCCTCCATGTGACTCCCCCTTAGCATGTGAGGGGTCACATGCTAGCATGTGACCCTCCATGTCACATGCTAGCATGTGACCCCCCTTACATGAGTGGTCGCATGGTAACATGTGACCCTCCATGTCACATGCTAGCATGTGACCCCCCTCACATGAGGGGCCACATGCTAACATGTGACCCTCTATGTCACATGCTAGAATGTGATCCCCTTTCACATGCTAGCATGTGACTCTCCCTTAGCATGTGACCCTCCATGTCACATGCTAGCATGTGACCCCCCTCACATGAGGGGTCACATGCTAACATGTGACCCCACTCTTTAAAAAAATACATAATTATTTTCTTTTCTTCTTTCTCTTCTTTATTTAATCCTTTTTTTATTAAAAAAATATTAAATAAATATTAAATAAATAAAAATAATTTATAAATAATATTTTAAAATTAAAAAATAATAATAAATTTTTTTTAAAAAATCTCTAAATATTTATTTACTTATTTATTTTTGTTTTTATATATAGAAATATATATATATATATATATATATATATATATATATATACATCTTTTTTTTTTACAAATGGAACAAAAAAAAATACACACACCAACGCATCGCATTGAGTTCGCATGTCCAGTTTGACCTGTCAATCGGAGGTTCTCTCGCTTCAAAGGCGATGAGTAATTAACGGCAGCTTAGTCCGCGGCTGCCGGAGATTCGGATCCCCGCAATCAATAAACCCCGGCCTACCGTAGGCAGGGGGAATCTGTACTGCGCCCGACCAGCGCGCGCGTATTCCCATCTCAATGGGGTGACGAAAAACACCCTACACCAACTGCCATGTCGTCCCTCCTGGCGATCTCGAAGACCTCGAATGATGTCCCGGTTAGCGACCCCGGCCTGCCCGTTGCACTGGGGGTGCATGACCGCGGCGAACTTTATCAGTATATGGTATTCGTTGCAGAATCCTTTGACTTTTTCGTTATCGAAATTCGTCCCATGGTCGGTGATGAGACACCTCGGGATCCCGAACCGGTATATTATATTGTTCTGCAGGAACTTGATGGTCGTGGAGGCGTCTGGTTTCCTGATGGGGACGGCCTTGATCCACTTCGTAAAGTAGTCTACCGCGATGAGGATGTATTTGCACCCACCCGTACCTGTAGGGAATTGGCCTATCATGTCCATTCCCCATTGGGCAAACGGCCAGGGGGTGAGGGTCGTTAGCTCAGTAGCCAGAAAGCGGGGTATGCTGCCATGGAGTTGGCAGCTCATGCACTTTCTGACGAGTTTCTGAGCGTCCTGATAGATGGTCGGCAAGGAGTGTCTTCTGGGCTAAGGTGCGGGCCCCCTGATGTGCTCCACCGACCCCTTCGTGAACCTCACGGAGGACGTAGTCGGCTTCGTGGGGATCGACGCACCGAAGCAGGGGTTGAGTAAAGGATTTCTTGTAGAGGTTCCCTCTGCTCCAGACGAAATGGTGGGCTTTGGCTCGGAGGCGGTGGGCCTCCCCTCGATCTCCAGGGAGCGCACCCTCTTTCAGGAATTCCATGAGGGGCTGCCTCCAATCCCGGCCTTCTTCCCTGGCTGTGTAAACTTGGAGTGATGTCGCTCTATCCTCCACGCTTGGTCGTGGCAAGACCTCGAAAATGATATTTCTCTTGTTGTTGTCCATGTAGGAGTAAGCTAGCTTGCTCAGGGCGTCGGCTTGGGTGTTTAGGTGCCGGGGGATCTGCTCCACTTGAACTTCATCGAAGTCCTTCCGTAGTCTTCTTACCTCGGCTAAATATTTTACCATCAGAGGTTCCCGTGCCTCGAAACGGCCGGTCACCTGGCCTACGACCAGGGCAGAGTCACTGCGGATTCGGATCATCTTCAGCCTCACTCCGGAGGCGATTCGTAGTCCAGCAAGCAAAGCCTTGTACTCCGCGGCGTTGTTTAAGGCTTTGAACCCGAGTTTTAAGTAATACTCCATCTCTGCCTCATTCGGGCCCCGGATGATGAGGCCGGCACCACAACCTTCCTCGGTTGATGAACCATCAACGTAAATGACCCAGTCGGGGATAGAGTCGGTCCCATCTTTGATCGAAGGTTGAGATCCGAGGGCCGGCATGGACACTGCCTCTTTGTTGGGGATAGTGTATTCGACGATAAAATCGGCCAAAACCTGTGCCTTGATAGCCTGCCTCGGGTGGTACTTGATGTCGAATTGGGACAACTCCTACCTCCACTTCTCCAAAAGTCCAGAAGACTCGGGGGAGGCGAGAATAGCCCCTAAAGGGCGCTCGGTGAGAACAAGGATGGTGTGTGTCTGGAAGTAGTGTCGTAGTTTCCTTGAGGCCACTATAAGCGCCAGGACAGTCTTCTCTATGGCCGGGTATCTTGTTTTCACATCCTTAAAGACGTGGCTTACATAGTAGACCGGCGTCTGGACTCCTTCGACCTCTCGGACGAGCATCGAGCCTGCAGCTTGATCGGACACCGCCAGATACAGCGATAGCTCGTCTCCTTCAACTGGCCGGGTGAGTACTGGGGGAGTTTCCAGGTGCATTTTCAATTGTTCGAAAGCGATCTGACACTCCTCCGACCATTCGAATCTTGGGATCTTCCTCAGGGCTTTGAAGAATGGGAGGCACTTTTTCCTGGATCTTGACATGAAACGACTCAGGGCGGCTACCCTCCCTATGAGCCGCATGATTTCGATGTTGGTCTTTGGTGCGGCCATGTTGAGGATGGTGCTGATTTTCTCCGGGTTAGCCTCGATTCCTCGGTGGGTAACCATGAATCCGAGGAACTTTCCACTAATGACCCCGAACGCGCACTTGGCGGGATTCAGCTTCATTTTGTATTTGCCGAGTACATCGAAAGTCTCGCTAAGATCTTTGGCATGTTCCTCTGACGAGGTCAACTTAACGAGCATGTCATCGACGTAAACCTCCATGTTCCTCCCGATCTGTGGTTGACCAAGCGTTGGTATGTAGCCTCGGCATTTTTGAGGCCGAAGGGCATCACTTTATAGTAGTATACCACTCGGTCTATTGTGAATGTGGTGAGTTCTTCGTCTGCCGGATTCATACAGATCTGGTTGTAGCCAGAGAAAGCATCCATGAAGCTGAGTAACTCGTGTCCTGCCGAGCTGTCGACAAGCTGATCTATCCGAGGGAGGGGATAGTTGTCTTTCGGGCAGGCCTTATTGAGATCTGTGAAGTCGACGCACATGCGCCACTTCCCGCTCGCCTTTTTAACCATTATCACATTCACCAGCTATTCTGAGTAAGCCAAGTTTCAAATGAAGTTGGCTGCGAGCAATCTGTCAAACTCGTCCTCGATCGCCTTTTGTTTGATCGGGGCGAAACTTCGTTTCTTTTGCCTGACGGGTCGGACCGTCGGATCGACCTCGAGATTATGTGAGATTACTTTGGGGTAGATCCCAGGCATGTCGGCGGGCGCCCAAGCGAACACGTCCGAGTTCCTCCTGAGGAAGTGGACAAGGTCGTCGTGTCGGGCCCCTATTAAGAGCGACCCGATTTGGACGGTTCGTTCATTGTCCCCTTCGATGAGGGGAACCTCCGTTAGCGGCTCCTCGGATTTCTTTTTACTCGTCCCGAGTATCCAAGGACTCCCTGAAATCCTCCGTGCCTTCAAGGTCATCGCCTCGCTCCTCGGGCATAGATGTTGCTGTGAAGAAAATTTTTGCGGTTTGCTGGTTCCCGTAGGCCCGGTCTATTCCTCCTTGGTCGAGTGGAAACTTGATCGCGAGGTGGTAGGTCGATATCTAGGCCCGGAGGGAGTTTAGTGTCGGGCGTCCCAGGAGGATATTGTAGGCCGATGGAATTCTGGAGACGATGAACTCCACAGGCACGGTGCGTGTACGGCCTGCCTCCCCAATGTTAAGTAGGAGGATGACCACTCCTTCCACCGGGATGGAGTGGTTAGTAAACCCCGACAGGATGTGGGCGGTTGGCCTCAGGTCCGACGGGCTAAGCCCCATACGTAGGAAGCAGCCGTAGAAGAGGATGTCTGCCGAGCTTCCCGAGTCGACCAGTATCCTTTGAACCTCGTAGCGGTGGACCCGCGCTGCAATCACCAGGGGGTCGTTGTGAGGCAAGGATATCCCATGGAGATCCTCGTCGGTAAAGGTGATAGGCTCGGCTGCTTTGGTCCTCTTCATGGGCTGGCTGCTTGTCCCTTCGACCAGCAGGAGGCATGGGATCTCGCCGGCTCTAGGTGCACCCCCCACTGATACGACCATGATTTGGCCAATCGTCAACTCGCCGGGAGGGGGACACTGCTCTTGCTCTCGGTCTGCTTGTCGCTTTTCCCGCAAGTATTTTGCTAGGTGCCCTGAGCGAATTAACTCCTTAATGTAATCTCGGAGCTGTTTGCAGTTTTCAGCGGGATGTCCCTGCGACCTGTGGAAAGCGCAATAGGGGCCTCGTGCCCGTTTGGCTACCTTATTGTTGACCGAGAGGAGATTGAAGAATCCCTCGCCCTTCGCCTCCTCTAACAGCTCTTTCTGGGAGATGTTGAGTGGGGTATACTCCTAGAACTTTAGTGAGTACGGCTTTGGCCGGTCAATCTTCTTTTTATCTTCTCTGGCTCTCTTCTTTTGATCGGCTTGGTCGGTCCGGGGTAGGTTCGCATTCACTTCGGACTCAAGCTGGATCTCTCGTTTAGTCTAGGCTTTTACCTCGGCCATGGTCTTAGGTTGCGCTAATGCAAAGGAGCGGAGCCACTCCATGTGCCTAAGACCCGACCTACGGGCTGTGATGACCGTCTCGTCCCGGTGCTCTAGGACCTCAGGAAGAGCGTTGTAGAAGCGGGTAACGTATCTTTTGAAAGACTCCCTGTCCCCGCTCTTTATGGTGAAGAGGTAGTCGACGGTCCGCTTCTGCCGCCTGTTCCGGACGAAATGACCGAGGAATTGGGCGGCCAGCTCATCAAAGGTAAAGATGGAGCGTGGCGTGAGTCCTCGGAACCAGTCTCGTCCAGAGCGGATGAGAGTGGCGGGGAATGCATGGCATTGTGCGGCGTCGGAGTTGTCATGGAAGCTCATCTCTGCCATGAACGCGTCCAAGTGGTCTTTTGGGTCGGACTTTCCGACGAAGAGTGATACCTTTGGAGGCTTATTCCTGGAAAAGACGTGGACAGCGAGTAGCTCTTCAGTGAAGGGCCTCGTAAGTGAGTCGGCGGCATATCTAGCCAGTCGCTTGAAGGAAAACTCTCCCGATTTATACCCTCGATCTTCTTTTCAAGGGAATCGAGTCGGTCGTAGTATCCTGAGGATCCGGCATACTCGGATTTATAGCCCCTGCTGCTGGTGACCTGCGCCTGGCCGTGGTTCCGATTCCGTTCAATAAGGTTCCTCAGGTCCCCAGGCGAGATCGTCCTCGAGCTACCGTGGTGAGTCATGCGTGTTAGTTATGTATATGCCATAGAGGCCATTGTTGTACATATGATGTATATTATAGTGGATGCTTGGATATATATAGAGAGGACTTTCTTACTCGATATGATAGTATGCTATCTGGTTTTACTTTGTCTTAACATGTTGACTTGTATTGGTTTACTGTCTCGCTCTCACATGTTGATAAAGCCCTTAGGATATGTACTCGACTACCAGGACTATGATGTAGATCATACTAGTGGGGCCAGGGTAGTCCAAGAGTACATCCTATAACTGTTCCTAGTCGAGGGTGTATCGAGACTGGGCATCGATACTCCAGAGTAGACTACCGTATACGCATCTTGACCCATATGATGGGCGATGGATGATCCCATATCTATCGGTGTTTGACATCAAAGATGGTGTACGGGTGCTCAGTGGAGACTGGGTACACTGAACGGACTCGCCGAGAACTCCTAGCTGGTATTATACCTATCGTCGGATAGCAGTTCTCTGGTGACAATGGTACAGGTTAGTCTGTAGACCCGAGATCGTCATAGAGTCTTATGTGATTCCCACTGTGCTTTGATTTCCACCTTACCACATTCATGAGAACGTGCAAAACGGTGGCTTTTGGGTACAGTCCCGAATCACATGGAGGCAATGAGCGATAGGAGGGGTTTCGTCTCTCCCGGTATTGGGAGTTGATGTTGCACAGTGTTCAATTGGCTATAACTGGAAGTCTCTGGCCAGGGCTGATATGGAGATCTACCGGTAAGTGTTATCAGTGGTTTCTCGACCCGTTATGAGCCTCACATCGACACGACTTATCGGTTACTGGGGTCTGACGTTTACCACCCCTAGACTCGATATGCGACATATCAGACGAAGAGACCGGACTGTACGGGAGTGTTACTGATTGGATTCACATGAGTATGTACAGTCTTGCTTGTTGATCTTCTGATCGCTCAATACCCAGGTGGCTGTTACATTTAGCTAACCACTTGCAGCTTGTGTGTAGGGTTACTAGGCACACTCAAGAGGTTCCACAAGGCATCAACCATGCCAAATTCAAATTTTCCGGTGCCGAGAAACCCTAAACTAGATCGATTACAAGAGGTAAGGCGAAAGAACATGCAAGTTAACAACTTAACTACAAGTGAAAGGGATTACAACCTTTGTAGATCCGGTCCTCCACTTCTTTAGCTCCGTGTTGACGTCCCTCCGCTGCGATCATCGGGATCCCGGACTCTAGCGATGGTTTCGTCGGAGAAATGAGCGGGCTAGGTCGTTGACTTCGAGGCCGAAGATGATCTACGTCGGGGAGACTCAAACTCAAGATATTCCTTCACTTGGTCAAAACCTTTGTGAAGAGAACACCCTATACTACATGGCAAGTAGTAGAGGATGAAGAAATAGGAAGTGGGTTCGCTTTAGAATTGGATTTCTCACTCTTTTTCTCATGGTACCATTGGAGGTAGCAAGCTTTCTTGAAGCTTGATGAAGATGAAGAAGAAGAAAGAATCATTAGAATTATTATCCAAATGAAACTTATCCAATAAATAATGGCACCATGGTTGAGTTAAGCCCTCATGCTTAACTCATGTAGAGAATTAACCAAAGCATTAGGTTAAGAGTTGGGTTAACTAATATCTTATACAAATGACAAAAGAGTTGACTTTGTCAATATTTATCAAGCTTCATGAAACTTGATAACTGTGACCAAAGTCACACTCTTTTGTTATATGTTAGGAAAATAGTAAACCCTAATTTAACCTTGATTTGGTTCAAGTCTCATACACACAACTTGTTTGTATCATCAAGCATGATACAAACATGTACACTTGCATATATCACATATAAACAATGTGCACATTCAAGTGAGAAAATCAATCTTAAGTGAACCAATACTAGTTAATGTAAAGTAATATATCAAATATATAATTATACATTAAATCATTAAATCAACACTTGATTTAACGATCCGGTCATATTGCATATAACCGACTAATATCAATAGTAACAACTTATCGAATCAACACTTGATCCGATAACCCGGCTATATCACATACAACCGATCAATATCACATATCGCGAGAATAAAATACAGTATCACATACTGGTATTATTCTCGGTCCCGCACATATCTCATATGCGCTCCTATTTCATTTCGCTTGAGCCAGGAAACCCCTGTGTAGGACTCTAAAGACTCGTCAATACGCCGGCAGTAGGTGATGATCATATCAAACACCCATAAGCCGCAAGCGATCTGCTAAACGTAACGGCCACCCGGGTATTGAGCGATCAGAAGATCAACGAGCAAGCCCGCTCACACTCCTGTGAATCCAACCAGTAACACTACCGTACAGTCCGGTCTGTTCGTCTGATATGTCGCATATCTCGCCTAAGGGTGGTAAACGTCAGACCCCAATAACTCGATAAGTCGTGTCGATATGAGGCTCATAACGGGTCGAGAAACTACTGGTAACACTTACCAGTAAATCTCTAAAACAGCCTTGGCCAAGGACTTCCTGTTATAGCCAATCGAGCACTGCGCAACATCAACTCCCTATACCGGGAGAGACGAAACCCCTCCATCGCTCATTGCCTCCATGTGATTCGGGACTGTACCCAAAAGCCACCTTTTTGCACGCCCTCTTGGACGTGGTATGATGGAAATCAAAGCACTGTGGGAATCACACAAGACTCTATGACGATCTCGGGTCTACAGACTAATCTGCACCAGTGTCACCAAAGAACTGCCATCTGACGTAAGGTATAATACCATCTGGGAGTTCTCGGCAAGTCCGTCCAGTGTACCCAGTCTCCACTGAGCACCCGTATATCATCTCTGATGTCAAACACCAATGGATATGGGATCATCCATCGCCCATCTGTATGGGTCGAGAAGGTATACGCTAGTCTACTCTGGTATATCGATGCCCCGTCTCGATACACCCACGAATAGGGACCTTGAAGGATGTACTTATGGACAACCATGTCCCCACTATTATGATCCGCATCATAGTCCAGATAGTCAAGTACACATCCTAAGGGCTTTACCAACATGTAACAAAGAGACAATCAGTGTACACGTTAAGGTAAAGAGTAACCAGATAGCATACTATCATATCGAGCAAGAAAGTCCTCCCTATATATGTCCAAGCATCCACTACAATATACATCCTATGTATAGTAATGGCCTCTAGGGCATACATATAACTAACAATCTCCCACTTGCACTAGGGCCATCTGATAGCAGTGGTTGTAGTATCTCATACTCAACCATCCCATAAAAGTCTCTCTCTGGGAAATGGCCTTTGTGAGTGGATTCGCCGTGTTGTCCTCTGAGTCTACTCTCCTAACCTCGATCTCTTTAGAGATCAACCATCTCCATGATCAGGTGATACTACCTTAGAATATGTCTGGATCACTGATGGGACGGACGTTCCTTGGCATAAGCCACAACTCCATTGTCACATAATGGGAGGAACTAAGTTCATCTCATGAACTAATATACACCCAGACAGCCTCTTTGGTAGCATCTTAAGTAGCGATGTATCCAGCCTTTATCGTCTAGTAAGCCACGGTATCTAGCTTGGAACTCTTCCAACATACCGTCCCTTTACTAAGGGTAAAGACAATGTATGTGACTGACATTCAGTCGTCCTTATCACCCTGGAATCTTTCCAGTGATTCTCCCCAGGATCGATTGATACCATCTCACTACAACTAGTGAGAATGCTCACATCCAATTAGATCTATCTCATAGATCCAAAACCCAGGATTTAGTAGGTATCAGTTTGATCCTTTATGGAGAATCATTGTGATAAGCGGAGATTGATCGAGCGTAGCATAGGAAACTCCTTCCCTATCAAGAGTATGTCATTCACGTACTCTACGAGGATCACCACCATACTCCCTACTACCTTTTTGTATATACAAGGTTCATCTACCATTTTGATGAAGTCAAACTCTTTGACTACCACATCAAAACAGACGTTCTAACTCCGCGATGCCTGCTTTATCAAATAAAACAACTTGTACACGTTTCCCCTGCTCCCACTGTCTACGAAGCCCTCTGGCTGTGTACTTATAGACGCTCTCTTCTAAAACATCATCTTAGAAAAGCAGTCATGACACCCAACCACCAGATATCGTAGTCATGGTATGTAGCCGTGGCAAGTAGGATCTGGATGGACTTAAGCATAGCTACTTAGAAAAGGTTTCATCATAATCCATACCTGGTTAATGATGAAAAGCTTTAACAAGTCTAGCTTTGAAAGTCTCAACTTTTCCATGTACACCAAGTAATCTTCTCAAGATATACTTGCTCCTGATGGGGATTTAACCTTTCAGATAAAGCAACCAAAGTCCATACTTTGTTGGTGTATAAGGATTCCATCTCAGATCTCTAAGCATCCAGCCATTCTTACAGAGTCCCACTCCTGATGGCCAGCTCGAAACTAGTTGGGTCATCATCTCATGATGCAATCCTTTCTCCCACTGTCATAGAGAAACCAAAGTATCTCTCAGGTGGGTGAGAAACCCTACTAGATCGGCGGAGAGGCTGAGGTTCGTTGGTTTAGTATTGAATCCTTTGGTTCTACCAAATCATCAGCTGCAGTTTGTATAGCTGGAACCCTTCCAGTTCTACATAACAGATCTTGCCTTGAGCTTGTCCGGATTTAGCTTTTAGACATAGGCCGGACAACCCCAAATCTTAACAAACTTAAGATGGGCTCTTCCCTTTCCATATCTCATATGAAGTGGTAGGCAACTGATTTGATCGGAACCCTATTCAATAGGTATGCAGCTTCACAAGTGCATAACTCCTTAAAAGGAAATAGGTAACTCAGTAGCACTCATCATAGAGCACACCTTATCATATAGGGTATGATTGCCCCACCCCGATACACCGACGTGCTGTGGTGTATTCGGAGGAGTAATGCTGAGAGAGAATCTCATTCTCCTTTAGAATAGTCCAGGAATTCCGTGCTCAGGTATTCTCCTCCTTGATTACATCAAAGGACATAATACTTATACCCGTTTTGGTTCTCTATTTCTAACTTATATTCTGTGAATATCTCAAAAGGTTCGGACTTGTGTTTCAACAGGAACATATGTCTGAATCTTGAGAGATTATCAGAGAATGTAATGAAATACAAAGAACCGGTCTTAGCATGTGTAGACAGGGGACCTACATACATCAACATGTATCATCCCAAGAGTTCACTAACCCTTTCTCTGTTTCCAGTAAACGGAGCTATGGTCATCTTGTCTCTGTGACATGACTGGCAAGTTTCACAAGATGTAAATTCAAACTAATTTAAATATGCATCTAAATGTAACTTCAGCTAGTCGGGTCGCATTGATATGACCTAGTCTACAATACCTCAAGAAGGATTCATTCATTTCTGAACTCTTCCTCTTGTGTGTGTTCTGTATACTAAGAACTGTAGTTTGATTTAGAACGTCAATGCTTTTAGATAACGTGCCTGAACCGATCAACTTTTAATAAAGGAAATGTTCAAAACATTATCCAACAATACAAAATTATATCCTTTCTTTACTAATAAAGAGAGTGATATGATGTTGTATATCAGGTTCGGTATCTAATAACATTTGTTTAGAATCAATGTATTCTGGTAATACAGGGTGAAAGTGACCAACAGACTTGGCTGCAACACTTGCACCGTTTTCTGTCTCATGAAACTTATCACCTGTTCTCAGTTCTTTACCTATCTGTAGCCCATGTAATATATTATATATGTGGGATCCTGATCCGGTATCAAATACCCAGGACGTAAAGGACATTGAGAAACAGTTCTCTGTAATGAACACACCCGAAGATGATGCATCAGCATGCACTTTCTTCATTTGGGCGGCACGGGAATTCTGGCAATCCCCAATTTCCTGCTCTGTCTTATAACAATTATAAGTTGGAGCGGGACCAACGTTCCCCAGCTCAGTATAACAAGCGGGTTCGGTCAATACATCCGTATTATTATCTTGATTAAGGCGTGACATGGTCGCTACCTGGAGAGAGAGAGAAGAAAACACTCTGCGTGCGCTCTTGCAAGATCAGATTGGTTATTATTTTATCTAATCAGGATGGCTCCGACTTTTTTTTTCAAATCTTCGTTAAAATCCTAAAAGGAAAGACTAGCCGGGATTAATTACACCCTACAAGTTCGCCAATCTTTCAGCCAGGCCAGTGTCGGTACTTTGAGGGAGGTTCCCCGTGCTTTCGCACGGACCTAATTAAAGTAAACCTCGTTTTCCCAGAGGCGTAACCTCGTTGACACATTTCTAGACACCTACTTGATCGGCTAATTGTAATGTGTAAAACTCTCCCAGGAGTAACAATTACTCGCAGCGGGTATCGGGATCCAACTATCTCATAGAAGGTATGCAATCTCATTGCAAATTTCAACACTTGAAATTCCCGATAATTTTGCCCCTAGCGTCCCATGACCTTGACGCAGGCCAACAAACCATAGTGCGCTAGTCATGTTCAACCCGTCATTTCTTGATTGAATTAAACCCACCCGCACGACCCTTGACGCAGGCCAACAAAGTCGCACGACTACCCTAATCCAATCTGCATCATATGCATAAGCAGATAAATACTAGTTAGTTACCGCACACTACGCCTTGACGCAGGCCAACAAACGTAGCACGAATACTAAGTAGGACTTATCTGAAATGACGGAGGGCTACGACAGGTTTTTATGAAAACCCTTTGCGTAATGAACTTGATATCGTTGTAGAATCAAATGATTTTAAAATGGAGTGTTTTTTAGGCTTTTCTAGTTTTGCTAAAGGGGTCACTCCCGGTGAAAGGATCGTCGGCCCTTTCCTCATCGAATAAGGTGCAGGGTATATCATATATACCACTATGCATAACAAAAATTCCAAAAGCAATCAAAAGACAAACCGAGGGGTGTAGCATCTGCCAGTTATTGCTAAAGGGGTCACTCCCGGTGAAGGGATCTCGGCCCTTTCCTTATCGAATAAGGTGCAGGATGTTCTACAAGGAACACCGCGATGCAAAGCAAGAACTGTAGCTACCTGTTTTTGAAAATTCGATTCCACAACATCATTAGGTTTCTTTTATTTCATTAATCTCATTAATGAAGTCCCATCATTTAAGTCACCTAAACATCACAGATAAATACGACGTACACTTATGCCATCCGCATTCGCCTCGATGTCCCCTCGTGCACCGTTAGGTTAGGTAACTAACGGCTGAGCGGGGCAGGGCTAGCGCGGGTGTAAAACATAAGTAACGTCTATATAATATATCATATATACTATATACTGTATCTATCACAACATATCAAATGATCACATCACAGATATCGCAGCAGAAGAAACATATGAAACATTGGATATACTAGGACGTCCATGTTTTATTTTGAGCCTCTATAAAACACGGATTCCACGGTCGCGATGAATAGCCAAACCCACACCCCTAGACCCCTACGAGAGCGGAAAGAAACCCTACCAATTCTAGAGTTAGGAGACCCGGACTCGACTCCTCGAGTTGGTCTCCCACTGGACTCTAGAACCCGGTTACTTGTGCTCTCCTCCTTGGGTCTATCCTAGTACGGAAAAGTAAATAATATACAAATGGTGGCATCGACCTCAACCCGGAAGTGCCCCAATAAAAGAATATTACATACAAGTTTTTTTTACATGAATGAAAAACGAAAAACAATCGTCTCACATAAAAAAAACCCGGCTATTCAAACACGACGATCCAATATAACATATCCAGCAACACATAACATCACATGTCATCAACGTAAGTAAATATGCGTATCTCAATTGTCATTGACATATAGCAACGAAACCGGCGATATCACATATTACACTTACGGTCACAGAAAAGAAAGTGTAAAACTACAACAGTTGGAATCTGCAACCTCCTTAGACATCGCATGCTTAATCAAATGAATTCCTTAGACATCGCATGCCTAACAATTATAAACCCCGCATTTTAGTCTCATCATCGAAAACTCTTTTCAATATCTAGTCGGGCAATTCAACAAGATTCCCGACATCCTGAACGAATGCTCGTCGCAAACTTTAGTAGACGGCCGCACCCCCGGATGCCGTCGACGAAGTGCACTAAGGCGGAACATCGCTGCCGCGAGCACCCGAACGGATGCTTTCGGCGACGGGGTTCTCCTACAGTCACTTGGTCGAGGCTATGGGGCATGGCTATCTATTAAGTTTACCCGGCGAGTATCCGCGTACGCTACGTGATTGCGACGGACTTTTGATCACATCAAAATCCCGTGGCAACCGATCAAGTGAGACTAAACTGCTAGATTTATAACATTCATTCAGTTATCTCATAACTACTTGTGAATTCCAAATATTGTATCACATTCCAGATAAATAGAAAATGTTAAACTTTCCGATCGAACAATCAAACACCCAAGTTTTCCCGAAACAGCTCAACACTTGAAATAAGTTTAAAAACATCCACTTCATGCCACAGTACCAACGGTCCAGCCGTAGAAGGGTCAAGCCAACGCCTCACATGTGGCACGCCGTACTGCCCCAAACCCTAAGGTTCAAAGGGCAGTTCCAGACGGTCACATAATCGAGTTAAGGTTTGTTGTCTTCTAGAGGGTCCATCGCGTTACTTGCACTACTTAGAACGTTCTTAAACTACGGAAAAATCCAACACTTGGAAATTTCCCGGCAGGGGAAAAAGTGGGTATTTATATCCGGTCGAACTTTTTAACATGTTCTAAAAATTACCCGGAAAAACAAAAACAAAGTTAAACAATCCGATCAAAATATCGAGTCCCCAATACACCCCAGATAACTCAACTCTTGAGTGGAATTTAAAAATTCCCAGAAAATACAGCACTTAAAAATAGAGATTACTGTGCAAACTACGTGGCAATATTCATCACTTTGGCCACGGAACCGCCGCCCAAGCCAGGGTGGGGCCGCGGTTCCGCGGCGCAATGGTCGATTTGAGATCACGTGCTTCACAGTAACTCCTACAAATCCCTGCTGAATTTTTTGACAATTTTTAATTCACAAAAGTCCACAATTTCAGAAAATGTACAGAGAGGGGTATTCGATTAGGGTTTCGGGTTCGATCGGACTTCTAACTTCGTCTACACTTCGCCTAAAGCTCTAGGTAGGCTCTGATACCACTGTAGGGTTACTAGGCACACTCAAGAGGTTCCACAAGGCATCAACCATGCCAAATTCAAATTTTCCGGTGCCGAGAAACCCTAAACTAGATCGATTACTAGAGGTAAGGCAAAAGAACATGCAAGTTAACAACTTAACTACAAGTGAAAGGGATTACAACCTTTGTAGATCCGGTCCTCCACTTCTTTAGCTCCGTGTTGACGTCCCTCTGCTGCGATCATCGGGATCCCGGACTCTAGCGATGGTTTCGTCGGAGAAATGAGCGGGCTAGGTCGTTGACTTCGAGGCCGAAGATGATCTACGTCGGGAAGACTCAAACTCAAGCTATTCCTTCACTTGGTCAAAACCTTTGTGAAGAGAACACCCTATACAACATAGCAAGTAGTAGAGGATGAAGAAATAGTAAGTGGGTTCACTTTAGAATTGGATTTCTCACTCTTTTTCTCATGGCACCATTGGAGGTAGCAAGCTTTTTTGAAGCTTGATGAAGATGAAGAAGAAGAAAGAATCATTAGAATTATTATCCAAATGAAACTTATCCAATAAATAATGGCACCATGGTTGAGTTAAGCCCTCATGCTTAACTCATGTAGAGAATTAACCAAAGCATTAGGTTAAGGGTTGGGTTAACTAATATCTTATACAAATGACAAAAGAGTTGACTTTGTCAATGTTTATCAAGCTTCATGAAACTTGATAACTTTGACCAAAGTCACACTCTTTTGTTATATGTTAGAAAAATAGTAAACCCTAATTTAACCTTGATTTAGTTCAAGTCTTATACACACAACTTGTTTGTATCATCAAGCATGATACAAACATGTACACTTGCATATATCACATATAAACAATGTGCACATTCAAGTGAGAAAATCAATCTTAAGTGAACCAATACTAGTTAATGTAAAGTAATATATCAAATATATAATTATACATTAAATCATTAAATCAACACATTATTTAACGATCCGGTCATATTGCATATAACCGACTAATATCAATAGTAACAACTTATCGAAACAACACTTGATCCGATAACCCGGCTATATCGCATACAACCGATCAATGTCACATATCGCGAGAATAGAATACAGTATCACATACTGGTATTATTCTCGGTCCCGCACATATCTCATATGCGCTCCTATTTCGTTTCGCTTGAGCCAGGAAACCCCTGTGTAGGACTCTAAAGACTCGTCAATACGCCGGCAGTAGGTGATGATCATATCAAACACCCACAAGCCGCAAGCGGTCTGCTAAACGTAACGGCCACCTGGGTATTGAGCGATCAGAAGATCAACGAGCAAGCCCGCTCACACTCCTGTGAATCCAACCAGTAACACTACCGTACAGTCCGGTCTGTTCGTCTGATATGTCGCATATCTCGCCTAGGGGTGGTAAACGTCAGACCCCAATAACTCGATAAGTCATGTCGATATGAGGCTCATAACGGGTCGAGAAACTACTGGTAACACTTACCAGTAAATCCCTAAAACAGCCTTGGCCAAGGACTTCCTGTTATAGCCAATCGAGCACTGCGCAACATCAACTCCCTATACCGGGAGAGACGAAACCCCTCCTATCGCTCATTGCCTCCATGTGATTCGGGACTGTACCCAAAAGTCACCTTTTTGCACGCCCTCTTGGACGTGGTATGACGGAAATCAAAGCACAGTGGGAATCACACAAGACTCTATGACGATCTCGGGTCTACAGACTAACCTGCACCAGTGTCACCAGAGAACTGCCATCTGACGTAAGGTATAATACCATCTGGGAGTTCTCGGCGAGTCCGTCCAGTGTACCCAGTCTCCACTGAGCACCCGTATATCATCTTTGATGTCAAACACCAATGGATATGGGATCATCCATCGCCCATCTGTATGGGTCGAGAAGGTATACGCTAGTCTACTCTGGTATATCGATGCTCCGTCTCGATACACCCACGACTAGGGACCTTGAAGGATGTACTTATGGAATACCATGTTGTCACGACCCAAAATTGGCTCGTGACGGCCCTAATACTACGCAACGCCTAAAGACGCAACATAGTAAAAGAAAGCCAAACCCAGAATCTAAACCATGAAAAAAATACGGAAAAGATAATATAAGTTTTGAAACCATTGAAATCGCAACCCAAATTCTTTAAAAGTCTTACTTTCTTTCTTTAAAATTTTAGCAACACCCCATTTGCAAAAACCAGCCAAAATGAATACAACAGAAGAATAAGGACAGTAGAGAAAAAGCTGTATATATAAAAGACATCAATCCATAATAATACATGCTAACGTCCTCACCAAGTCTCTATGTCCACAAATACAATAGTAGATGGAGAGAGAGTACAATATACAACGAAGGTACAATATGAAATACAGATAACCATCCAACCCACCTAAGCAAAATGGTACTGTGAGCTGACGCGGTATCTGTAGCAAAAGGTAGTAGCTGGATAGCCGAATAGAGAAATAGCCTGCATCGACTACTCTGGAGAACAACCTGAAACACCTGTGGCACAACGGGGGTGAGTTGCCAACTCGTGAATAGTATAAAACATATGCAGGTAATCGCAGGAATGCACGTACAGCATGAATCTAAGATATGCGATTACAGTAGTAATATGTCATACGATGCTGAAATAAAAGAGTACACTAGCAGGTACAATCAATATGTGAAGCAATGATGACATGCTAATAATATGCAATGACTATGCAATAGAGATATGAGAAAGCGAAATATGCATCTATCATAAGGGTACACCACAAGTACTACCAATATATGAATCTGTGCATAAGGTAGGTAAGGGTGAGATATAGGGTGGAATATGTCATTTTCCACGGAAACCTGACGTCGTGGCAGGATCACAATCCACCAAGATACTCCAATCCCAAATCCTCAAATCCGCCCCCACATAGGGCACTCACATCATATAAGTCTCACATCTCCTCAATGTACAATATCGAGTAATCCCCTATATCCCGAATGTACAATCACCAATCACATAGGTATATCCAATGTCCAATCCCACTGAATCACCTAGTATCCCAAGTCCAATCTCAAGTAAGAATCTAACATCCTAAAGGTAAATATATGTACAGAAATAAATATGATGGGGGCAATACACATATATTAGCGTCCCATTCCACTAATATTGGTGTAAGGGTATATATAACAACGGCTAAATCCCCTGTTATATATACAAAAAGGGGTAAAGAAATATCATGAAACCGTGTGCCAAGCATCGACACAGAAATCCTCATATATGGGGCTCCGTCAGTCCGGATCAGCCCACGGGGTCCGTCTGCAGTGTCGGCCCTCGGCCCCGACAGTACAGGCCATCCCGCATCCATCTCTCTACTCTGGCCAGTAGCCTCCGGACAACTGCCAGGTTAAATCAATCACCGGTAGGTACTCGCCCGCCTCCAGGCTCAATCGGCAAACCCATCGATCTTCTTGCCGAAGGGAACCATACCGGGCCCCACCATGTACTCTCATACGGCAACCACACCTCGTATAGAGTATATAATCAGCACCGATAAAACTCATGGGGGACGCTCAAATATCATATCAAGGAAACCGGGTTGTTACATGTATGCATAATTTCATGAACTCCCGCGGTTCCCAAATCCCGAAAACATCATGTAAAATCCAGATAAACAATGCGCAATCCAGGAATAAACGTATGCGATATATCTGAATACGAGCAGGTAAACACAAGTATATAGCTGAACCAGATATATGCGAAATCAAGATAAGGTACAGCTAAGTAACATCAGTAAATATAAATATGCGACAACAACTGAATATGTGTCTAACATACAGGTGTAACAATGTATAGGTATCTACCTATAGGAACTGATGTCGTATACCCCCCCTGGGTATAAGTAACATATGTAGGAAATCCCTCCCGGTATAGGTAAAATATGTAGGAGGTATACCTGTAGCTGTATCGTAACGTGAAAATATACCTATCACTAAAGGTATGATACGCTATAGGTATACCGATAAGCTAGATGTCATGTGTGGCAAGCAATAGTAGCTATAAAGGGTAGTGTGTGACATGGCAATTATTGACGGTGTGTGTGTAGCATGCAATCCGTGCTCGTGCAACATGAACCGTCAATAATATGTGCAGTGACCTACGGCTGCTAGTCACAGTATATAACTAAATTAAGGAAAAGCAGTAAGGCGCAATTCTACAATGACGTAGAATGTGCGACAGGTAAATGAATCCTAGCCCAGACGCATAACGCCATGCGGGCGATTCCCCTGTAGATGTTATATTTACTCACCTAAACTCCACGCGGGGTGAATCCTACAATCTGCTCCCCCTGTAGCCGTGTCCGTGGTCCCTGCCTGCAAACCTGCAAATAAGACATGGAAATCACATATAAGCCAAATATCTCGCGAAACGCGATATCGAATCGAAACGAGAAACTCGCGTCGCGAACTAAGCGCGCGTGTGCACGATACGCTGAATCGTGTGTGTACGCGTCTAGAAACCATCGCGACACGCCGCGATACGCTGGATCACAGAACCCACTCACGTATCGCGCGTATCGCGCAAACACAACGGACACCAAAACCGACATATGGTCCCAGATTTTGACTACTGTGAAAACTAAACATTTCAACAAGACCAGAGGAACCCTAACCACAGCAGAAACCTACACAGGAAAACCCAGACCCTAACTCCTCTACTTGGCCGGCGTCGCCGGCCCCTCCTTCAGCCGTCGCCGACCCTGGCCGGTGGCCTGGGGTCCATCTTGAAGGTGGTGCTCCAGGGTCTCTAGTACAACACTACTACTATGTTTAATTTTCCAGTAACAATCTCGGATCATAGCAGGTTCCATATATCACAATATCGCTTCAAAAGTCACAAATTTGCACAAAATAGAAAAATTAGGGTATTTCAGTGTAATCTGGCTATTCCTCAGTTGAAGTGGGCTTATTAACACTATACTGAGCTAGGCTAACCAACACAATCAACAAATTACTACAATATCTCTCAAAACCCCAAAACTAGCACTAAACTAGCTAATTTAGCACTAATCGAATCAATCGATGCACAACTAAGCAAACCTTGCAATGGGGTTAAGGAAATATACCCACTGAACCCTAGAAGGAAGGTGAAGGTGTGGAGAAGAGCTCCTGCGAGAACTGGGGTCCCTGTTGCTGTTGCTGCTGCCTGCTAATGCTGCTTCTGTTGTTGCTGCTATTGTTGCTGCTATAGTTGCTGTTGTTGTTGTTGTTGTTGTTGTTATTGTGTAGATGATGATAATGATAATGATGATGATGTTGCTACTGCCCCCAGCTGCTGCTGTTGCCTCTCTCTCTCTCACTCTGTTGCTGCTGCTGCCTCTCTCTCTCTCACTCTGTTGCTGCTGCTGCCAAGGCTTGCTGCTGCTGCTTCTCTCTCTCTCTCTCTCTGCAGTGAGTGTGTGTGTGTGTGAAAGTGTGAGGGAAATGAGAGAAAGAAAAGGAAATGGAGAAATGGGCACACCCAAGGACCCCTTCTTACTCTCTCTCTCATAATGAGGCATGGGCAAAGCCATGATGCCCATGCTCACTCTCTCTCAAAGTCAACCACATAAAGAAATCCCTTTTTCTTTAAATTCATTTTCAATTTAAAACTATCATTACTAATTACAACCATAACACTTAAACCACACCTAACCCTAGGCTAGAGAAATGGTTAGTTAACCATGGTTGCTAATCATGGTTAAACACCAAAAACAAGCCTAGTTATCATGCACAAGTGTGTGTGTGCCTAACAAAATTCTAGTAAAATACTCAATAATTAGGATAAAATATTTAAAACTTAATTTGGTAAACTTTTTATTAAAAACCATATATTAAAATATAATTAGCTACAAAACACATTCTAAGGTGTTACAATCTCCCCCCCCCCCTTAAAAGAAATTCATCCCCGAATTTAAAACTTATACTCGAATCTCGCACGCAGCCTCCCAAGTGAAAACCGCACTATACGGCTACGCCCAAGAAAACCCTTCACAGATGGCAAGACCTTTGACCGACGTTTCTCCACCTATCGAGCCATTAACACACATGGCTGTGGGTGAACGAAAGATCGCGTCCAGCTAAATGGTCTGGTGCCAAATCATGTGAGAAAGGTCAAGAAGGTAATTGTAAAGTATCATCACAAGGAACACGGAGTGAAAATCCAATAATCTGGGCGGAAGTGCCAAGTTAAAGGCAACAAAACTAACTCGCTTATAGGATCTAAAAGGACCTAAAATCCTGGGATAAGCTTCCCAACATCCAACACGTCATTCATCGGGAAGTCCATAGGAATACATGACCTGCCCTACGAACTCGAGTCTATGACCAACACCGTCGTCATAAGACCTCAGTTCGAAATGGACAATCCCCATCCTGACCTAACACAACTGGACCGTCTCCGAAATCTCAAGACTAGCTGGGGTCCAAAGTCCTACTTACGCAGAGTTAGAAAAACAACAGGCTGGTGGTCGACACGACCTAACCCTAAGCCTAAGGGTGGCCAATTGGAGTGTCTCTTGATAATAGCTATCGAAAGAGAACCCTAATGATGGCGAGTGACGATCCCCAACTGCTGACAACAACAAACAAACACACAAACTTAACCAAACAACTGAGCAAACTGATTATAACCGGATGACAAGAATCCGAATGGAGCCACACCCTAACTAACTGGGTAGAAACCATAACGGAATTCATAGAGATCTGCTCCCATTCCTGCTTCGGAACGGTAAAAGATTGCAATTCTCCAGCCGGCCTCAGATGCTCGACCCAAAGCACACAACAAGACAGACACTTGAAACGAAACCTGAAACTTCTCCTTACATTCCTGCCCATTCGTAACTATCTCACAAGTCACGCCAAAGCTGGTGGAACTTGAATGCATAAGGAGAGTTGACAGATGTGCATGCTCTAGGATTACACGCCTCTACATGGTAACGGCAAGTACACAACGCGTCCCTAACTTAGCACATCATTGTCACAATCCAGGTCTCCGAATCATTACCCAGCCGAATATGCTCAAGTATCTCTGACGTACGAGCTCCGGCGGGCAGTGTCTCGCGAAAACGATTTAAGGAAAGTGGTCGGGCGCGGACATGAGCAAGCTGTCCCCTCCGTAGAGACGAACTAAGCTATACTCGACGATCACACAAGGACTGTAAATCTGCAGAAGATCATCACAACAATCCAAATCTGCTGCAGGAAGATGTACATTAAGCTCTAGTGATCCGTGGAAAATCTGACACGACTCTCAAGCAAGTAGTGTCTCCAAATATCCAACGCAAAACCACAGCGGCCATCTCCAGATCATGAGTGGAATATCCTCCTCGTACTTCCCCCAAATGTAGGGAAAGCAAAAGCGATATCTCTATAGTGTCACCTCAGTACACACTCGAGTCCACTCAAGAAACATTACAGTTAAACAACAAGGTCGCCCGAACCAAAAGCAAAGAAAAAACTGATGCAGTTGTTAACTGAATCTTCAACTGCTGAAAACTCCGTACACATGCCTCAGCCCAAAGAAAAGAAACCTCCCTTCCGGTCCATTCGGTCGACGGTGCAGCATTACTCTAGCAATCCTGCACGAAACGGCGGTAAAAACCTGCTAAGCCCAACAATCTGCGGATCTCCATCCTGCACACAAGTCTGGGCCTAAGCTGTACGGCCACGACCTCCCTCGGAACCATACGGAACCGTCTCCCGCGACTACAAGACCTAGGAGTCAACACAAACAAGCCTGAAGAAATACTCCGAGAATTTAGCAACTGCTGGTGCTCTCCCAGCATCTGCATAGCAAATCCTCAAGTGCTACTACTGTTCCTCAAGACACATTAAGTAGACCAGAGTGTCGTAAGTAACACAACAGAAACTGGTCGAGGAACGGCCTGAAGAAATCTGGTTCATCATATCTACGAATGCTGCTAGGGTGACAGTGAATCCAACGACTCACAAAACACACAAAGCCCGTAGCACGCACACGTCAGTCTTCGGGATGCCATCACCCCGAGTCCGCGATAATGATGACCTGATCCCAAACACACTTAGAAAAAGTCTCGCACTTTGGAGCTGATCGAAGAAATCGTCACAGCGAGATGAAGGATACCTATCCGCACCGTAAGCCGGTTCGATTGACGATCCGTCGATGCACAACCCCAAACTGCCGTCTTTCTCCTGACGAACAGAAATAGGAGCCTCCAAAAGCGAAACACTCAGACACACAAAACTCCCCAAACCAAAACTCTGTAGCTGATCCTTTAGCTCCCAAGCTTCGCCGGCTCATCTGGAACAACGTCGGAAAAACTCCCGTACGAAAAGAACCCGGTCCAACAATCCCACGGTGGCTCCGGTATCACAAACGAACGTCAAGAATCCACGACATCTCCTCAGTAGCCGACTAGCTAAACAGGCTGAATTCAAGCTGTAAGAGGCGGCACAACTATCCACCTGTACAACAAGAACTGACTTGCCGGGATAAACAAAACCCAACTTGTCTCCACACGGTAGTCCACAGACGCCTAACACGTAGTTAACCAATCCGTGCCCAGGAGAACGTCAAATCCAGCATCTCTAGAAGGATCAAACGACGGACGAAACTCTATCTCCTATCCGCTTGGCACAAAACTGAAATACGTGTCGCGCAACAAAAGGATCGCTGACAGAAGTTAAAACAACTACTACTAATCTACCCAACCACGGTACAAGCAAGAAACAAACAAATACACCAAGAGAAAATATAACTCAAGGGTACCTGAAAACTCCACATTGGACGTCTGCGCGTCCCGATGAGTAGAAGCAAACTCCTGTGTCTTCCCCCTACTCGCAGCTGGATGTACTCCTCTGGTAGACTGAGCCCTCTGAGCGAATCTTCCACGTCCACGGCCTCTCTGAAAACGATCATAACGAGGTGCCAAGGAACAATCCCTGACGAAGTCCTGAAGGCTCCCGCATCGAAAACATCCACGTGCTGACTGCTGACCATCCTGGGGATGAGAGCTGAACGACTGTTCTCGTCCCAAGCCTCTGCTACTCCCGTAGTGGCCACGAAATCTGTCTCGACGACCAAACCTCTGTCTCTGGGTTGGTACACTGGTACGAGTCCTCCACTGTCCTGGAACATGTGCCTCGTCAACTGGAGCCGCAACAACTGGTGCTATGTAGGTGACGGACTGCTGCATACTGATCGTAAGGGACAGCTGAGTAACAGGGGTGACAACCTCCTGTCGTAGCTCCCGAACGACGTCAACCAAAGAACTCATCGTCTGGCGGAACTCCTGCATCTCTACCAAAAGTCTATCCATGGTATAGGTGGTAGGCTGATCCATCTGCACCTGTGCAACTAGAGTGCCATCCGGGTCAGTACTCGTCTCACCCGAGCTAACTCTGACCTCGGCCCTCGCTGCATCGCTCTGAGTCCCCATAGTCATCGGCGGCAAGGATATAAATAGATATAAGATGAGATTTGATAAGAATGAGGAAATCGAATCTCGAAGATATGAATCATCAAGGAAGGAATGTCAAGCAAATTGTACTTAGGTCACTTAATACAAAGTACCGCGCTGTGGGTATGCTGCAGACATACACACACTACGTTACTCTGCTTAAGCTAACTACTCCATTATACTAAGGTCATCCTACACTGCGAAAGGTAAAACCTAACGCTCTAATACCAACTTTGTCACGACCCAAAATTGGCCCGTGACGGCCCTAATACTACGCAACGCCTAAAGACGCAACATAGTAAAAGAAAGCCAAACCCAGAATCTAAACCATGAAAAAAATACGGAAAAGATAATATAAGTTTTGAAACCATTGAAATCGCAACCCAAATTCTTTAAAAGTCTTACTTTCTTTCTTTAAAATTTTAGCAACACCCCATTTGCAAAAACCAGCCAAAATGAATACAACAGAAGAATAAGGACAGTAGAGAAAAAGCTGTATATATAAAAGACATCAATCCACAATAATACATGCTAACGTCCTCACCAAGTCTCTATGTCCACAAATACAATAGTAGATGGAGAGAGAGTACAATATACAACGAAGGTACAATATGAAATACAGATAACCATCCAACCCACCTAAGCAAAATGGTACTGTGAGCTGACGCGGTATCTGTAGCAAAAGGTAGTAGCTGGATAGCCGAATAGAGAAATAGCCTGCCTCGACTACTCTGGAGAACAACCTGAAACACCTGTGGCACAACGGGGGTGAGTTGCCAACTCGTGAATAGTATAAAACATATGCAGGTAATCGCAGGAATGCACGTACAGCATGAATCTAAGATATGCGATTACAGTAGTAATATGTCATACGATGCTGAAATAAGAGAGTACACTAGCAGGTACAATCAATATGTGAAGCAATGATGACATGCTAATAATATGCAATGACTATGCAATAGAGATATGAGAAAGCGAAATATGCATCTATCATAAGGGTACACCACAAGTACTACCAATATATGAATCTGTGCATAAGGTAGGTAAGGGTGAGATATAGGGTGGAATATGTCATTTTCCACGGAAACCTGACGTCGTGGCAGGATCACAATCCACCAAGATACTCCAATCCCAAATCCTCAAATCCGCCCCCACATAGGGCACTCACATCATATAAGTCTCACATCTCCTCAATGTACAATATCGAGTAATCCCCTATATCCCGAATGTACAATCACCAATCACATAGGTATATCCAATGTCCAATCCCACTGAATCACCTAGTATCCCAAGTCCAATCTCAAGTAAGAATCTAACATCCTAAAGGTAAATATATGTACAGAAATAAATATGATGGGGGCAATACACATATATTAGCGTCCCATTCCACTAATATTGGTGTAAGGGTATATATAACAACGGCTAAATCCCCTGTTATATATACAAAAAGGGGTAAAGAAATATCATGAAACCGTGTGCCAAGCATCGACACAGAAATCCTCATATATGGGGCTCCGTCAGTCCGGATCAGCCCACGGGGTCCGTCTGCAGTGTCGGCCCTCGGCCCCGACAGTACAGGCCATCCCGCATCCATCTCTCTACTCTGGCCAGTAGCCTCCGGACAACTGCCAGGTCAAATCAATCACCGGTAGGTACTCGCCCGCCTCCAGGCTCAATCGGCAAACCCATCAATCTTCTTGCCGAGGGGAACCATACCGGGCCCCACCATGTACTCTCATACGGCAACCACACCTCGTATGGAGTATATAATCAGCACCGATAAAACTCATGGGGGACGCTCAAATATCATATCAAGGAAACCGGGTTGTTACATGTATGCATAATTTCATGAACTCCCGCGGTTCCCAAATCCCGAAAACATCATGTAAAATCCAGATAAACAATGCGCAATCCAGGAATAAACGTATGCGATATATCTGAATACGAGCAGGTAAACACAAGTATATAGCTGAACCAGATGTATGCGAAATCAAGATAAGGTAGAGCTAAGTAACATCAGTAAATGTAAATATGCGACAACAACTGAATATGTGTCTAACATACAGGTGTAACAATGTATAGGTATCTACCTATAGGAACTGATGTCGTATACCCCCCTGGGTATAAGTAACATATGTAGGAAATCCCTCCCGGTATAGGTAAAATATGTAGGAGGTATACCTGTAGCTGTATCGTAACGTGAAAATATACCTATCACTAAAGGTATGATACGCTATAGGTATACCGATAAGCTAGATGTCATGTGTGGCAAGCAATAGTAGCTATAAAGGGTAGTGTGTGACATGGCAATTATTGACGGTGTGTGTGTAGCATGCAATCCGTGCTCGTGCAACATGAACCGTCAATAATGTGTGCAGTGACCTACGGCTGCTAGTCACAGTATATAACTAAATTAAGGAAAAGCAGTAAGGCGCAATTCTACAATGACGTAGAATGTACGACAGGTAAATGAATCCTAGCCCAGACGCATAACGCCATGCGGGCGATTCCCCTGTAGATGTTATATCTACTCACCTAAACTCCACGCGGGGTGAATCCTACAATCTGCTCCCCCTGTAGCCGTGTCCGTGGTCCCTGCCTGCAAACCTGCAAATAAGACATGGAAATCACATATAAGCCAAATATCTCGCGAAACGCGATATCGAATCGAAACGAGAAACTCGCGTCGCGAACTAAGCGCGCGTGTGCACGATACGCTGAATCGTGTGTGTACGCGTCTAGAAACCATCGCGACACGCCGCGATACGCTGGATCACAGAACCCACTCACGTATCGCGCGTATCGCGCAAACACAACGGACACCAAAACCGACATATGGTCCCAGATTTTGACTACTGTGAAAACTAAACATTTCAACAAGACCAGAGGAACCCTAACCACAGCAGAAACCTACACAGGAAAACCCAGACCCTAACTCCTCTACTTGGCCGGCGTCGCCGGCCCCTCCTTCAGCCGTCGCCGGCCCTGGCCGGTGGCCTGGGGTCCATCTTGAAGGTAGTGCTCCAGGGTCTCTAGTACAACACTACTACTATGTTTAATTTTCCAGTAACAATCTCGGATCATAGCAGGTTCCAGATATCACAATATCGCTTCAAAAGTCACAAATTTGCACAAAATAGAAAACTTAGGGTATTTCAGTGTAATCTGGCTATTCCTCAGTTGAAGTGGCCTTATTAACACTATACTGAGCTAGGCTAACCAACACAATCAACAAATTACTACAATATCTCTCAAAACCCCAAAACTAGCACTAAACTAGCTAATTTAGCACTAATCGAATCAATCGATGCACAACTAAGCAAACCATGCAATGGGGTTAAGGAAATATACCCACTGAACCCTAGAAGGCAGGTGAAGGTGTGGAGAAGAGCTCCTGCGAGAACTGGGGTCCCTGTTGCTGTTGCTGCTGCCTGCTAATGCTGCTTCTGTTGCTGCTGCTATTGTTGCTGCTATAGTTGCTGTTGTTGTTGTTGTTGTTGTTGTTGTTGTTGTTGTTGTTGTTGTGTAGATGATGATAATGATAATGATGATGATGTTGCTACTGCCCCCAGCTGCTGCTGCTGCCTCTCTCTCTCTCTCACTCTGTTGCTGCTGCTGCCTCTCTCTCTCTCACTCTGTTGCTGCTGCTGCCTCTCTCTCTCTCACTCTGTTGCTGCTGCTGCCAAGGCTTGCTGCTGCTGCTGCTCTCTCTCTCTCTCTGCAGTGAGTGTGTGTGTGTGTGAGAGAGTGTGAGGGAAATGAGAGAAAGAAAAGGAAATGGAGAAATGGGCACACCCAAGGACCCCTTCTTACTCTCTCTCTCATAATGAGGCATGGGCAAAGCCATGATGCCCATGCTCACTCTCTCTCAAAGTCAACCACATAAAGAAATCCCTTTTTCTTTAAATTCATTTTCAATTTAAAACTATCATTACTAATTACAACCATAACACTTAAACCACACCTAACCCTAGGCTAGAGAAATGGTTAGTTAATCATGGTTGCTAATCATGGTTAAACACCAAAAACAAGCCTAGTTATCATGCACAAGTGTGTGTGTGCCTAACAAAATTCTAGTAAAATACTCAATAATTAGGATAAAATATTTAAAACTTAATTTGGTAAACTTTTTATTAAAAACCATATATTAAAATATAATTAGCTACAAAACACATTCTAAGGTGTTACACATGTCCCCACTAGTATGATCCGCATCATAGTCCAGGTAGTCAAGTACACATCCTAAGGGCTTTACCAACATGTAACAAAGAGACAATCAGTGTACACGTTAAGGTAAAGAGCAACCAGATAGCATACTATCATGTCGAGCAAGAAAGTCCTCCCTATATATGTCCAAGTATCCACTACAATATACATCCTATGTATAGTAATGGCCTCTAGGGCATACATATAACTAACATTGTGGGTGTTTGATATGATCATCACCTACTACCGGCGTATTGACGATTCTTCAGCGTCCTACACAGAGGTTTCCTGGCTCAGGAAAAACGGAGTAGGAGCACATATGTGATATGTGCGGGACCGAAATTAATATGATATGAGATACCGTATTCTATTCTCGCGATATGTGATATCGGCCGGTTATATGTGATATAGCCGAGATATCGGATCAAGTGTTGATTCGATAAAATGATATATGTTATATTAGTCGGTTATATGTTATATAGCCGGATTATCGGATCAAGAGTTGATTCGATAATTTAATATATAATTATATATGTGATATATTACATTACGTTAACTAATATAAGCTCACTTAAATGATTCTTTTTCTCACTTCATAATACATTGATATATATATGATATATGTTAATTGTATTATTTTCTTTTGTTACATTATATATTATATATATGATATATAATATTGTAACATGTTAGGATTACACATGCAACTAGTGTTATAAGACTTAAACCATGATTAGGGTTAAGATTAGGGTTTACTTTTTTATTTTGGGTAATTTTATTTTTTGGATTTATGTTAGATATTTTGCTTTGTTAACTAAAGTCCACTCTTTAGATATTTTCCTAGATATTTTGTTAACCTAACTTTAACCCTAACCTATGGTTTATTCTCTACAAGGGTTAAGCAGTCATGCTTAACCCATGGTTGTATTTCTAACCTCAACAATAATTCATTTTCATCACAACTTCAACTTCATCTTCTTCTTGCTCTTAAAAAAACTTGCTTGATTTTTCTTTTGTGATGAATGAATGTGAGAAATAGAAAACAAAAGAGAGAAAAATTCCTACTTCATCATCCTCATTTATTCTGGCCACTTAGATTAGGGTGTTTGCTTCACTAATACCTCATTAGTGAAGCAATAGCTTGGGTTTGTGTTTCTTCAAGGTAGATCGTCTTGAATTTCGAAGACTTCAAGTAAGATGCATCATTCACCTCATGGAGCCACTCGAGAGCCCGGAAAATTAATGATCGCAGTGAAGGGACCTCAACTCGGAGCTTATGAAGCGAAGGAACGGACTACAAAGGTTGTAATCCCTAACTCTTAGAAGTAAAGTTGTTTACTTTGAAGTTTAGTTTGATTCTGTAGTTAAAGATCTTGTGTTGGGGTTATCTATAATGGCAAAAATTTAAACTTAGCATGGATGATACCTCCCGAAACCTTGCTGTCATTGTAGGTAACCCAACAGTGGTATCAAAGCCTAGCTAGAGAATTGAACGGATAAGTGTAGGATTACGAAACCGAAACAACTCCGAAACACCCGACGGAAAACCCTAGTTTCTGTAAATTTTTTCCGAGTGTCAAAAAAATTTACAAATAGTTGCAGAATGTTGTATGTGATATAACATAAACACTGGTGAAATTTGAGGCCATTCAAAGAATTTTTGGCCGGCCACATACCCCCCATCTCGGGTCAAATCCGAGCACCACCCCCCCCCCAAATTTTTTCCTTGTTCCACTAGCTGGGTTTTGATAGTTTATGTGTTATTTATGTTTGCTAATTTTGCATGAGATGTTATCTTTTAACAAAGGCAATTCAGAGTGTTTCGTATTCGTAATTCTAGCTTTTGTTTCGGTTATTTTAGACGGTATTAAAAAGTTCGAAGGGATATCAAATACCCGCTTTTTCCCTTCCTGAATTTTTTTCAAGAGTTAGATCTTTTTCAAAGTTAAAAATATTCAAATAGCGTGCAAGTGATGTGATGAACCCTCTAGAAGAACAAAACCTTAACTCGATTTTGTGACCGTCGAAACCGCCACTAAACCCTAGGGTTTGTGATAGTTTAGCGGTGCCACAAGTGAGGCATTGGCTGACCCTTCTACGGCTGGTTCTTTGCTATTGTGGCATGTGATGGATACTTCTAAACTACGCTCTCAAGTGTTGTGCATTTTGGGAAATTTTGGATGTTTGTTGATTCGATCGGAATGTTTAACATCATCTAGCTTTTTCTGTAATGTGATACAATATGTGGAATTCATATAGTTAGGCATGAAATCCGTAATATGTGATATTTCGAGTTTACGATGTCTAAGATGATTGTGGATTCCAAATGTGGTAGTTTTTCACTTTCTTTTCTGCGACCGTAAGTGTAATATGTGGTATATCGCCGTTGTCGTTGCTATATGTCAACGATAATTGTGATAGGCATATTTACTTACGTTGATGACATGTGATGTTATGTGTTACTGTGATATGTTATATTGGATCGTCGTGTTTTGAATAGCCGGGGGTTTTATGTGAGATGAGGGTTTTTATTTTCATTCATGTAAAATTCATTGTATGTAATATTATTTTATTGGGACACTTCTGGGTTGAGGATGTTGTCACCATTGTATATTATTTATTTTTCCGTATTAGGATAGACCCAATGAGGGAAGCACAAGCAACCGGGTTCTAGGGTCCAGTGGGAGGCCATCTCAAGATGTCGAAACCGGGTCTCCTAACCCTAGAATTGGGAGGGTTACTTGCCGCTCTCGTAGGGGTCTAAGGATGTGGGTTTGGCTATTCATCACGACCGTGGAATCCGTGTTTTATACATACTCAAAATAAAACACGGACCTCCTAGTATATCCAATATTTCATATGTTTCTTCTGCTACTGATATACTGTGATGTGATCATATTATATGCGTGAGACGAATGCTTTATTATTGTATATATGATATATAATAGACGTTACTTATGTTTTGCACCCGCGCTAGTCCCGCCCTGGTATGTCGTTATTTAAGTAACCTAACGGTTCATAACGGGACACTATGGAGAATGCGGATGGCATAAGCGTACGTTGTATTTTTGTTTTTTCTGTGATGCTTAGGAAGCTTAAATGATGGGATTCATTAATGAGATTATTGAAAGGAAAAGAAACCTAAAAGATATTGTTGAATCAAATTTATAAAAAGGGTAGCTCTAGTTTTTGCTTTGCATAGCGGTATTCCTTGTATAATATCCAGCACCTTATTCGATAAGGAAAGAGCCGAGATCCCTTCACCGGGAGTGACCTCTTTAGCAAAACTAGCAGATGCTACAACTCACTCGGTTATGTTTTTTATTGCTTCTATAGTTCTTGCTTTGCATAGTGGTATTTGTGAAATATCCTGCACCTTATTCGATAAGGAAAAAGCCGAGATCCCTTCACCGGGAGTGACCTCTTTAGCGAAACTAGTAAAAGCCTAAAAAACACTCCTTTTCAAAATCAATTGTTTCTATAACGATATCAAGTTCATTACGCTCATGGTTTTCTGAAAAACCTGAGTAGCCCTCCGTCATTTCAGATAAGTATTATTTAGTATTCGTGCTACGGCAGTTTGACCTCCGTCAAGGTGTAGTGTATTGTAGCTGATTAGTACTTATCTGTAGCATGAGATGCGATTGGATTAGGGTATTCGTACGGCGTAGTTTAGCCCCTGTCAAGGGTCGTGCGGGTGGGTCTAATTCAATCAAGAAATGAATGAGTTGAACTTGACTAACGCCCTATGGGTAGTTTGGCCTCCGTCAAAGTCATAAGACGCTAGGGGTAAAAGTATTATCGGGAATTTCAAGTGTTGAAATTTGCAATGAGATTGCATACCTTCTATAAGATATTGGATCCTGATACCCACTGCGAGTAAAAGTTACTCCTGCGAGAGTTTTACACATGACAATTAGCCGATCAAGTAGGTGTTTACGAGATTATGCCTCTATGAAAACGAGGTTTATTTTAATTAGGTCCGTGCGAAAGCACGGGGAACCTCCCTCAAAGTACCAACACTGACCTGGCTGAAAGATTGGCGAACTTTTAAAGTGTAATTAATCCTGGCTAGTCTTACCCTTTAGGGTTTGAAGGAAGATTTGATGAAAATAGTGGGAGCCGTCCTGATTAGATAAGATAATAACCAATCTAATCTTGCAAGAGCATACGCTAAAGTGTTTTCTTTTCTCTCTCTCCAGGTAACGACAATGTCAGGCCTTAATCAAGATAATAATATGGATGTATTGACCGAACCCACTTATTATACTGAGCAGGGAACGTTGGTCCCGCTCCAACTTATAATTGTTATAAGTCCGAGCAGGAAATAGGAGAATATCCAGATTCTCATGCCGCCCAAACGAAGAATAAGCATGCTAATGCATCTTCTTCGGGTGTGTTAGTTATCGAGAACTGTTTCTTAGTTCACTCTACGTCCTGGGTATTAGATACCGGATCGGGATCCCACATATGTAATATGTTACATGGGCTACGGAAAGGTAGGGAACTGGGAGAGGGTGATCATTCCATAAGAGTAGGGAATGGTGCAAATGTTTTAGCCAAGGCTGTTGGCGAATATCACCTTGTGTTACCAAATGGTAATACATTGATTCTGAACGAATGCTATTACATTCCGACCCTGATATGCAATCTTATATCAGTTTCTTTATTGACTAAAGAAGGATATAATTTTGTAGTACAGGATAATGTTATGAACATCTTCCTGACTCAAAAGTTGATTGGATCAGGCTCGTTAAATAATGGCATATACGTTCTGAATCAAACTACAGTACTTAATATACAAAACACACACAAGATGAAGAGTTCAAAAATGAACGAATCCTTCTTGTGGCATTGTAGACTAGGTCATATCAATGCGACACGACTAGCTAAGTTACATAAAGATGGATATTTGAAACCGTTCGAATTTTCATCTTATGACACTTTCCAGTCATGTCTCAAAGGCAAAATGACCAAAACTCTATTTAGTGGACACAGAGAAAGAGTTACAGAACTCTTGGGACTGATACATAGTGATGTATGTGGTCCCATGTCTATACATGCCAGGAATGGTTCCCCATACTTCATTACATTCACTGACGATCTCTCAAGATACGGACATGTGTTCCTATTGAAACACAAGTCTGAAGCTTTTAAGAAATTAAGAGAATATAAGCACGAAGTCGAGAACCAAACGGGTAAAAATATTAAGATCTTTCGATCTAATCGAAGAGGAGAATACTTGAACAATGAGTTCTTGGACTATCTAAAAAAGAATGAGATTCTCTCTCAGCTTACTCCTCCATATACACCACAGCACAATGGTGTATAGAAACGGAGGAACCGCACCCTATTAGATATGGTGCGCTCTATGATGAGCAATGCTGAATTGCCTATTTCTTTCTGGGGGTATGCGCTTGAGACAACCATAAACCTATTGAATATAGTTCCTACCAAATCAGTGCCTACCACTCCATATGAGATATAGAAGGAGAAGAGACCATCTCTTAATTATGTTAAGATATGGGGTTGTCCGGCCTATGTCAAAAGGCATAATCCGGACAAACTCGAGGTAAGGTCTGTCCTGTGCAAGTTTGTAGGATATCCCAAAAACTCACAAGGGTATATCTTCTACCACACTGAGGAACAAAAGGTGTTTGTTTCTCGACATGCCACCTTTTTAGAAAAGGAATTTCTTGCAAAGGAAATTAGTGGCGAGGAGGTAGAACTGGAAGAAGTTCCAGCTATACAAACTACGACAGAAGATTTGGTGGAACCAGAGGATTCAGTAGTTCCCAACGAACCTCAGCCGCTCCGCCGATCTAGTAGGGTTCATCATTCACCTGAGAGATACTACGGTTTTCTCATAGATGGTGGGAGCGAGGATTGCACCATGGAAGATGATGACCCGACTAGCTTCGAGCAGGCCATCACAAGTGGAGACTCTGTGAAGTGGCTGGATGCAATGCGATCTGAGATGGAATCTATGTACACCAACAAAGTATGGACTTTGGAAGTTACTTCTGAAGGGGTAAAACCCATTGGGAGCAAATGGATCTTTAAGAAGAAACTTGGTGTAGATGGAAAAGTTGAGACTTTCAAAGCTATACTTGTTGCAAAGAATTTTCGTCAACGACCAGGTGTGGATTCTGACGAAACATTTTCTCCAGTGGCTATGCTTAAGTCCATCCGGATCCTAGTTGTCATTGCTGCATACCATGACAACGAAATCTGGCAGATGGATGTTAAGACCGCCTTTCTAAATGGTGATTTAGAGGAGTGCATGTACATGACTCAGCCAGAGGGCTTCGTAGATAGTGGGAGCAGCGGAAAGGTGTGTAAGCTGCTTAAATCCATTTATGGGTTAAAGAAAGCATCGCGGAGTTGGAACATCTGTTTTGATGTTGTAGTCAAAGAGTTTGACTTCATCAAAAATGTAGATGAACCTTGTATTTACAAGAAGGTTGCAGAAAGTAAGGTTGTCTTCCTCGTATTGTACGTGAATGACATACTGTTGATAGGAAATGATGTTCCTATGCTGCACTCGGTCAAGCTCTTCTTATCACATTGATTCTCAATGAAAGATCTAGGTGATGCCTCCTGCATTTTGGGGATTAAGATCTATAGAGATAGATCTAAGAGGATACTGAGATTGTCCCAATCCAGGTATATTGACACCATACTAAAGAGGTTTAGTATGGAAGAATCCAAGCATGGGTATTTACCCACGATCTCTGGACTCACTCTCTCCAAAGAGATGTCTCCTAAGACTTATTTGGAGAGAGCTCGCATGTAAGGGATACCCTATGCTTCGGCAGTAGGCTCTATCATGTACGCGATGCTATATACCAGACCCGATGTAGCATACTCACTAAGTGTAGTGAGTAGGTATCAAGCAGATCCAGGAGAGAGTCACTGGACAGCTGTGAAGAACATTCTCAAGTACTTAAGAAGGACTAAGGAGATATTCTTGGTGTATGGTAACGGAGAACTCCAGGTGGAGTTCTTTACCGATTCGAGCTTCCAAAGTAATAAGGACGACTCTAAGTCTAAGGCCGCTCGGTGTCGTTGAGCTTACGACTCTCGCACTCGGGATTTGTCTTCACCCTCAATGGAGGGGCGGTGTGTTGGAAGAGTTCCAAACAGGAAACTGTAGCAGACTCGACGATAGAGGTTGAATACATCACTGCCAACGATGCTGCCAAAGAGGCTGTCTGGATGAAGAAGTTCATAACTGAGCTTGGTGTGGTTCCGTCCATTGAACATCCAATACCTTTGTATTGTGATAACAATGGAGCTGTGGCTTTGGCAAAGGAACCCAGGTCCCATCAGAGATCCAGGCATATTCTGAGGCGGTATCACCTGATCCGGGAGATAGTTGATCGCCGAGAGATCGAGGTCAGGAGAGTTGACATGAAGAACAACACTGTGGATCCACTCACGAAGGCCATACCCCAAATACAATTTGAGAGACCCTTCGGGATGTTGGGTATGAGATACTACAACAGCTGGCCTTAGTGCAAGTGGGAGATTGTTAGTTATGTATATGCCCTATAGGTCATTGCTGTACATATGATGTATATTATAGTGGATACTTGGATATATATAGAGAGGAATTTCTTGCTCGATATGATAGTATGCTATCTAGTTTTACTTTGTCTTAACATGTTGACTTGTATTGGTTTACTGTCTTGCTCTCACATGTTGATAAAGCCCTTAGGATATGTACTCGACTACTAGGACTATGATGTAGATCATACGAGTGGGGCCAGGGTAGTCCAAGAGTACATCCTATAACTGTTCCTAGTCGAGGGTGTATCGAGACAGGGCATCGATACTCCAGAGTAGACTAGCGTATACGCATCTCGACCCATATGATGGGCGATGGATGATCCCATATCCATCGGTGTTTGACATCAGAGAAGGTGTACGGGTGCTCAGTGGAGACTGGGTACACTGAACGGACTCGCCGAGAACTCCTAGCTGGTATTATACCTATCGTCGGATAGTAGTTCTCTGGTGACACTGGTACAGGTTAGTCTGTAGACCCGAGATCGTCATAGAGTCTTGTGTGATTACCACAGTGCTTTGATTTCCACCTTACCACGTTCATGAGAACGTGCAAAACGGTGGCTTTTGGGTACAGTCCCGAATCACATGGAGGCAATGAACGATGGGAGGGGTTTCGTCTCTCCCGGTATTGGGAGTTGATGTTGCGCTGTGTTCGATTGGATATAACTGGAAGTCCTTGGCTAGGGCTGATATGGAGATCTACTGGTAAGTGTTATCAGTAGTTTCTCGACTCGTTACGAGCTTTACATCGACACGACTTATCGGTTACTGGGGTCTGACGTTTACCACCCCTAGACTCGATATGCGACATATCAGACGAAGAGACCGGACTGTACGGGAGTGTTACTGATTGGATTCACAGGAGTGTGTACAGGCTTGCTTGTTGGTCTTCTGATCGCTCAATACCCGGGTGGCTGTTACGTTTAGATGACCGCTTGCAGCTTGTGGGTGTTTGATATGATCATCACCTACTGCCGACGCATTGACGATTCTTCAGAGTCCTACACAGAGGTTTCCTGGCTCAGGCAAAATGGAGTAGGAGCACATATGTAATATGTACGGGACCGAGAATAATACATCTATGTGATACCGTATTCTATTCTCGCGATATGTGATATCAGCCGGGTATATGTGATATAGCCGAGATATCGGATCAAGTGTTGATTCGATAAGATGATACATGTTATATTAGTGGGTTATATATTATATAGCCGGATTATCGGATCAAGTGTTGATTCGATAATTTAATGTATAATTATATATGTGATACATTACATTACGTTAACTAATATAAGTTCACTTAAATGATTCTTTTTCTCACTTGATAATACATTGATATTTGTGTGATATATGTTAATTGTATTATTTTCTTTTGTTACATTATATATTATATATGTGATATATAATATTGTAACATATTAGGGTTACACATGCAACTAGTGTTATGAGACTTAAACCATGATTAGGGTTAAGATTAGGGTTTACTTTTTTATTTTGGATAATTCTATTTTGTGGATTTATGTTAGATATTTTGCTTTGTTGACTAAAGTCCACTCTTTAGATATTTTCCTAGATATTTTGTTAACCTAACTATAACCCTAACCTATGGTTTATTCTCTATAAGGGTTAATCATGTCATGCTTAACCCATGGTTGCATTTCTAACCTCAACAATAATTCATTTTCATCACAACTTCAACTTCATCTTCTTCTTGCTCTTAAAAAACCTTGCTTGATTTTTCTTTTGTGATGAATAAATATGAGAAATAGAAAACAAAAGAGAGCAAAATTCCTACTTCATCATCCTCATCTATTCTAGCCACTTAGATTAGGGTGTTTGCTTCATTAATACCTCATTAGTGAAGCAAGAGCTTGGGTTTGTGTTTCCTCAAGGTAGATCGTCTTGGATTTCGAAGACTTCAAGCAAGATGCATCATTCACCTCATGGAGCCACTCGAGAGCCCGAGAACTTGATGATCGCAGCGAAGAGACCTCAACTCGGAGCTTATGAAGCGAAGGAACGGACTACAATGGTTGTAATCCCTAACTCTTAGAAGTAAAGTTGTTTTCTTTGAAATTTAGTTTAATTCTCTAGTTAAAGATCTTGTGTTAGGGTTATCTATAATGGCAAAAATTTAAACTTGGCATGGATGATGCCTCCAAAAACCTTGTTGTCGTTGTAGGTAACCTAACACTGTCCGCATGAACCTGTCGAGGGAGAGGGCGCTGTCCATGCCTGAGAGCAGGCGAGCTGACCGACACCTCCTCGGGAGGGACATGAGCGCGATGGGCCTCAGGGCGGGGCACTCTTTCATAAGACCTCGGTGTCAAGCTGTGAGGTGCCCAGCGGGTCATCGAATTGGTCTCCACGGCGGATCTGTGGCCGCTGGAGATAGCGAAGCGGTGCTCGAATGTGCCGGCACGGGCAGTGTCTTCTCTCCCTATGTGTCGCTCCCGAGGTGGGGGAGCGGCGACTTGGGGAGCTTATCCCTCTGTTTGGACACGGACAACCGCATCCACGACAGACGCGAGCCGATCTATTCTCTCAGACAGTGCGTGAATAGCATTCGGGGGAGGAGGGGATCCAGCCGCGCCTCCATTATGGGGAGGACGGTGGCTAATGCTTGGATCGTCGCGGTGATCACTCGGCATGAGTTAGAGATCGGAAGATCAACTTTCGTTGAGCGGAATTCTCGTAGTTCCCACAGACGGCGCCAACTGATGGAGGTCTGGATCTCCTTCAGTTGTTGTCTTCCGTTAATCTGTAGCGAGCGTTGATGGATGGCTGAGATTGGATTTGAGGGTTGCCTCTCGAAGCGTGTGGATCTTAATGGGCTTGATTTGGAATGAAGCCGAGCTACCTGCAAGGAAGTCCCGGGATGGTTGTACCACCGTGGACCCTCCGACGATCAAGTTAGTCGAGGTATTTGGGCAGAGTAGCGGCCTATTGGATAATAATTGCCTTACCCAAGTCGTTTGAGAGAGGGTTTATATAGTGGCAGCCATAGGCTGGCGGGCGCGAGATTTACGCCGGCCGTTACGCCCTTGGAGCTGCGCCTGCGCGAATGGCGAGATCCTCCATTAATGGCGAGATACGCCCGTTAACGTGGGAACGCGATGGCGTGGGACGCGGGATCGTGGGGCGGCGGATATCTCGCGTATGGTAAGATTCGCGGGGCCATGTCTGGGACGCCGATGATCTGCGCTCTGGGTCGGTCGATGAGACCGAGAAAGTTGAGCTCGGCGGGAGACTCGAAAGTGAGCGGGAGGTCGAGCAAGCTTGGTTCTGTGATGGCTCGGGAGCGAGCTGAGAGGGCTGAGGAAGCTCAGCGTGCATGAGGGCTCGAAGACGAGCCAATGGTTATTTGGAAGACGAGCATAGGAGTGGCCTGGAAGGCCACTGAGAGTTGGGAACATCCTCGGAAGGAAGGCCCAGGGCACGCCTTCAACGTACCATTCTTACTCCTTTCTCGTAAGTCTCGGGACACGTCATCTGTTACGTGTCATAATCTGTGGAGTTCTTAGTATTGAGCATCATCAATACCATAAACTAAATTCTAAATTTAGCTGTTTGTACCTGCTTCATGTATCTTACCAAATTATTGTTTCAGATTACCAATGTATTGCCGGTTTTTCCTTGTAGCTTTCTTTAAGAATCGATTTATCTCCTTTCCTTCTTCACATTTTTATCATTATGTGCATAATTCAATTTGTATGTAGAACGAGAAGAATATAAGAATAGAGAGGTGGAAATGTGTTTCTAAAGAAGATTCAAGGCCGCAATGAGGATGTGTAGGTCATTTCACAGTCATTTGACTTACAACAATAATGATAAGGAACGCATGCTATTTTTCCGCAGCCACTAATGGTAGTTCATGGTATTTACATCTAATTTATAAAATTTATGGTATTTATCAAAAAATGGTGAAGTTTATGGTATTTTAGTCAATCATTTTGTCCGCTGTAAGATTTGATCTTGTTATAAACTAAAAATTGGAGTTTGAATCACATGTCGGTTATCGATTATGGATTAAAAAAAAGTTGTAATTAGTTTGTAGACATGCTATATATTAATAAAGGATTGTAACTATCTTGATTTAAGAAAAACAAATTGCAATAAATTATTGAAAAGATGCGGACATGGTAATAGCAAAGGATTTTTCTTATTTTACATGTTTTTCCACAAATTTTGAAAGTGGAAGTGTGGCATGTCCACTTGTGTTCTACTTAATAGTATAGATTAAGTAGACTACACATATAAATCTTGAGTATTATGGGGTTGAGCACTTATATCATATTTATGATGGTTGCAAAATATTTTTCTTATACCCATTTTACCATTCTCTTCTTCTTAAACCGTCAACAACAATTTTTAATCCCAAATCTAAAAACTCAATATTCGTGTTCTTCTGTTACTATAACCACAATTATTTTTGCCTTGTAATATTCGATTTTCTTTCATCTTCTTTGTTCACATCCATAAGTTATTTTTCTATTTATTCAGCTCATTCCATTATAGAATTAATTTTTAAAAAAATTGCATTGTGATATGGTTAAGCCAGTTGTTTTAGCGAGCATTCCTTTTCCCATTTGACAATTTACGCTAGGGTTACAAAGTATCGAAGACGAAGAAAAAAAGGAGAGAAGAGGAGAGAATAACACACACACAAATACACAAATACTGGTGATTATTTTCCATAGTTGAGGGACATAAGTATTCAACCTCCCCTGGTTAAAATGAACCGGTGAAAACCTAAAATATAAAATTTATCTTCAAGCAACAGAAACAATCATCTCCCTCCCCCTCTCCCCGATACCCCGCAACCCCACAAACACTAAACAAAAAGAAAAAGAAAAGAAAATGGAGCCTTTAAATAATAACACAAACCACTTTTTCTTAAACATTTATTTATTTCAACTTTGAACTTTGAATGTAGGGATGATCGTTGGGTTGGAGATCAAGGTTTAGCAAAGAAAGGAGAAAAAGGAAAACAACGGAAGCAATGATCAAATTTTCTTAAGAATTTAGAGAAATTTGTAGATAGATTTGAAGAAATTTAAAGTTAGGGATTTTGAAATTTGAGGATTTGGATATTTAAGGATGTATAAGCCCGGGAATTTCGAAATTTGATAATTAAAAATTCTAGTGTATAAAGATTTTGGGAGCTTGAGAGTTAAATTTAGGAATTTAAAGATTTGAGGTTTAGAAATATGAAAATTTAGGGATAGAGATTTTGAGAGGATGAGTTGAGCGAGATATTTTAAAAGTTTGGAGTTTAAGGATTTGCAAAGCAAATGTTTTGAAAAAATGGGTTAAAATAATTAGTGAAAAAGAAGAAGGAAAAAGAAGAAGAGAATAGGAAATAGATAAGAGTAAAATGGTCAAAAGCATGATCACTTTGAGTATTGTTACCGTTAATATTAGCGTTTGTACAGGTTTCAATAGTTTAGGGTATATTTTTGCAATTAGAGATGGAATTTCATGGTATTATACTTTAATAAGTTAGTTCAAGGTACTTATCGCAAAAAAGGGAAAAGTTCAGGGATACATTTATGCAATTTACCACTTTTATTCACATATATTCATCTGAACCTGTTTGAATAGGTTTACTATTTTGTACTCAGAAATACTAGAGTTTCGTATGGTTTCAAACAGTTCTCTTTTTTAAACAAAACCTTGCTTTCAATACTGATAACTTATGGATTTTGATAATCCTTTTATTTGATTTTGATGATAGCTTAAACATGAATAGTTTGTTTAGTATCATATACTTATCCTGCTTTATCTTTTCGACACTAGATCTGTATATACTTGATATTTAGCTTGCATATCCTATATCTTGTGTATATCGACTAATATTTCAATATCCCATCTTTATTTGTGCTGTAGATCATGATATTGAAATATTATTCTCATTCATTGTTTTGGTAATTCACAATATGAATATGTATATACATGTTATCTATATCTTACTTCTCATAGACTATGTATATATATTTAGTATATCAATATCTCATGTTTTGAGTTTGAATTATATCTTGATATTGATATATTATTCATGATTGTGATATCAAAATAATGAATGTTCATATACTTCACTACTACAAAGAAGGGTTGCCCCTACGGATTTATCCGTAGGGGCAATCCACTGCCCCTACGGATATATACGTAGGGGCGAAAAAATACCCCGTAGGTGCAAAGGCCGCAGGTGCAAGTTGAGGCCCTGAACTTGCCCCTACGGTTAAATTCTTGCCCTTACGGATATGTATGTAGGTCCATCTTCCCCTACGGATTACGCCGTAGGGTATAAGATTTTATATTATTTACGGTTTATTTTAATAAATTACTTGGCCCTACGGGTATATCCGTAGGGGCCTGTACAGGCCCCTACGGATATATGCGTAGGTACGTTTCCGTAGGGGCACAAATTCAGGATTCCTGATATTTTGCCCCTACGGATAACGCCGTAGGGGAGAGTCAGTGGCCCCTACGAATATATCCGTAGGGGCTTTCCCAACCCCCTGGCACTGAGATCTGGGGGAAATATCAGTTACTGCTGATATTTAGCCTCTACGGACATATCCGTAGGGGTAACATGAGTGCCTACGGAATAATCCGTAGGTACATATTGTCTGTAATTTTTTTTAAAAAATGGGCTGCTTGATTTTTTCCCGCCCTATGCACAATAATATATACATCAATCAAATCATATATTGCAGTATTCATAATCACATCTCACGCATATATATAATATACAAAAGAAACACAAAAACTGAATATGATATAAATACAAACCAATATCAATATCGTTTCAAAATGTAGTACAATGTGTATGATATAAATAAATACATGTTTCAAAAAAAAAGAACCAAAAATCTACCCTAGCTCGGTCCAGCTCCACCTCTGAATAACGATAGAATAACGCACGCCTGCTCCTCGGTCAATAAACTCTGCAATTCGTCGCGAGCGGGAGTCTGAGCGGCATGTGGAGCCGGCGATGTGGTCTGCGCAGCCGCCGTCGAGGTAGTCGCTTGCGGAGCCACGGCTGCGGGAGTCTGAGTGGACGGTGGAGCTACAGGAGCTGTCTGCGGAACCGCAGCCGATGTAGTGGCTTGCGGAGCCGCAGCCGAAGGAGATGCGTGTGGAGGCTCGGCCGATCTACCCTGTCGCGTCTGGATATAACGTGTGTAAGAAGCGTGTAAGAACTGTTTATTATTCGAATTCGTATCATTATTAAGTTATTTCGAAACCCTGTTTGGATATCTAGTTTGGAAAAGCGTTGTTTATTTCAATTACATATGTATGTATGATTAATCAAACTTAAGTCTAAAACCAAATAAGCTCAAGCTACGTACTAATTATGGATATGTTGATATGTATATAATATGAAATGATATTTTACTATAAAGTAGTATACATACCAGCATCTCCTTCAACTCCTGAACGCTGGCCCTCAAGCTATCCAGTTCATGATGGACATGCCAGTCACTGGAGACGGAGGAAGTAACCGCCGGGATGGAGTCCAACCTCATATGGGCCCTGCTAGGGCCCAATCCCCGGCCTCTCCCAACCTCCGTGGTGCCCTCCGTGTGCGGCGTCCAGAACTGGGGTCAGCAGCCTCGGATCGTTCTGTCCGGTAAAATCGATCCCCGAGGCCTGGGCCTGCTCAACCACCCGCTCCTACACCCACATTCGAATTCTTATCATTATCGAGTTATTTCGAACCCCATTTGGATATCTAGTTTGGAAAACTGTAGTTTATTTTAATTAGATATGTACATGTATGATTAATAAAACATAAGTCTACAACCAAATAAGCTCAGGCTATGTACTGCTATTGGATATGTTGATATCTATAATATGACATTATATTTTACTATTAAGTATTATACATACCAGCATCTCATTCAACTCCTGAACGGTGGCCTTCAAGCTCTCCAGTTCCTGCTGGATACGTCGCTCACTGGAGACGGAGGAAGTAACCACCGGGATGGAGTCCAACCTCATATGGGCCCTGCTAGAGCCCAGTCCTCGGCCTCTCTCCCAACCTCCGTGGTGCCGTCCGTGTGCGGCGTCCAGGACTGGGGTCAGCAGCCTCGAATGTTGCCTTCCCCCTAGCAACTGTCAGAACATTATATTTAGCACATACTGGTCTATAAAATTGACAAGAAATACCAAAATCAACAAATTCAAAGCCTTACCTACAGAGATAAAAGATGTGCTCCTCTGGTATCTGCATGTATCAAAATTTGAATAATATTAATTAATTTCAGTACATACATACTAACAAGGTAAACTCGCATATAGCGCTGCTTACACATATGACAGGGAGTGAACAAGCTCTTGTAGATCATCAGGCCCAAATCTAATCTCATCAAGCAGCCCATGATAATGAGTTGGACGACTAAGAGCAAAAGGAATGTGTGTATATTTATGATATAGCATTCTAAATCAATATACATGCCCTATATAATATATAAACATACCTGGAGGAACGGGAGTGGCCTCTGTCCCTGATATGGACGCATCACCAACAACTAGACAATCAAACATTGACAATATAAGTAATTTTGACATAAACAGGCATGGATATCTATAATATTACATTCAAAATGGATATTAGAGAGCGCACCTGCAGTGAGAAGTGGTAAAAATATCACCCAACTAGGGTGTAATTTACAGAATCAGTTGAGACTCTTAAAAGTCATAGAAGAACCCGACCTGCACAAATCTGATGTATGCTTTCCATTGGACACTAAGAAGTCTCTAAAGGGAAAAGCCTATGTGAAAGCCATCATTAGTTCATATCAGAAAATTGATGCTGAAACAGAGAACGAGGAATGTCTTTTTTTTCTTCTTCTGCCACATTACTGTCTTCTCCTTCTGCCACATTACTGTCTTCTCCTTCTTATTATGTGCGCGTGCAAATTCAATGACTATATTGAGAATATGGATTAATAGTGGGTAGGAAAAGTATTTCTCAAATGGCTTTTGCGTCTTAAAACCATAAACTACTAAGTAATGGCATACATAATTTTTTTAGTATAAAGGTTGTTATTTAAAGTTTTCCCTTATAGAGATATGATCTAACTGCATCTATAAACTATAAGTGTGCAGAAAATTATGATAAGAAACCATAAGAAAATAGCCATGCATAACCTTGAATCTACATACCAAATCATGCAAAAGCATGCACTTATTGTCACCTTGCCTTGGAATATAAAATATCTTGGAAGACTATAAGCGAGCATTTAAATCTTGATAGCTTTTGACTTCAACATATATTTTTCTCAAGTACCATGAAATATACTTGCTCCGTATAAACCGTTTTCAGGAAGATGGATTAATAATGACAAATTATCCATTGTGGCTCACTAGGTTAGCATTTTCTCTTCTATTAACTATCTTATTAATCTGCTTGGTAAATTTATTCGGAACCGGCTGCGAATCATTAAAAGACATGCATAAGAAAGAAAGCTAAAATACAGATATATAGCATACCGATATATCGAAACTTCATAGTTGCGATGGCAATCCAGAGATATTTATTTCTACACACGTGGTGCGCGTACGAATGCGTTAGGCATCATGGACAAATATTTCAGAACATGGAAAGTATTATTCGTATAAAGTAATTAAAACTTTTAAACACCTTGGGTAGATATTTTCTTAGTTGATGCAATCATATCATGAGGACTAAATTTAAGCTATTATACATATGCATATGTATTTTTCTAACCTAATATATCTCACACACACACACACACACACAGAGAGAGAGAACACCAGTTTGATAGAGAAATCAGCTAGCAGGACCCTGAAGAAATGGAGTCCATAGCATTGCTCATCATCATCATCCGTGATCCCTTTGAAAAAATATTATCAAAGGGATCATGGATGATGATGATGAGCAATACTATGGACTCCACTTCTTCAGGATCCTGCTACCTGATTTCTCTAGCTACCTGGTGTTCTCTCTCTCTCTCTCTGTGTGTGTGTGTGTGTGATATATTAGGTTAGAAAAATACATATGCATATGTATAATAGCTTAAATTTAGTCCTCATGATATGATTGCATCAACTAAGAAAATATCTACCCAAGGTGTTTAAAAGTTTTAATTACTTTATACGAATAATACTTTCCATGTTCTGAAATATTTGTCCATGATGCCTGACGCATTCGCACGCGCACCACGTGTGTAGAAATAAATATCTCTGGATTGTCATCGCAACTATGAAGTTTCGATGTATCGGTATGCTATATATTTGTATTTTAGCTTTCTTTCTTATGCATGTCTTTTAATGATTCGCAACCGGTTCCGAATAAATTTACCAAGCAGATTAGTAAGATGGTCAATAGAAGAGAAAATGCTAACCTAGTGAGCCACAATGGATAATTTGTCATTATTAATCCATCTTCCTGAAAACGGTTTATACGGAGCAAGTATATTTCATGGTACTTGAGAAAAATATATGTTGAAGTTAAAAGCTATCAAGATTTAAATGCTCGCTTATAGTCTTCCAAGATATTTTATATTCCAAGGCAAGGTGACAATAAGTGCATGGTTTTGCATGATTTGGTATGTAGATTCAAGGTTATGCATGGCTATTTTCTTATGATTTCTTATCATAATTTTCTGCACACTTATAGTTTATAGATGCAGTTAGATCATATCTCTATAAGGGAAAACTTAAAATAACAACCTTTATACTAAAAAAATTATGTATGCCATTACTTAGTAGTTTATGGTTTTAAGACGCAAAAGCCATTTGAGAAATACTTTTCCTACCCACTATTAATCCATATTCTCAATATAGTCATTGAATTTTCACGCGCACATAATAAGAAGGAGAAGACAATAATGTGGCAGAAGGAGAAGACAGTAATGTGGCAGAAGAAAAAAAAATGACATTCCTCGTTCTCTGTTTCAGCATCAATCTTCTGATATGAACTAATGATGGCTTTCACATAGGCTTTTCCCTTTAGAGACTTCTTAGTGTCCAATGGAAAGCATACATCAGATTTGTGCAGGTCGGGTTCTTCTATGACTTTTAAGAGTCTCAACTGATTCTGTAAATTACACCCTAGTTGGGTGATACTTTTACCACTTCTCACTGCAGGTGCGCTCTCTAATATCCATTTTGAATATCGATAATATTACATTCAAAATGGATATTAGAGAGCGCACCTGCAGTGAGAAGTGGTAAAAGTACCACCCAACTAGGGTGTAATTTACAGAATCAGTTGAGACTCTTGAAAGTCATAGAAGAACCCGACCTGCACAAATCTGATGTATGCTTTCCATTGGACACTAAGAAGTCTCTAAAGGGAAAAGCCTATGTGAAAGCCATCATTAGTTCATATCAGAAGATTGATGCTGAAACAGAGAATGAGGAATGTCATTTTTTTTCTTCTTCTGCCACATTACTGTCTTCTCCTTCTTCTTCTGCCACATTACTGTCTTCTTCTTCTGCCACATCGCACGTATGTTAACCGATAGACGGGGACTAAGTGGCGCTTTTAGTTTCATATATGAGTATCGATGGGAATATGAAGGTTTCATATTATCATCGGGTATCATATATTGGTTTTAACCCGAACATCTCGAGTCAATCTCTAATTATGCGTTTGTTGTGTATTCTTGTTGTATGTGTGTGTTCCGGCTGTCGGGGGTAGGCTTCTATCCCATTAAGAATGTATAGAGCGAACGCCCATCACTTGTGCTTTCAACCGTTTCGAGTAAATTTCGGCAGCACCTCCCCGCTGTTCTCCGAGTACACTGTAATAGAATAGATAATCATTTCAAAGCTGTGAAACAACGTTGAAATGAACATCTAATCTATCTTTGTACACGGAGAACCAGCGGAAAGGTACCGACGAAATATCTCGAAACGGATGAAAACACAAGTGAATGAAGGCGTTTGCTTTATGCATTCTTAACTTGTCCACACGGGACAAATCTATGCGTTACCATACGATTGAATTTTCTCGTCGCGTAGACTATACGACGGTTGTTAGTATCGAGCTATACTGTCCGATATTTAACAACCTTCGTATAGTTCTAGGTCACGACGAGTATCGCACGTATGTTAATCGATAGACGGGGACTAAGTGGCGCTTTTAGTTTCATATATGAGTATCGATGGGAATATGAAGGTTTCATATTATCATCGATTATCATATATTGGTTTTAACCTGAATATCTCGAGTCGCTCTCTAATTATGCGTTTGTTGTGCATTCGTGTTGTATGTGTAACATGATTTTAAACCATTGAGATCAAGATTGATAGAACTGATCATCCTACATTGCAATAGCATTCATCAACCAAAAACTATTATTGCAATGGTATTCATCTATAACAATCAACAATTAAAACTACAAATGTAGGATACTGATATCATAAAGCGTTATACGCAATATTGATAGAACTGATAAATAAAAAAACGAAACACAAACCGTATCAAGATTTAACAACTTTGATTATGTCATATACGCGGGCCGATATTTTCATATTAGCCAATAGGCAAAAATAGATTGCGGTCTGGATATGGCATATTGGCAGATGTTACCTATATGCATACATGAATGTTGTCTCCCTATTTTTTCATAAATCAAACCAACAACATACATCAAACTAGTCCATACCACCAATCGGAAACTCCACTATGTTTTTGAATTATTATTTTTCCAAATAGCATTGAGCTCCTATTGATATTGTCCCATCCAACAAATTTGTTGTGCTTGCCTCGACCTTCATCTAGCTTTCACATGACATACACATTATATGAGTAATATAGTTATAAATTATGGTATTTTGTTGTCATCAATCCACCTAACCCTAACCCCAAGTTGCTTAATAATTCAAGCAATTCAACAGCATTTAGTACCAAATCACTAGCCTTCGGCAACAATACTCGTCCAAACTAAAAATTTGAAGGAGAGCATTCTCCATTTCCTCAAAAGATGATGTGTGATGATGTAAATGCACTCAAGTCATGGTTTCATGTCAAGGAAACAAACATAAACTTCACACTGAAGGAACAAGAAAAACACCACAAGAAAAAACATGACAGTGGTGTTACTACAGTAATTGTCCCCTCCATACTTACGCTCTAATTCCATGAAACAAACAACCCCTCAGTGGATTTGGATTGGAGTTGGATTTTTGGAATATCAAATCCATAAAAACTTGCCAGTTCTGTATTTGGTTTGCAAACTTGATTTTAGGATTGATTGATGCAACTAGGATATTTGGAGCCCTTTCCATTCCGTCGAAAAAAGTAAGGATTTGCAAAAAAATCCTTGTCCACAATTTGGGCACAACCAAACAAAAGAATAAGAAACTCGTAAACCATCATCTTTCATTTTCATTTGGTACAAAACAAACAAAAAAGACATATAAATTCATGAATCAACCTTAAGACTTTGAGAATCCATGTGCCCAAGGACACTAATCATCCAACATATTCGATATGAGCCCAAAGAACACTTAACATCCATTTTCAATATGAATCTGACTACAATTTTTTATTTTTTTATTTTTACATATCAAATATGAACAATGCATCCAATATCCAAACAACATCTACAAGAAATAAATGTGATCGGATGATATAACAATGTTTTCAAGGCTACATCAATTGACAACACCAAAGCCAGCACCAAAGCCAGTTTTCAAGGCTACATCAATTGACAACACCAAAGCCAGTTTTGCTACGAATTAGTTGGTGAAAGAATGGTTTACACAGCAGTACACAAGAACACATCTGGGCATCTTGCTATACTAACTAGAGTGTAAGGATACATACTAGAATAATTTTCCAACTCCCCACCACTTAACCCCAGCCCAGCCCCCGCCCCAGCCCAGCCCCACCCCAGCCCAGCCCCAACCTAACCCTAAACCCAGTGCGGCCAGCTAAACCCCAACACCAACCCTAAGGCAAACCCTAGCCCTAGCCCCACCCCACAGCAGCTGAACACCAACCCTAACCCTACCCCGACCCCGACCCCGACTGCGACCGCGACCCCTGCCCAACCCCAACTCGTGCGCCATGAACCCTAAGCCCAAAATAATCCCAAAAATCTTTAATTTACCTCACCTGAACCCTAAGCCCGAAGTAATCCAAAGATTTACTCACCTGAACCGCTGCTGCGCTGGGGCTGGGGCGACGACCTGAACCGCGGTGGCGACGAGAGCTGAGGTGGCGACGAAACCGGCGGTGGCGACGAGGAGAACGACGTTGGCGACGACGGCGTGGCGAATTGGGGAATTTTTTCGCGCGCGATCGAGAGAGAGAGAAAGTGAGCGAGCGTAGGCGATCGATCTGGGATTTTGTTAAATCGATATTTACTTGCCCCTACGAATATACCCGTAGGTCCTTTGTTTGCGGCTCCGTAGAGGCAAATACCAAATTAAGAATTAATATTTTTATTCTTGGACGTCTATGCCCGTAGGGGCAACCTTTTAGCCCTACGGATTAATCCATAGGGCCAAACTTACATTGCCCCTACGGATGTCAATATCCGTAGGGGCAACCCCTTATTTTACTAGTGCTTGTATTTATTAACTTGTTTATATTTCATAATATTGTATATGATATACTTGGTCGTGTTGAGATTAATTTTTCAGGATATCGGATATCTCACGGTACAAAAGTTTAATAGAGGATGGAGGTTATTGAGCTACAACGTCAAGTCTAATATGAGGTTGGAGGATATGGACGAGTGCTTCTTAAATTGCCAATTCAAGCTTATTGAAGCTAAAGTCCAAGTTTTGGAGCGTCGATAATTTTAATGCGTCAAGTTCAATCGTTGAAGATCAAAGAACGACTTCAAGACGCTTATGAGTGGCGAAGATCGATGGAAGTTCATTTGAAGATCAAGCGCCAAGTTTCAAGAGCTTGTGTCGAAATGTCGAAGAATCAAGATTTCAAAGAAATATGACATCGACATAGGATTCTATATAAGTACTCTATGGACTATGGATATATCATTGAGCAGCTCTTGAAAACTCACACACGCAAGCACAAACGTTTTACATTGCATAAACTTTAGGTTTTATGGTTTCAAAGTTTTCATTTTTTCAGAAAACCTAAACAATTGTTTTTTGTGCTTGCCAGACGTCTGACTCGTTGAAGTTCAGACGTTTATGCACTGTTGTTTTTTTCCTGATATTTGGAAATATCAGAAACCCAGAGAGACAACAGATGTCTGAAAGTCAATTTGATAGACGTTTGAAGAAGATTTTGAAAATGGATATTTTATACTTTCAGATGTTTGTCATTTGTACTTCAGACGTCAATACTAAAGTCTTTAGTTGGATTTTTGTTTATTGACAGACGTCTGCAGTTCAATGTGACAGACGTCTTCTGAAGGTTTTAAAAAATAATTTTTATAACTGCAGATGTCTGTCCATTGTTATTTAGACGTTTGTGTAAAAGTCTCGGATTGAAAATAGTTTTAATTTCAGATGTCTTAAGGTCATTGTAACAGACGTCCGAAGAAAAAAAGTTTTAAAAAATGTTACCGTTTTTAACTGTTGGGGACTTTTTTCTTTGAGGCCAGACGTTTGCCCATCTTGCCTTTAGACGTCTGTCGTGTGTTTAAACTGTTTCTGCCCATTTGATTTTGAGTTATTTTTCTTAGAGCTATAAAAGGGTTTTGGGTTGGATTTTCATGGCATCACTTGCTCAATTATTTGAGCTTTTCAATTGCCAATATCCAAATGATCTTGAGCAAAAAATTTCATACTTTGTGAGAGTTTAAAAAGATTTTTACTTGCTTATCCAATTTCTCGCATACACACACTCAAAAGCTATAGTTTGATATCCATCTTCTTGATGAGTATTAGTGAGTAATTGTAAAACTCTTTTGAGAGTATCTTGAGCTTGTAATTTACTTTCTTTTTTTGCGTGAGACTCTTGAGTATAAGAGTGTTTTTGTAAGTGAGAAGAGCGTCTATTGTAGAGAGAAGAGCGTGAAAAACCTTGTTGAGAGTATTGTTGTTCGTAGTGGCGAACAACATGCGATTTTTTGAGGAAACGTATTAAGTTTAGCCTCCACCGGAAGCGGGGTTGTGTGTTGTTTTGTGGCCAACGTGTTTGTCTCCAAGAGAAAGACTTTTTTAATGGAACGGACTCTTACGCCTAAAGAAAGTGAACTAGGAGATCTCCGAACCACTATAAACTTTGCGTGTTTGCATTTGCAATTTTTTACTTTCTAATTGCTTATTTGTTTTAGCTTAGAAATTAAATACTTGTTACGTACTTGCTCTATATGCTCATTACTTGATATTGTTGCTTGCTTGTTATTCATTATTTCATAATTGTAGTTTGCTTAGCCACTTATCATATTGGTATATCATTTGTTAAGTTTTGCAATTGTGTTCTTTATTTGCAAGTATAGTATAGAATTTTTTAATTCGGTCATATCGGTAGTATATTTCTATCCATCCCCCTCTAATAATGCTTTCAAATACCATGTTGTCAAACAACTGTAAAGTTTGCTAAACCTTTATTATATACAAACCATATCAATTTAAATCATGGTTCTAAAACCCTTGTTTTCAAAATAGGAGGAATTCCATGTTTCCCAACCCAATATCTAAACAATGCCTTGGCCTTCTGTATTGATCTCTCATCTCTCCAGAAAATTCAAAGCAAGAAGAACTTTTCCAGAGAGATGTAGATCTCCAAATAGAGAGAAACAAATATCACCAAGACTGCATTATCAAAGAAAAAAGCATTGAGTTACAACCAATAGAAACAACATTATCTCTTTTTGGAGATGGAGTTGAGTTAGGATAAGTGGAGTTTCATAAAGTTTTCTAAACCCAACTCCAAAATTCTAACAGTAACACCAAAATTCTATTATGTCAAGTATGACATGAATTTTGGAGGTTAGAAAACTCCAGTTATCTAAAATCCAAAATTTATGAAAAAAATACTTAATTTCAGAGTATAAGCAAAACAACATTTGGCTCCAAATCAAAATCAAGTTTTTAAGATGAAGGCAAGACCTGCAAATTAGAGTTCGCATAGCATCTTCCTCTAGTTCTCGTTTTGCATCGAAATTACAGTTTCAGACACAATGGTTTCGTAGCGTTTCGAGGCTAAATTCTCAAGCCTTGTTTGATTACGGTTTCAAAAACCATGGTTTCTTGGGGTTTCGTGGCTAGACTCTAAAATTTGTAATCGAGGCTCGTTTGACAGCTAAAATAGGGTTTCACAAATCGTGCTTTTGAAAAGTTTTGAGGGTCAAAAATCTCTTTTTTAAAGCTCCAAAAGGCTGGAGTTTCACAAAGTTTCAAGCGGCTCTTTTTTTTTTACTCTGTTTATAAACAAAACCTTAATTTTAAGACTATATTTCCAAACTGACTCCTAAAATTCGCAAAACTTCATCTTTATGATATCACGGTTTGCATAAATGTAAACTACGGTTTCGTTTTAACTTAAATAAAACCTTGTTGAAAAATTAGGCCTAAAAATTGTAACCCAAGCCCGTTTGGGAACCAAAATTGAGTTTTTCAAACACGACTTCAAAATGTTTCTAGGCTCGAAACCCAATTTTCATAAACTCTAAAAAGACTAGAGGGGGCAAAGTTTCAAACCCCCTTTTAAGAAAGAATTGCTTTCCGTGATATTGAACATAATGGAAGAAAGTATCTTTGAAGAACCATAAGGTCCAATGAAAACCGTCACGACATATTAATAAAAAATGCTTTATTTGAAGATGTTCTATTTTTCCATAGAAATGCGTTCGCTCAAAAAAAGTTGCAGAAGATATTAATCGTAAATAAGAGTATTGTTTGAGCTGCGGATCCCACTCTAGAAACAGAAATACCTACATTAATAGCGGGTCTAATTCCCGCATTGAACAGATCTGCGGATAGAAATAGTTGTCCATCTGTAATGGAAAGTACATTAGTTTGAATATAAGCCGAAACGTCTTTGGATTGAGTCTCAATTATTGGTAAAGCAGTTATACTCCTTTCATCTAAATTGGAACTTGATTTAGCAGCTCTTTCCAAAAGGCGTGAATGTAAATAAAAAATATCTCCCGGATAAGCTTCACGACCAGGGGTCTTCTTAATAGAAGAAACATTTGGCGATAAACTTGTGCTTGTTTGGAGAGATCATTATAAACTATTGAAGTATGTCGTTCACGATACATAAAATATTCAGCCAAATCCACTCCCGTATAAGGAGCAAGGTATTGTAATGTAGCAGGAGTTCGCAGTTTCGGCTACCACAACAGTGTGTTCCATTACCACTCACTTTATCAAATGTTCTTTTTAAATGAATGAAATGTCGTTTCCAATACTATGTTGCCTAAAGATTCTATACTTCATGAAACCTCATTTTATGGAACCATGATTTCATCTCAGCTTGAACAAAACCAGGTTTTAGAAACCTTGTTGCCAAACTAGGATAAATTCCAGTTTTTTCGACTCTATATTCAATTAGTTTTTTTTTGGGTATCGGCCCGTAAGCCTTAACCTATGTATACAGCACACGCCCACGCACTCCACACACAAACGCACATACATAGGTGACCTAAGAATTTGCCCCAAGAAGCATTAATTTGTTGCCATTTCACTTTCTTGGGAATTGAGCCATTGCTGATTTATCAATCAGGTTGTATTGGAAAAAACTTCTATGCAAGAGCTTGCATGGTGCAAACCATTTGTAAGACTTTGGACGGCTTTGGGATTTGTGTAAGAAAAATCATCCTAAAAATTGCAAATGGCTTACCCCTGCATACTAGTTTTTTCCAGATGGATCGATCTTTCCAGAAAATTCAGCGCAGTGAGAATTTTTCTAGAGAGGTGTAGATCATCCAAATTAGAGAGAGTGACAAATATCACCAAGTGAGACTGAGAAAACAACATTATCTCTCTCTCTCTCTCTCGAAATTAGATGCGATCCCTTCCTCTCTCTTCTCATCTCCTCAGAAAAAAAAAGACAAAAGAAATCCAGTTCTTTTCTCCATTACTCTTCTCACCTCATCCCCTATTTAAAACAACAACAAAACCTTTGAGCTTTGAAGAAAAAAAGAATCAATGGCAGCTCCAGTTGTTGATGCTGAGTACTTGAAGGAGATCGAGAAGGCCCGAAGGGACCTCCGAGCCCTCATCTCCAGCAAGAACTGCGCGCCCATCATGCTTCGCCTCGCGTGAGTTTGTTATCAAAAACCCTTTATACTTTTCCGTAGATTTGCTATGCTTCTTGTTGGTTTGGGGTGTGATTTGCAATTTGGTGAATTGGGTCTCTGCAATTGTTTGCAAATTATTATGGGTAGTGACTCCTTTTTTGTTTTTGGGATTGATTTGCAATTTGGTGAATTGGGTTCTGTAAATTATTATCAATTGTTACTAAATTGGGTCTCTATTATTGTAAGGAATTTAATTAATGGGTATTGGGTTTCATAGTTGTAGATAATATTGTTTGTGTTATATCTTCCATTTTAAGCTCATTATTATAATTCTTTGAGTTTCTTTGATAGGTGCAATTACTATGGCTCGTCAATAATAAATACTAAGAACAAACAAAATTATTAGAAAATCCAAATTAAATGAAAAAGAGGAGGTTTTTGAAAGGCTGACTCAAGTGCCAGTTCCAATTCGGACGGAAGCTCAGTCTTGGTTTCTAGTTTAAGCCCGGCAGACTTTTCGAATCGTATTTGTCAGAAGTCAATGACAATCAATCGAATTTGTTCAATAATTAGTCGTAATTTTCAAAAATTTGTCATTAGTACCATACAAATATCATTATCGTATGAATAAAGATGTTTTTGGACCTAATTATTTGACGTTAATTGATATAATTGTATGGTTCAATTAGCCCTATAGCTTGTTATGGTTTTGTGTCTTGTGCGGATGACTCCATGTTATATTGGTCTAACTTTTGCTGGGATTGGATGCTAATTATATTAAGTGCTTCACCCTTCTAGTTTCTTTCGCCTTTTCCCATACAATCTTACGCATTGTAATTATCAAAATCAAGTTTCATACAACACAAACCGTTTGATAAAATATATTTTCCTTGATACCACTTACTATGGAATACTTATCCTTGATTTCTGAGCGCACTTTATAATTCGGTGATTGTTTCTATCTTCTATTGGAGCATGCCAAGAATTTAGACTTTGGATGTTTTTTTGTAAGCGATTATACCATTTGAATGGTGATATTAGATATTATGCGTTCGTTATGAAGAATGGCTTTAAGTTAGATGATCTTGGGGGCTATTTTTTTTATATATTTTAAATTTGATTGCTTTTCATTAAGCTTCATTTTTCTATATTGAAAAAACGCATATAAATGAAATAAACTCAAACTTTGGTTCTCATTGAAGTTGGAGCTGTTGTCCCTTGGAGATGTAGGTTGCAAACGTGGAGCTTAAAGTTTCTCTGTTCTTCTCATCAGTTTTTTTTTATAAAATAAATTAATTTATCGTGCTCTATCCGTGTAGAGCTTACTTTAGTTTACAAGAAAGAAAAGGAAACCCATTTGAATTTTGCTCCACATCAAGCAATTGGAGTTTTAAAAGTTTGTTCATGCTTATTGGTACATTATTCCAATAGAGGATTAAGAAATAGTAGGGACATTATAAAAGGATAGCATCATTTAAAATGTGAAGGATAAATTTTCGAAAGACATAACTTGTAAGAAACCTCATTATAAAATGTTCTTGAAAGGAGATGTGAACAATTGCCTTGTCATTTTGAAGCCTGCATGACATTTTCATAGAAAGAGTCATATTGTTGCTTGGTGACTTGATGGAAATGAGGCTTATAACACAGTTCTGTTTACTATAGGTATTTTTTATGTATACCTTCACAGTTTGAAGTCTTGAGATAATATGATCAATATTCACCAACGAAACATATTATATGCCAAGTCCGCTAGTAACAGGATTTTAACTATGAAAGTACTTTATTTTCACGTGTACACACACAAGTAATCACACGCTCCTTAGATAGACATACACCATGTCTATATCTCTTTCGAAAATTTCATGTTGCCGACATTGGTGAACTTGTGTCCCTAAATAACACCCGGCTATCTTACCCAATCATTAGTTACATCAAAATCAATCATGAGAAAGTCTAGTTCCCTTGTTCTCTATTATAATGTTTTGGTCCTAACACCTCTTAGAGGTAGTAGTCTGTACCCTAATAAAACCGTTTAGCATAATATTTAATTCAATTAATACACTTTTGCCCATGGTTCATTGCGAGTTGAGAGCTTGCTTGTTCTGCAAGTCTAATTTGATTCTAAGGCCCTATTTTCACTCATTTAGATTACATACTCTTTTTGATTCTAAAGCCAAAGATCGCAATCTTTGCAATATTTGTAGAACTATAGGCTTTAGATTTTGGCTTCTTGATGGATAACAATTGGTGGTGTACAAACTGAACTCTCAGGTTGGAAAGAACATATAATACTTGGAATTTTTTGTTATTGAACAATATTGTTCATTACCTGCTTTATATATTTGAATCTCTTCACTGATAAAGTATGGAATTATTCTTCCAAGTTAATCGTGCTTTGCTTCTGTGTCTTGCCAATTCAGGCTCTTGAGGCTTTTGAGGGTTCACTTATAGATTATTCTAAAAAACTTTCCACATGTGACTGTAATATGTATACCTTATTGGTAGACATCTTGTTTTTGTATAAGTTCATCTCCTCTAGCAGATTCTTGAGGCAGAATATTTTAAAACAACTGGATTTGCCAGTCTCAGTTTATTCAAAACAGTACCCTTGTATGTTCTACATGATCCTTAATAGTTTCTATTTCTTTTCCTTGTAGATGGCATGATGCTGGAACTTATGATGTTAACACAAAAACTGGTGGTCCAAATGGCTCAATTAGGTTTGAAGAAGAGTACACTCACGCTGCAAATGCTGGCTTGAAAATAGCTATTGATCTTTTAGGTAAGCTAATATCTCGACATCATAAATTCTATAGACCAGGTTATATTGTCCACTGTAGATAATTCAGATATTCCTTTATTTTTCCTTCATTGATAAATCCATGAAAGAGCAGTGATGCGTTTTTGTTTTCATTACAGCTAAAGAAAATTAGAATTTTTATGATATATATAGAAAGTTTCAAAGGGGGGCCTTTCTTTAGGAATTATATCTAACATCTTTAGTAGCTATGGACATTAAATTCACTGCAATATTTCACTATTGTTGGTGTATCTGAAATGAGAATGTTGAAACGGATGAGTTGAAATACTTTAAAAACAGAATAAGAAATGTGTGTTTTCGTAAAGGGTTTGAGTTTGATTCCATCAAGGATAATATGAAAGATAACCGATTGAGATGATTTGGATGTGCAATGGAGGCAAATACATTGATCAGGCAAGAGAAGTGATGAGGGCAAGAAGTAAATGGACATGGATAGGAACGGTCAAAATAAGCTATACTAGTTATCAATTTAATTGAGGAGACGACCTTAACGGAAGAACTGATTTATGTAGCCGACCATAAAAGTTTGGGATGAAGGCTTGTTGTATGTATGTATATATGTATCCATTCTTTTATATTGCAACATGATCTTCTCTACATCCCTCAAGTTTGGGGTGATGAGTAGTCCATAATAACATAATTTTTTTTTTTTTGGTATATCAGCTTTGCAAACTTTATGTGCTTATCGATCTGACATGTTAAGCCATTGTTGACTGGATATTCAAGTGAGATTTTATTAACTCTCTCGGTCATATGTGTCCTTTTCCATTGTTTTCGAAAAGCTTACATAATATGCATATTTGTGTTCAGGATGTCTATTTATATCTTGCAGTATGTATGCATATGCATCATAACATACTTTATTGACACTCTCACACACAAACAAGAACTTACTCCCTATAAAAATATAATTTATGTCTCTGCAACCAAACCTTTTGAAGGTTATGCATGATTACTGACATCCAATTCTTTTCTCTTCTGATACCAGAGCCAATTAAGCAAAAACATCCTCGGATCACTTACGCAGACCTTTATCAGGTATTTGGATCTTTCGCTTTCACAATTCTATTATACATGATTAGAAATCGTGTTTTATTTCAGAGTTGATAGAATTCATGAAAGGAGAGCAAGATTTTTTTATAAAAAAAACTCTTAATACAATTATAGGAGCCTAACAGTTTCATCTCTTCTTGGGTTTGGGCATTGAGATATATTCTGATAAGTGAAGCATGGTATATGGTGAAATTTGTGAACAAGAAAAATTCAGTGAAACACCATTGATTGTAGGCCAGATAAGACAATTGATGTAATTGGCAGACTTTATCTTAACAGCTGTCGAACTTCATCAGTAGTCTTCTGGACTTGATTAAGATTTCAGCCCATTTAGGATCTGGCGGTTTTCGCATATACGAAACATTACTCATTTTATTCGTGGTTAAGTTGTGTTCAGATGAATCTTGATTGTGAGTGATGTGTTCTTCCTACCCTTCCTGTAATTTAAATAAAAATGCAGAAAGGCAGCGACATTTATTTTATGCAGACGTTTTGTAATAAATCTTCAGGCAGAAAGCGGTAAACTAATTCAAATCATGCAAATGAATTTTTATGGAGTTAGGCTAAGGTCAGTGGTACGATACGCTGGAGGTCAATTATGCTTATAAGACACTATAAACATTTTTTTCGTGCCCGATTTAGCGAGACATTAAGCATTAGAAATTAATGGGCCGTTATCTTTTATTATATATGCTAGAGCAAAAAATTATAGGAGACAATTATATATCCCATTATATTCTTCTTTATTCCGGGATGCATGCCCCGAACAATTAGTTTAATTTGGTATCAGTCCATCTAGAAGGTTGATATATGTTATAAGCCTCTATGTTGGTAGCTTTATCTATATTAAGTCCTTATGGGGAACCTCGTACTATGAGCCTTTTGGGGTCCCGTTTAGACAGGTCTAATGTTGCTGTAAAGGAACTCATAAAGTGGGGCTTTTCCATTGTTAAGGACTTGTCTCAAATATCAAGATAGCGGCAGGACTAATAATCTATTTGTTCGCAACCTATACCCTAATTCTTAAAACTCTTATTATATTTGAATTGTTTGGTAAAACATTAATATCAAGTTATTGAGGTAAAAATTATTTCGACTGGATTTGACTAGTAAGCAAGTATGAACTAACTTGTTGCCGCTTGCGAAGACTTTTCCTGGTCTATCCGTGTTAATGAACTTCGAATAAATTGTTTGGAAATCAAATGCCATGGTGTGTTAACTCTCAGGAGTAATGGTTTTGTGAGTAATGTAACAGATAGAATTGCTGAATCTTACCTATGACATTTCTTTTCTTTCTTTTTCTTTTTTCTTTTTTTGTTTTGTGTGTGGATGGGTGGGTGGGTGGGGGGGGGGTAAGCGGTATCCAGTAAACGGATGCAAAGATAGCAATTAACAACAAGTGTTAGAAAGAACATATTCTAGCTTGAAATAGAATAAATTCATTTTTACAAACTCAAAAATCAGGGAAACTTTGATGGTTTTTTTTCTTCAAGTTTTCCTTGAATCTCTTGGAGATGATGAAGCTCCCTGGCAGGTATTAATCAAGTTTTCTTGCAAGGTCAACTTGCCCAATATCTCAATGTGACCTGAACATGAATTCAAGGTCATGAAATTACCAATCAATTGATGCTTCCTAACTCTCCTACCTGGACAATATTTTTAAGTTCTTTAAAACTGAGAATTTTGACCTAGTTGTAAAAGGAACTTATTGGAAACACAATGACAAAGCATGAAAGAGAGGAGAAGCTTAGAAGTACATATCAAGAAGGCCGAGCAGAAAGGATTCTTTCCATACATGTAAAGGGGTGCACTGATAGAGGTTATGTCATTGCTATATATGAAAACAATCTCAAATAATATTAGGATTAAAAAGTGATGTAAAAAAGTGATGTATACTCATCAATCGATACCTCTTTCCATGACTATTTGACTTTTCCAGTAGCCATTATAATGCGGTAGTCATCACCCATCAATAACAAGCCTGAGGAATGTGATATTAATCTTTCTAGTTGTTCATTCCTTTGCAATTTATTTGACAAACCATTTTCATCATCAGCTCGCTGGAGTTGTCGCAGTAGAGGTTACTGGAGGACCGACAATTGACTTTGTCCCCGGAAGGAAGGTGAGTTATGAGGCTTTTCTCTGCAACTTTCTGATAATTTTTTATTCCAAGTTTTGGATAGTAATTAAACTTTTTTTTCTCTTTGTTCAGGATTCTGCATCCTGTCCAAGAGAAGGGCGCCTCCCTGATGCCAAACAAGGTTCAAAAGTGGCACTTAGCTTTATTATATTATTCGGTGCTGGTTTCCTATTATGGCTAAGATTTTTTGAGTGCTAGCTTACATGCCCTAGAGTCTGCTTGTTTAGAGTAATTTTGACTGCAATGCAACAAAACTCTGAACCTTGAGGCGAGGGTTTAGGCAAATTGATGTCTATTAATACAGCTCTACAAGGGGAGCAGCACCCTTATTATTTGGCTTAAACCTTGAGTTTTCGGAACACTTCTCTTAAAATCTCTCAAGGGCACACCCGGTGGGATTTGATTTTGGATATCTTTGATACCATTAAGGTCGTCGTGACTGCACTAAAACTTTGAAGTTGTGGTGAGAGTTGAAGGAAATATATATATATATATATATATATATATATATATATATATATATATATATAAAAGTTTCTAACATGCTCTATTAGAGATTGTTACCTGCGTTTTGCGTCATTATCTGCTTTACTGGAAATATCGCAACAATAAATGTCCTCTTAGTGTGACACGGCTCCGCGACACATGTCCATATATGCCACACCTGCAAGATTAACCTTTAATTACTTTAAATAGTATGCCTACAATATGACTATTTTTGACAACATCAAATTGTTTATCTACATTTTTTTTAATCTGAAGCTCTTTTCCTAGAGAATAACGACCAACACATTTAGATTAGTTAAAATACGTATATTCAAATAGCACAGAAAAATTGCAGTGTTTCCTTGGAATTTCATCCTTCCGTTATGAACTCCTTTCAGCGTGTAGGTGCAGCATTTATACATTCTGTCTTAATAGCGAGCAGATCTGTCTACACATATTGCTCTAGGCACAAGCCGAGTCTCCCAATAAAAATGGAGAAAGTCGATGTAGCTTGGATGAATGCAAATGGTTTTTGAATGAGGGAGTGTGTTTGAGATTGAGTTTTTTTATGGAATAAATGCATGGAATGAGGATACCCTATCGTTACTTAAATTGAGTTTTCGATAGAACTAGTCTCTAGATATTTAGAAAAAAACTCAATTATCTGTTGAATAATTGTTCTCAAGATTATCCATATAACTGCTCTGGCAATGGCTACTTGACGGGAGTAATTTAGACATTCATCACATCAAAGTTTGGAGCTTAACAATACTTCATGGTGGTCATTATTTGACCTTTTTATGACATTTCTTCATTTAGGCCAGGGAGTTCTTGATCTTACGTTCTCAATATTCAGAGGACCATTATCAACTTGTATATTTATTATTTATTTTAGGTCCAGAGCACCTGAGGGATGTTTTCTACCGTATGGGTTTGTCTGACAAAGATATCGTGGCACTCTCAGGTGCCCACACCCTGGTATGAAAATTTCATAAATTTCACAACTGATTTAATATTTTAGACACAAATTTTTTGATTATTTTATCTTTTTGAGGCTTACAGGGAAAAGCTCATCCTGAGAGGTCAGGCTTTGATGGTGCATGGACTAAAGAACCTCTCAAATTTGACAATTCATACTTTATGTAAGAATATATCCCATGAATAATTTATCTTCTGTTTCAAGTTGTTTCGAACGTGAAAAAGAAAATTTACTTTAAATTCTTCACAATATCTCAGAGAATTGCTGAGAGAGGAGTCGGAGGGTCTTCTGAAGCTTCCTACTGATAAGGCTTTAGCGGAAGATCCTGTCTTCAGAAAGTATGTGGAGCTGTATGCAAAGGTAACAATTGAAATAACAAAATACTGAAATGATTTCCTTAGAAGCTTTTGTATGTGGTGAAATTTTACTAAATCTTAGCATTTTTTTTATAAAAGAATTACCATAAACTTTATTGTTTACAAATAATTCCACGAACTTCATTAATTGCAAAAAATACCATGAAATATCAGCGATTTTCATGTACAAATATTTGTGGTTCCAATTTTGTAAAACACTACTCGGTCTCTATTCAGTTCACCAGTGCATAACGCACTAACTGATTTATGCACCGTATAATCAGAATATGCGGAATATATATTTAAAATAATTTGATATGTCGAGAAAAAATTAAGAAGACAAAACATGATAGGCCAATTGGAAGAAAAAAGAAAAGCACTCTGCCTTATATATTGGATATTGAGTTCGTATATCATGTTTTGGATATTGTGTAGGCTATGCATATCATATATATGTGTGATTATATGGCTTTTTGTCTGTAAATTTTGTTGAGGACCGATTTTGTGATCATTCACCCTTTTACTACTATTTAATACGATTGCTAGCCGAGAACTCTCAAGGGGCTTTGGAACCTTGTTTTACAACACTCATGGTATTGATTGAAGACCAAGTTGAAATTCGGTGTATGATATTTAGTTGAAAATGCCAAGGATCAGTAGTATTTATTTGCAGATGACTTGAGTGCATGGCAGTAGTTTGTTGTCTTTATCAAAAGAATGTTGATAGTTCATGGTATTCAAGTGAAAACTTACCTTGTGTTTCTAATGTCTTCGCTGCATTACCTTTTTCACCCTCTTTTCCCCCGGTTTCGGCAGGACGAGGATGCTTTCTTCAAGGATTATGCAGAATCACACAAGAAACTTTCCGAACTGGGCTTCACCCCTCCTCGAGCTGCCACGGGCTCCAAATGCAATGTAAAGAATAGTGTGATATTAGCTCAGAGTGCTGTTGGAGTCGCGGTTGCTGCTGGGGTGGTGGTCCTGAGCTATTTATATGAAAACTCCAGGAAAACAAAATGAGTGTAGACGGATAGACGTACAATTGAATAATGTATTATGGGAGAGAAAAAAAAGTTTAATGTAGCTATGCTGTATAAATAAATAGCCCGGTTTTGCTCAATATGGAATTTGCTTCGTCGGTTAGCTAAACTCAACCCTCGTGGAAGGCGTTTGACCCATTAAAACCTACATGTATTAAGTTGCCTTGCATGTTTTTTATTTCCTCCCAATGTTTTCTATACTTGTGGATCGTGTTCAATGTTTATTGGCCAATTTCAATATTAAAAGAATTAATATGCCGTGTTGGTTGCATACCTTAAATTCGCATTTCCTTTTCTTTCTTAGGATGCTGTATTTTTGCCAGAATCTTCAATTTTTGGGGATAACAACAATTAGAGTTTGGTGTTGCACATGTGGCAAAAGGAGCAACTTGTTATTTGGTTTGCATCTTATGTAGTCAAAGCCCTATCGACCCACATAAGAGAAGATCAGGATCAAATTCTTTTGGCTTCTTGTGAAACAGACTATATTCACTCACTTAACCAAGTTGTGCTTTACCTAATTGCCGAGTTAGGTAGGTACACAAGACTACAAAGCATAATAACTGTTTGCAAATGCGATTTGACCCACACTTGAAGACACCATTAACCTCATCAGACGGATTTCTCCTTTTGCATCTCAGTTCGGATATCATCAATCCTTTAGTTGCTGTTTCCATATCAGTTCATTTCTTTGTTTTCTTCACGAAAATATTCCTGGTGCAGGGACGGGGAATATTCATTCTTTTGGATTTTTGTTTCGAATTTATCATCAGACAAATACGTGAATTCCAATTTTGGAGCAATAGAATCATTGGAGTAGATACGTAGCCCTAAATCGGTCAAATTTTTAATTATGTATCTCGTTTTCAAATGATTGTCACTGCTCATTTTGATCTTCAATCATGTGTTTTCTTTTCATTGTATATTTGCATCTAATCACTGCAAAACAGACTATTTTTATAAAATAGTACTATCTATACAATTCTAAATCAATGGGGAGAATGCATCACATGAAAAATTAGTGCATCTATTTAGACATGCACCTCGGTTCTTAATATTTAAAAGTTTAATGCGTAGTTGAGTTGTTTTCTTATATATATTTCAATGTTCCATGTTTTCTCGTTAAGACCATTAAGGGATATTGAGTTTTTTTTTCTGAAGGGGAGATGATTTCCTACTTATCACCCTACTCACAAATTCGGCGGTCGGCGTTAATTTGGTGAGTTCGAAAATTTGGATTCGGAGAACTATTCGGAAAATATCGGTAAGTATTCGGAAAAGATTCGGGAAATATACGTGAAATGTTCGGAAGGATTTTGAGAAAGAAATTAATATATGAGGTGCTGGGTTTTGATGTTGTGAATTATTCGCCGATTTTGCAAATTATTCATGAATAATTCGTGAATAATTCGAATCGAGATTTAATCGGCCGTTCAAAAATTTACGAATTATACATGAATTCATGAATATTGTGACTTTGCCACACTGTGAAAACCAACAAATTTATCTACCACTTCCATTGGAAAGAGAGAACAAGAACCATGTGAAGTCGGAAATTGTAAGGGGAAGGTAAATCTAAGATCCTCCGCCACAAGCCAAAACCGCAAGGAGCAATGAGTTTGGCTTGGGTCTAATCATGAGCCAATTATAATAAGATGATAAGCTTTTTCTTTATACAGTTTGCACAATTATATTGGTTGGGTGATCTGGTTCCGACCATGAATTGGATTTTCTTGTCTTTTATACAAATTCTTAATTTTATTTTTTCGGTTGACGTAACGCTAATATGATACCGTTGCTTAAATGACAACCAGAGTACATGCTGCAATAGGCGTCAAGCAATGACAATGAATAGGTCTTCTCACGTTTTGTTAGCTTTTACCAAATTCAATCCAAAACGGTTAACATGTCGTATATCTATTTAAAAAAGCGGCAACATTCATGTATGTATCAACAACCTAAAACCCAAACTTAAATTCAGCGTCTTTCTGGTCTGCAACTAACGAAGTTTTGACCACACGATGGACCACTCTTTAGATTTTCCGCTCGATTCACTTCAATTTTCGATTAATGGCTAAAGGTAAGAACAAGGAGAACAAAAAAGGGACTCTGTCACCTCTTACATAAAATGATGATGGGGAAAATTCTTCGGGAATAGGAGCTAGCAGTGGGCATAAGGGTGAAAATTCATATTTTTGGAACACAAAAATTGGTGCAACTTAAATCTTTGTGGCTAGATTTCCTAGCGTTTACTGGAACTGAGAATGTTTTGGCCTGGGTAAGGCAAGTGCTCCAGATTTTTTCATATTATGATATAAATCCTCTTGAATGTGTCCAAGTCTGTTGCTTTTATCTCAAGGAAGAAGTGTTGCAGTGGCGCAATTGGATCCAGATCAATGTTGAGAACTATATTGATTGAGAAATTTTCAAAGAAGAGGTAACTACTAGATTTGGCCCAAGTGAGATGTCTAGGCTTTTTGAGGAATTTACAGACCTCAAACAATTCCATACAGTGAGAGAATACTTAAGTAAGTTTGAGCAACTCCTGAGTTTGTTGGAAAAACTGCTAGCAATTTATGTTGAAGATATAATTGCAACAAGGCCTTAGCTTTATCCTACAGGTGCAATTCTTAGGAGCAATGCAGTCTGAACCATCAGCACAAAAACCACCTGAGGAATTACAAGGCATTTTGAACCAATTCAGTGATGTTTTTTCTGACCCCACAGGCCTACTTCTAGCAAGACTCTTTGATCACAAAATACCCCTGACAGAAGGCTCAAAAAATATTTGCATGATACCTTACAGACATTCCTATCATTTGAAGAATGAAATCGAGAGATTAGTCTGTGGCTCTTGGAGAATGTGTATTGACTACAGGGGCTTAAATCATCAAACGGTGAAGGATAAATTTCCTGGTGAAGTTACACGGGTCTGTGGTTTTCTCTAAGCTAGATTTGAGGTCAGGGTATCATCAAATTATAATGCAAGATGAAGATATACATAAAACAGCCTTTAGAACTCATGAAGGCCGCTGCGAGTTCTTGGTGATGCCTTTTGGCTTTACAAATGCTCCATCTACCTTTCAAGCATTAATGAACCACATTTTCAAGCCCTACTTGAGAAAGTTTATCTTTGGTGTTTTTTGATGGCATATTAATATATAGTAGCAGTTGGAAGGAGCATATAAAACATGTAGAGCTAACTCTGGGAATCTTGAAGAAAAACCAGCTCTATGCCAAATTATCTGAGTGTAGATTTGGGCAAGACCAAGTTGAATACTTAGGCCATGTGGTATTGAGGTGGATCGGAGGAAGGTTGAAGCAGTGTAAAACTGGTCTGTTCCTAAAAATCTCAAGTCTTTGAGGGGATTCCTTGGATTTTCAGGTTACTACAAGAAATTTGTGACGGGTTATGGCACTATAGCTAAACCCCTAACTGAATTGTTTAAAATGTGTAACGACTCGGAAATCCCTGTACGTTTGTATCAAGTCCAATGTTAATATGAAGGTGTGTTTATGCTCTGACTATGAGTTATAAGTAATTATTGTTAAATAAAAATAAGAAACAATTTGTAGCTCACTGGTTAAGACTTTCCATGGTTGATATTTAGCCTGTATGTTCGGATCCCATTAGCCCTAATTATTTTAATATCTTTTTTCTTTTAACGTTTTGAAAGCCCAAGAGTTTGCACGGGCATTACACGGAGATACCAAAAGTTTCAACAGAATTAAAGTGGATAAATGAGATATTAAAACTATTTAAAACCCTTGGCATGAATCTCGAGACTCGAACCCACATCTTGGCCGCCTAAAAATTCAAAAAAGCCGTAAATGACGGCTCGGATGTGTCCACATGGATCCGTGCTTCTCCCGTGTGATCTTTGGACTCCCTTCAACCCATTTTTACACTTTAAATCAGCTGAATTAATCCAGAGAGCAGCAGTCTCTTTCCCTACCCCATTACTCTATTTTTAATTCAATTTTTTTAAATTTTTAATTTCACTATATCTCTCCGTATAAATACCTAACCATCCCACCTTACTTCCTATTTCTGAAAATTTCACTAATTTTCTCTCAATAAGTTCTCAAGTTCAAGCTAAAGGAATCAAGTCTATTCGCAACATCGTTCACTTATCGATCTTTCAAATTCGTCCCTCCACGCATTATCAACTCGACATTCTCGCCTTGCAAGTCTCGGTTCCTCAACCAAGACTTCTTCTCTTCTCATTTCTCGTTCGAACACGCAACCCGTAAGTCACCTATCGATCTCTCTTCTTATTCTTCTTCCACCATCGTCATAACACGGTAAAATAAAGTTTAAACAAGACCAAACTTGGACGTTGTAACTTGACATACTCTCTATAATATGTTAACAAGAACAATATAATTTTTCAAGTTATCATTCTTATATGTCTTGACTCATCTAATTCTATATGTATTTTAAAATGAAATTGCTATGGTTAAAGGAAATACTATTGGATATAGTGCTCTCAAGGCAATTATTGTAATTGCATGTAAGCGATTATGATAATTGAAGGAAGGCCTATACAGGTAGAACAGTCTTGCTTGAGGTGATAATATGCAATCTGGTTTGACTTGATTATTGATATGTATACGTTTTACTTGTTATTACGTGTCTTTAATACATAATGATGAAGTTCGTAGGATTCTTGCTTGACTACCAGTATTATGATGGTGATCATATACATGAGAGTTGGGTTAGAATACGTTGCTTGGACCAGATATATCCTATCTACGGATGTAACAACCCTAAATTTCCTATACAAATTTTTTCAAAATATTTTTTTTTAAAACTCCATAAAGGGGTATTTTAGTCTGAGCACAAGATATAAGTAATTATTTTGCTTTTTAATTACAAGTTAAAAGACTGTAACAACTCCATTTTTAGTGTACAAAAATTTGCTTTAAAATTAATGTATACTTGGAGTATTTATTTTTGCTGTTATTACTTTAAGTAATTAATTAGCTCCATAATTACAAGAAGGAGCTTATAGGTTATTGGTAATACCTTGCACTGCTGAACCAAGCTACCAGAGTTCAAATCCCATACCCCATATTATTTTTAATATTATTTTGTTTTGAATTTTTTAGAATACCAACAGTCAACACGTGCTAACTCCCAAAAACCCCACTACACATAGAAAAGTAAATGTTCCAAAGGCTACACCAGACGACTCCCCACCTACCCACCTCCTGCTCGGCCCGACTGGTCCGAGTCGGTCGGCGGACCGGCCGACTCGGGCCGGTGCTCCAGAGGCTACACCAGACGACTCCCCACCTACCCACCTCCTGCTCGGCCCGACTGGTCCGAGTCGGTCGGCGGACCGGCCGACTCGGGCCGGCGCCGCCGGCCGGACTCCGCAAGACGCCCAGGTCCCCAACAAGAAAAATCTGCCTCTTGCTCTACCCAACCCCGCAGCACACTTCAATTCCCCAGATCGTTTCCAGAGAGCTCTTAACACCCCATTTACTCCATTTTATTACAATTTATCACATTATTTCTACATTTTTTTCAATTTAACTCTTCATCTACCCTAACTCTACCCTAACCCTATAAATACCATCCCTACATTCTACCCCCTCACCCTAAAACTCTGAACCAACTCTCAAGAATTCTCTAGAAAATCTTAGTGTGCAATCGAAGTGAGCAAGAGGCGAAACGCCGACGAAATTCCGACGACGACTCTAGGAGCTCCTGGCGACGAAACGACGCACCGGAAGCTACGTTCATTCCATCATTCCTCTTGTCTAGTTCACAACCCGTAAGTCCCAATTCTATCTTCGCTATTCTTATTCTGAAATACGGAATTACAAAACCCGACGGAATCGGAACAAATCCGATTTCCGATTCGGTTTCTTTATAAAACTTCACTTTTCTTTAATACAATTATGCTTAAACCATTACATGTTGACTATTAATTACTAATCAACCATATTGATCAAGTTTCATATCATAAAGTAATTGCTATTTCATTTTACCGTATTTTTCATTTGAATACCACATAGTTTCAATTCTACATTTAACACCATAAAACTTGCTACACCTTTAAGTAGATCACGAGGTAATGACCTACCTGATCACATACTCATATGCAACATAGCACAATACCCTCGGGAATATAGAATACTGGAAATCGACATCTTTACAAATAAATACCATAATTAATAAAACCGTTTTTCCTTAATGATTAGTATTTATACAAATCTTTGCAAAACGCCGCTACAACCCATTTGGGGAACCTGTTCGGGATGGTGCAGATTATCGCATATCCTCTGGCTTAGTAGTGCGAGATGCAGACCTCCGCAAGGAGCATTCGGTCTCGAAAGATTTAAAATACGACATCTTAAGAAAACGAGATTTCTAGAATATTATATATATACAAAAAAATTATTTTCATATAAATATATGCATACGTAACATAAAAATATCTATTTTGAATTATTATAAATATTCCACTTTTTCTAAAAATTTCACAAGAATCAATTTACACTAAAATACCATGAATTCCATACAAATAAATCATTGCAAATAAATACCTTTATTTATGAAATTAGGATATTTTCATTAGAAATATCACAATATAAAATCTACATTCATTACAACTCTAAAGACGAATAATAAATACTTGGGGTGTATTTTGAAAAGTATATAAAAGTATTTTTACATAAAACCCCCTCAAGTTCTATAAATTACCCTAAGGACCCTAATAAATATAGGTTTAAGCGGGACCAATCTCTTGAGCCTCAGGGAGCCAGAGAAGTGGGTGTTTTCCTATTTAAGGTAGACAACTTAATAACAGTGTTATCAACACGGTAATCGTTTTTGAAAAAGACACAAATCCTGCTGCCCATGTGCAGCGGTTACCGATAACATCAAAACAATCAGGACATCAATTTACTTTTCTAATTGTCTGACTCAGTTTGAGTCTCAATATAATCTGACTTGAATATGATTCAAATACAATCTACAATCTACAATCTACAGTCTACAATCTACAATCTACAATTTTCAATGTTACAATTCAACATGAATTTATGAATCCAATTATCAATCTATACAACTTGACTGAACCGAACCATGGATATACATTCCATTTACATGGTTCTCCAGTTATTCCATTTACATGATTCTACGGTTACATCCGTTTACTGATATCATGGTTTCGGTCAGTCATCCAATTATACAATCAATACAATTTATAATACAATACAATACAATACAAACAAGACATCTCGGGGGTTTAAGGGGTAGATTGGTACGGAAGGTGTTAGAAGTGGCACGAGACAGTAAGTCTTAATACACCTAAAATTAATCCAGTTGCTGTTGTACCGTGGCATAAACGGTTCCTTGTACTATACTTGCCTCTAGTCTCCGGCATATAGAGACTCCACTCGTATACACTGGCATTCTTCTGTACCAAGCTACAAACAACAGCGTTAACATCATAATATAATATAACTTTCAAAGCTACCTTCTTATTCTATCTATTCTATTTCTCCCTTATCTTTGGGACTTACCGAGCGACCTGTTCGGTGACGACATTCTTTTTCTTTTTTCTTTGAATGTCGTTAGGTGATCTGAACACGTCAGAGATTGTGCCCACTGCTGAAGACTTGGACCAATTCAGTGAAGACCCCGAGCTCTAGTTCATTGTACACTTTTCCATTTCAGTACTTTTCATTTCTGTTATGCTATTGTTTAGGCATTGCTTTTTATCAGTTGTATTTACTTTCCATGTATTGTACAGAAAGAATGTGAATAAATAAAGTTGCTGTTTTATTATATCTTGTCTCTTGTGCATTTTACTTTTATATTGTTTAGATACGCTTAGCGTATTTACTTCACAGTAAATACGTAGCGGCCTTGTAGCGACCTCTGCCCGTATACTGGGAAGCGGGGCGTGACAGGTTTTGTTGGCGGCCCATGGTGGTCAGAGCTGTATGGAACCCTAAGCAATATAAAACACAAGAACCAGCAACTGAAACATTCTTTACAATCATGTTCCTTAAATCTTACAATTTCATAAACTTTGAATCTGTCCTAACCCAAAATTCCCCCACTTCTTTTACAATCAAACCAAAACCTTCGCATCCTTTCATTCCTTCACACATTTTTCATACACTATCAAGTACTTCTAACACCTTGTAACACCTTAGCAGCCATAGAAGCCAAGACAGTTGACCAAGGTAACACTAGTAATTCACTTTCACATTCTCAAACCCTTGCACCACCTTGTTATTTTTTCACACACTGTCAGTACTCCAGTCACCAAACCTTCCTTGAATTTGTTACACTTTCCTTTTACAAATTTCGAGGATGAAATTTTTATAAGGAGGGTAGAATGTAACAACCCTAAATTTCCTATACAAATTTTTTCAAAATATTTTCTTCAAAATCCATAAAGGGGTATTTTAGCCTGAGCACAAGATATAAGTAATTATTTTGCTTTTTAATTACAAGTTAAAAGACTGTACTAACTCCATTTTTAGTGTACAAAAATTTGCTTTAAAATTAATGTATACTTAGAGTATTTACTTTTGCTGTTATTACTTTAAGTAATTAATTAGCTCCATAATTACAAGAAAGAGCTTGTAGCTCATTGGTAACACCTTGCACTGCTGAACCAAGCCACCAGAGTTCAAATCCCATACCCCCACATTATTTTTAATGTTATTTTGTTTTGAATTTTTTAGAATACCAACAGTCAACACATACTAACTCCCAAAAACCTCACTACACATAGAAAAGTAAATGTTCCAGAGGATACACCAGACGACTCCCCACTTACCCACCTCCTGACTCGGCCCGACTCGTCCGAGTCGGCCGGCGGACCGGCCGACTCGGGACGGCGCCGCCTGCCGGACTCGGCCGGACGGCCGAGTCCCCAACAGGAAAAATCTGCCTCTTCCTCTACCCAACCCCCGTGCACACTTCAATTCCCCAGATCGTTTCCAGAGAGCTCTTAATACCCCATTTACTCCATTTTATTACAATTTATTACATTATTTTTACATATTTTTCAATTTAACTCTTCATCTACCCTAACCCTATAAATACCATCCCTACACTCTACCCTCTCACTCCAAAACTCTGAGCCAACTCTCAAGAATTCTCTAGAAAACCCTAGTGTGCAATCAAAGTGAGCAAGAGGTGAAGCGCCGACGAAATTCCGACGACGACTCTAGGAGCTCCCGGCGACGAAATGACGCACCGGAAGGTACGTTCATTCCATCTTTCCTCTTGTCTAGTTCGCAACCCGTAAGTCCCAATTCTATCTTCGCTATTCTTATTCTAAAATACGGAATTACAAAACCCGACGGAATCGGAACAAATCCGATTTCCGATTCGGTTTCTTTATAAAACTTCACTTTTCTTTAATACAATTATGCTTAAACCATTACATATTGACTATTAATCACTAATCAACCATATTGAACAAGTTTCATATCATAAAGTAATTGCTATTTCATTTTACCGTATTTTTCATTTGAATACCACATAGTTTCAATTCTACATTTAACATCACAAAACTTGCTATACCTTTAAGTAGATCACGAGGTAATGACCTACCTGATCACATACTCATATGCAACATAGCACAATACCCTCGGGAATATAGAATACGGGAAATCGACATCTTTACATATAAATACCATAATTAATAAAACCGTTTTTCCTTAATGATTAGTATTTATATAAATCTTTGCAAAGCGCCGCTACAACCCATTTGGGGAACCCGTTCGGGATGGTGCGGATTATCGCACATTCTCGGGATTAGTAGTGCGAGATGCAGACCTCCGCAAGGAGCATTCGATCTCGAAAGATTTAAAATACGACATCTTAAGAAAACGAGATTTCTAGAATACTATATATATGCAAAAAAATTATTTTCATATAAATATATGTATATGTAACATAAAAAAATTTATTTTGAATTATTATAAATATTCCACTTTTTCTAAAAATGTCACAAGAATCATTTTACACTAAAATACCATGAATTCCATACAAATAAATCATTGCAAATAAATACCTTTATTTATGAAATTAGGATATTTTCACTAGAAATATCACAATATAAAATTTACATTCATTACAACTCTAAAGACGAATAATAAATACTTGGGGTGTATTTTGAAAAGTATATAAACGTATTTTTACATAAAACCCACTCAAGTTCTATAAATTATCCTAAGGACCCTAGTAAATATAGGTTTAAGCGGGACCAATCTCTTGAGCCTCAGGGAGCCGAAGAAGTAGGTTCTTGCTTATTTAAGGTAGACAACTTAACAACGGTGTTATCAACACGGTAATCGTGTTTGAAAAAGACACAAATCCTGCTGCCCATGTGCAGCGGTTACCGATAACATCAAAACAATCAGGACTTCAATTTACTTTTCTAATTTTCCGACTCAGTTTGATTCTCATTATAATCTGACTTGAATATGATTCAAGTACAATCTACAATCTACAGTCTACAATCTACAATCTACAATGTTACAATTCAACATGAATCCATGAATCCAATTATCAATCTATACAACTTGACTGAACCGAACCATAGATATACATTCCATTTACATGGTTCTCCAGTTATTCTATTTACATGATTCTACGGTTTCATCCGTTTACTGATATCATGGTTTTGGTCAGTCATCCAATTATACAATCAATACAATTTACAATACAATACAATACAAACAAGACATCTCGGGGTTTAAGGGGTAGATTGGTATGGAAGGTGTTAGAAGTGGCACGAGACAGTAAGACTTAATACACCTAACATGAATCCAGTTGCTGTTGTACCGTGGCATAAACGGTTCCTTGTACTATACTTGCCTCTAGTCTCCGGCATATAGAGACTCCTTTAGTATACACTGGCATTCTTCTGTACTAAGCTACAAACAATAGCGTTAACATCACAATATAATATAACTTTAAAAGCTACCTTCTTATTCTGTTTATTCTATTTCTCCCTTATCTTTGGGACTTACCGAGCGACTTTTTCGCTGACGACATTCTCTTTCTTTCTTCTTTGAATGTCGTCAGGTGATCTGGACACGTCAGAGATCGAGCCCACTGCTGAAGACATGGACCAATTCAGTGAAGACCCCGAGCTCTAGTTCATTGTACACTTTTCCATTTCAGTACTTTTCATTTCTGTTATGCCATTGTTTTGACATTGCTTTTTATCAGTTGTATTTACTTTCCATGTATTGTACAGAAAGAATGTGAATAAATAAAGTTGTTGTTTTATTATATCTTGTCTCTTGTGCATTTTACTTTTATATTGCTTAGATACACTTAGCGTATTTACTTCACAGTAAATACGTAGCGGCCTTGTCGCGACCTCTGTCCGTATACTGGGAAGCGGGGCGTGACAGGTTTTGTTGGCTGCCCATGCAGGTCAGAGCTGTATGGAACCTTAAGCAATATAAAACACAAGAACCAGCAACTAAAACGTTCTTTACAATCATGTTTCTTGAATCTTACAATTTCATAAACTTTGAATCTGTCCTAACCCAAAATTCCCCCACTTCTTTTACAATCTTACCAAAACCTTCGCATCCTTTCATTCCTTCACACATTTTTCATACACTATCAAGTACTTCTAACACCTTGTAGCACCTTAGCAGCCATAGAAGCCAAGACAGTTGACCAAGGTAATACTAGTAATTCACTTTCACATTCTCAAACCCTTGCACCACCTTGTTATTTTTTCACACATTGTCAGTGCTCCAGTCACCAAACCTTCCCTGAATTTGTTACACTTTCCTTTTACAAATTTCGAGGACGAAATTTTTATAAGGAGGGTAGAATGTAACAACCCTAAATTTCCTATAAAAAATTTTTCAAAATATTTTTTTCAGAATCCATAAAGGGGTATTTTAGCCTGAGCACAAAATATAAGTAATTATTTTGCTTTTTAATTACAAGTTAAAAGACTGTAACAACTCCATTTTTAGTGTACAAAAATTTTCTTTAAAATTAATGTATACTTGGAGTATTTACTTTTGCTGTTATTATTTTAAGTAATTAATTAGCTCTATAATTACAAGAAGGAGCTTGTAGCTCATTGGTAATACCTTGCACTGCTGAACCAAGCCACCAGAGTTCAAATCCCATACCCCACATTATTTTTAATATTATTTTGTTTTGAATTTTTTAGAATACCAACAGTCAACACGTGCTAACTCCCAAAAACCCCACTACACATAGAAAAGTACCACCTCCTGACTCGGCCCGACTCGTCCTAGTCGGCCGGCGGACCGACCGACTCGGGCCGGCGCCGCCGGCCGGACTCGACCGGACGGCCGAGTCCCCAGCAGGATAAATTTGCCTCTTCTTGTACCCAACCCCCCTGCACACTTCAATTTCCCAAATTGTTTCCAGAGAGCTCTTAATACCCTATTTACTCCATTTTATTACAATTTATCACATTAGTTTTACATTTTTTCAATTTAACTCTTCATTTAACCTAACCCTATAAATACCACCCCTACACTCTACCCTCTCACCCAAAAACTCTGAGCCAACTCTCAAGAATTCTCCAGAAAATCTAGTGTGCAATCGAAGTGAGCAAGAGGCGAAGCGCCGACGAATTCCGACGACGACTCTAGGAGGCGGTGAAACGACGCACCGGAAGCTACGTTCATTCCATCTTTCCTCTTGTCTAGTTCGCAACCCGTAATTCCCAATTCTATCTTCGCTATTCTTATTCTAAAATACGGAATTACAAAACCCGACGGAATCGGAACAAATCTGATTTCCGATTCGGTTTCTTTATAAAACTTCACTTTTGTTTAATAAAATTATGCTTAAACCATTACATATTGACTATTAATCACTAATCAACCATATTGATCAAGTTTTATATAATAAAATAATTGCTATTTCATTTTACCGTATTTTTCATTTAAATACCACATAGTTTCAATTCTACATTTAACATCACAAAACTTGCTATATCTTTAAGTAGATCACGGGGTAATGACCTACCTCCTCACACACTTATATGCAATATAGCACAATACCCTCGGGAACATAGAATACGGGAAATCGATATTTTTACAAATAAATACCATAATTAATAAAACCGTTTTTCCTTAATGATTAGTATTTATAAAAATCTTTGCAAAGCGCCGCTACAACCCATTTGGGGAACCCGTTTGGGATGGTGCGGATTATCTCACATCCTCGGGCTTAGTAGTGCGAGATGCAGACCTCCGCAAGGAGCATTCGGTCTCAAAAAATTTAAAATACGACATCTTAAAAAAACGAGATTTGTAGAATATTATATATATACAAAAAAAATTATTTTCATATAAATATATGTATATGTAACATAAAAATATCTATTTTTAATTATTATAAATATTCCACTTTTTCTAAAAATGTCACAAGAATCATTTTACACTAAAATACCTTAAATTCCATACAAATAAATCATTGCAAATAAATACCTTTATTTATGAAATTAGGATATTTTCATTAGAAATATCATAATATAAAATCTACATTCATTACAACTCTAAAGACGAATAATAAATACTTGGGTGTATTTTGAAAAGTATATAAAAGTATTTTTACATAAAACCCCCTCAAGTTCTATAAATTATCCTAAGAACCCTAGTAAATATAGGTTTAAGCGGGACCAGTCTCTTGGGCCTCTGGGAGCCGGAGAAGTGGGTGCTTGCCTATTTAAGGTAGACAACTTAACAACGGTGTTATCAACACGGTAAGCGTTTTTGAAAAAGACACAAATTCTGCCGCCCATGTGCAGCGGTTATCGATAACATCAAAACAATCAGGACTTCAATTTACTTTTCTAATTGTCTGACTCAGTTTGAGTCTCATTATAATCTGACCTGAATATGATTCAAGTACAATCTACAATTTACAATCTACAGTTTACAATCTACAATCTACAATCTTTAATGTTACAATTCAACATGAATCCATGAATCCAATTATCAATCCATACAACTTGACCGAACCGAACCATGGATATACATTCCATTTACATGTTTCTCCAGTTATTATATTTACATGATTCTATGGTTACATTAGTTTACTGATATCATAGTTTCGGTCAGTCATCCAATTATACAATCAATACAATTTACAATACAATACAATACAATACAAACAAGACATCTCGAGGTTTACGGGATAGATTGGTACGGAAGGTGTTAGAAGTGGCACGAGACAGTTAGACTTAATACACCTAACATGAATCCAGTTGCTGTTGTACCGTGGCATAAACGGTTCCTTGTACTATACTTGCCTCTAGTCTCCGGCATATAGAGACTCCTTTCGTATACACTGGCATTCTTCTGTACCAAACTACAAACAACAGCGTAAACATCACAATATAATATAACTTTAAAAGCTACCTTCTTATTCTGTCTATTCTATTTATCCCTTATCTTTGGGACTTACCGAGCGACCTGTTCGATGACGACATTCTCTTTCTTTCTTCTTTGAATGTCGTCAGGTGATCTGGACACGTCAGAGATCGAGCCCACTGCTGAAGACATGGACCAATTCAGTGAAGACCTCGACCTCTAGTTCATTGTACACTTTTCCATTTCAGTACTTTTCATTTATGTTATGCCATTGTTTAGGCATTGCTTTTTATCAGTTGTTTTTACTTTCCATGTATTGTACAGAAAGAATGTGAATAAATAAAGTTGTTGTTTTATTATATCTTGTCTCTTGTGAATTTACTTTTATGTTGCTTAGATACGCTTAGCGTATTTACTTCACACTAAATACGTAGCGGCCTCGTCGCGACCTCTGCCCGTACACTGGGAAGCGGGGCGTGACAACGGAGAAGGACTTATTGCGATGCCCCGGAATCTACCCATCAGTATACGCGTCCTTGTTCGAGTACCCCAAGACTCAATCTTAGTGGGTTAAAATATTGGCGGAATAGTGGAACCCGGCGACGAGCACCTTCATGCTATCGGACCATAAGGCGCCCATATCTCTACTAGAGTTCCAAAAGATCTCTGGCTTGCCTGTTATTGGGGAACACTATGAAGAGATAGTGCCCCATGATGAATTCGTCTTTCCGGTGGCCTTGACTAAGGGCGAATTGTCAGACGAGAACGCCATTACTCCTATCCGTGCGGATCTTCAAAATGTGTTAGAAATATTTAAAGAGCTGGATATACTGTCTAAATGATAGGGTGTCACTTTTGACATATTTATAGCCAGATTTGTGCGCCCAAGTATTTTAAAAGACGCCAGCGGTGGCTTTGCGAATCTCAAAAATCTTTTCGGTCTAAGCAAAGAAAGACTATGCGATGATGAGGCTTCATTAGAAGAATTCTTCCTTCCCGGAAATTCTTCCCTCTGACTCGAGGATATCACTGCACTGGGAATCGACAAAGACTTCTCTCAGCTTGCGGGGGCTCCTAATATTAGAAGAGTACACCTATTATGCTTATTGAATAGTTTTCTTCCAAACCTTAGGCTGGTGCCGAAAGGCAAGGAAGGAAGATAACCAATTAGTCTAAGTATGGTGTACAGAATGTAAGATGTAGAGACATATAAAGAGATAGAAGTGAGGACAAAAAATTGTAACTACCGTCATGGATCTGAATAGTGGAAGTGGCATTACTGGGAATACTTGGCCACCTACTTGAAATATTTCCATGTTTCATTTTTATTGTGCGGTGTTAATTGAAAATTGCTTTCCCAATTATATTCCCACTCCAGGGTATGTATTTACCAGACTTGATTCTCACATCTGTATGGCGTTACAGATGCTGAGTGGGAGTAGGATATTGGGAACTGGGTGATTAGATCCTTGATATCAGAATTCTTTGTAATTGGTGATATTTGAGGAAGTCACTTGGGTTTTACCGAACGTCAAATATTTGGTTTTGACTATCCGTTGTTATGCATTAATTTCAAACTGATATATCTGTACGTTTATTTTATAAAATGAGATATAACTTTTTGAAATTATGTTTATAACATTTACTTTTATCGGTTGATGATCAGATAAGGTGCATTCAATAACGGTGTAATTCTTCTTAACCATAATACATTTTTCAACTTACGACGCACAGGGTTTGAGTTATTAAACTCAGAGAACTTATACAAAGTATTGTATGTTGTCCAATGTCTATTAGGATAAGGGGTTGGTACTTATACTATATTCTGTTTACTTATGACTTCTATAGTTTTAGACACACATTTCGTTGAAATACAAGGTTCAAATTTTGAGAAGTTACAGGTATAAAAATAAAGTAGAGAACTTTACGTTGGAAGTATCAGGATTCTTTGAGGTGATTGAAGGTGTAGATACTTATGCTAGGTATTCCGTCATAAGTAATACATTTGATAACTTGCTTCTCTCTCAGGTTACTTATCCGTGGGTGCACTCCTTGATGGGTAATGCTACTTGGCCTTCTTCTATTTAGTCGATATGCACAGAAAACAACTGCATGTTTTTTGAATTTGATTCCAATTAAATTAGTGCATTTGTTTCTGTCACGACCCAGAAAAGGCACGTGACTGGCACTTGAATCATGTGAAGTCTATAGGATCCCACCTAATTCAAGTAAGCCAAAAGCCCGGAAATCTAAATCTTTTTAGGGAAAATAATAGTGGAGGTGAAGTTTTGAAATAACGGTGTAATGAAATCAAGTTCTTCTTTTACAAGTAAAGCAATAACATAAGAAAATATAAAGTTTGTATCTATCTTGAAAATATTTTCGTCATTCGAAATTTGTGCAGCATCTCTTTTGTAAATTTTAACCTGAAAACAATACAAGCAATAATAATAATAGGCATCCCCAAGCGGGAGCTAGCTCTTCGCTAATTGGCGGAAACAGCCACGCAAGTATATAAATATACAACGCCGAAGGTGAGGATCAAACACAGAAATAAAGTAAAGAAACCGAAACATCATCAAGAAGAACCAGAATAAAGAATAAATACATGAGCGTGACTCTAAGTCTGAAAGAATATACAAGTCGAGTTTTCTAAGTCTACTAAATATATAAAGTCCGGTTGATGGAGCTTTTAACTAAATACAACTGAATAATATAAAAGTGCAAACGGTGGTTACGATGCAAGTGTATCCCACCTAACAATGCAATCACCTTGAAGAAAACGGTGTGCTAGCAAGCCGCTACTGGATCTGTGCGGTCAAACCTGCAAAAAAATTGTGGCACAACGGGGGTGAGTTGCCAACTTGTGAGTAGAAGATATCGGCGGGTAGAAACCGAATGCATGACGCTCTCCTAGGCCATACAATAATATATTAATAATATAGTGACATCGAGTGATAACAAGGGTAACAATATAAGCATAAGTGTGATATCAAAGTACTTGTGTCCGTGTCATAAAGTAGTAACATATTATGTGTATCATGTATGAATGCATCATCCAACGTGTGTCCAGCAACGACACACTAAATCATGATAAAACCTGAGCGCCAAGTATCGACACTCGAAAACATCATGAAAACCGTCCCTATCAGCGACACATAATCCTCATATCTCGGGCTCCGTCTGTCCGGATCAACCCCATATCATCTGATCTCATGACTACGGTCGGTATCCTTCGGATATCCACCGTGCCAAACTATCATCGGTCGGTAGTGCTCCCCTGTCGGGCTCAACATCTCTCTATACGATCTTCATGCCCCGGGGTACCGCACCGGCTCCACCATGTACTCGCAGACGGTGTCTCCTCTCTCCTCGAATCGGGTAAACATATATGCTCAGAACCGAGAAATCTCATGGTGGACGCCACACATCATATCATGAGAAACCGTATTTTTCTTTTAAATTGAGCATAAGTTTTCAAATTCACATGCGGTTTCCCAAATCCAGAAATCTCATGAAAAATCGAAATGTCATAATCATGAGTCAATAATGAGCAAATGAATACCGGCATAGAGCCAATCTACAGTGCATAACCAGAATATATATATACATATATATATATATATATACACACACACACACACACATACATACATACATACATATATATATATATATATATAAATGCATGTGACATCTAAGTAAGAAATGCAAAGTCTAAACTCGCATGTGAGAGCAAGAATGCTAACAATACTACTAAGCTATAATTTATCAGGTTATACGAATGAAGTAACGGTTCCCTAATGAGTACGTGGCATGGCAATTACCGATGATGATGTGTGTGATCCGGCAAGCAAATACGTGCAACATACGCATCATCGGTAATGGTGCATGTGTCATAGCATACGAGATCATAACAGCTAATGAAAAGAACATGTATATATAACTGCAATGAGAACAATATGAGCATGGCGGGAAAGTGAACAGTAAAAGCAACAATAAGATATATAAGTCTATATACGAGCCAAACAGTTATCGTATTGAAAATAGTACGAATCGTTATTTCTTTTTAGAAAAGTAGGGGATACGGTGTTTTTGAGAAAAAAGATATCTTTTGAAAATCCATAGCGTCCCTTAGGTCGCTCTTTGAAGATACCTACGATTCGTTGGTTTAAAAAATAGGTATGACTCTAATTCTATTCTAACTTCTACTTAAGTAATTAGAAGACTAAACTAAGAACCGATTAGAAAGTGATAAGAAATCTATAACATTTTCTGAGTCGATATATCTAGTAGTCGGCGATCCTGCCTCATAGCATCACGTACGGTATAGTCCATCATACGAACTCCTCGAGTCAAGAGTGTGGATCAATTATCACATAAATATATCTCATACGGTAAAATCCGTCTTACAGCATCCTCAAAATCGAGGGTACGGGTCAAATAACATATATATCATATAGTTCGTACGGTATCATCCGTCGTATAATATCTTAATCAAGGGTATGGATCTAAGCTCACGTACAATCTATTATCTCATCAAATCACATGTTATGTATATATCGTCCAACGATCCATTATATATCATATTATATATGATATTTCAACTCAATCATATATCAAAATCTCTTGACATCCAGTTCAATCTTATCAACTCATATCCATTTAACATATCATATCCTCATCTTACATGTATATATATATATATGTGTGTGTGTGTGTGTATACATACATACATACATACATATATGAACATACACATACCTATATATATATATATACATACCTATATATATATATATACATACATATATATATATAAGCTGATGTCGCGCACCCCGCGGTTTGCGGGAAGGCGGAATTTACAAAAAACGATGATTTTGACTATGCAACACTGGCTATAACTCCAGGATCTTTACTAAACTCTTAACTAGCTAATCTATCTAGAGATTTAACTATGTAGAATTGTTATTGTTAGTGTATATGCCCTAGGGGCCATTATTGTATCATACTAGTTTGTATATTACTTAATGGAAGCTTGGGATATTCACATGTATATAACAGTCTTGCTAAACATGGTAGTATGCTACTTGGTTTTTTCTATCTTAATATGTGAGTATACGTATTGATAGAGCTCTTAGGATCTTGCTTGGCTACCAGCGTTGTGATGGCAGTCACACTAGTGGGGGCTGGGTAGTCTACAAGCACATCCTTATTCAGGTCCCTAGTCGTTGGATTATCGAGATAGGGCATCGATACTCCGGAGTAGACTAGTGTGTACGCTTCTCATCCCAGTTGGGGAGATGGTCTGTCCCACAGCCGTCAGTACGTCGTACTGGAGATAGTATGCAGGTGCTCGTTAGGTTACGGGTACACCGGACAGGACTCACAGGGAACTGTTGGTTGGTTTTATACCAGTCGTCAGTGAACAGTTCCCAGGTGACATGAGTATAGCATAGTCCGCAGACTTGACACTGCTACTTCGCCTTGAGTGTGTCCCACTGTTCTTAGATTGCTACCCTACCACGGCTCAAAGGAGTCGTGCAAACAGGTAGCAGTTGGGTGCAGTCCCGAGCACTTGGAGGCAGTGGCGGTTAGACAGGATTCATCTCTCCCGGTATTGGGGGTTGATATCGCGCTGTGTCAGAGAGCCATTACGCAAAGTCCCTGGCCAGGGCAAGCGAGATTTGCTGGTAGGTTCCAGTAGTTTCTCAGGGTGTAATGGGCTTCGCTCCGACACGACTTATACCGCTATTAGGGGACTGACGCTTGCCGCCCTCCTAGGCCCGATATACGATAGTCTTAGACGAACAGACCGGACTGTACGGAGATTGTCACATCAGACTCAGTAGGAGTTCGGATGGGTTTCTTCATCGGCCTTCTTATCGACATCTACCTGGGGACCGTTACGTACAGCTAGTGCCGCTTGCGGTCTGTGGTTAAACCCACTGCCAGCGTAGTAGTCGAGTCTCTAGAGTCCCACACAGAGAGTTTCCCTACTCCAGGCGAAACGATATAGAGGTCGTATGGTTTTACGACAAGGGTTCGGACGCATACGTGTGTTTACGCACGTACGACTTTCGGACAGTTTTTACTAGTTGGTTTTGGTTTAAGCCAGTTACTAGTATCCGGTTATTGGATTTATACAGTCTAAAGTTTTTCCGTGTTTTCACGGATAGGAGGGGCATTCTCGTAATTACGCGAGAAGCTTCTAGAAGATGGTGACTAAGGAGGTTTAGGTGGCATATACATTGAATGAGATTAGTGAGTCATATGGATGATTCATCCATGTCATTAATACTTCATAATTGCTTAATGACTCATGGAGATGAATCACCATAAGATATTTATCAAGCATGGTTGTAAATCATTTTCTTTTCTTTTCTTGATAAATAAAAATGCTTGATATATATTATGATAACTCATTTTCTCTTCTCATTATTATGTTCATCTTCTCTCTCCTCAAGCTCTCTCTCTTCAAACCCTAATCCTCCCCTCTCATGTGTTGAGTATAAGGATTAGTTAGACTACTTAATCCATAACCATACTCTATTTCATCTAGGTACTTTGATTAGCACTTAAAGATACCTAGTTGCCTCAAGTTTAGAGGCAAAGCTTGGAGTTTAGCTCTCGTGGTGGATCGTCTACTACTTGGAGAAGGCCGAGGAGGAGGTGGAGTTCGTAAAGACGAAGGACACGGTTCTTTAGGTATAATCCCTTCACATAGTAGTTTAGAACTTCTATGTTTGATGTTAGTTATCGTTTAGCTTCGATTCATGCGGTTAGTCGATGTTTAAGCAAAGAACAAGATCGTTTTTCATATTTCCGCCTCCCCGCAAGTTGTGGGGTGTTGTACATCGACTTACAGTGGTATCAAAGCCTCGCTAAACAATAAATAACTCACTTTCAAAATTGTATGAATTTCGAACGGAAAAAAACAAAACCGGAAAACCCCGATAGCATGGTATTCTGTCGATTTTTAAATGTGGTCCAAAATTTTTTCAGGGACCTTCAGAAAGCTCAAAATGATAGTATTAGAACACCCAAGAAAACTGGGCTCATGAATCGACTAAAGCGCCGTGGAACCGCGGCGGAACCCACCGATCCGCCGCGATTCCGCCGCCGAGTTGCCGATTCATCAGCCCAATTTTCCTGTGTGGGTTCTCTGTGATATTTGGTATTTTCTGGAATTTTTTAATTTGTGCTCAGGTTTCAGATTTACAGAGAAGTATTGGAGCAAAATTAAATGTGTTTAATCGATCGAAATTATACGGTATTTGCTTGTTGGATTATATCTGTGTTTGTTTAATGTGTTCGTAAACCTCCCCTAACTGCTAGTATGTCGGTTGGCAAGGGGTTGCACATTTCTGTAATGGTTTTTACTGTTTGTGGATATGAACTGTGTTGGACTGTTGTGATGTATAGCCGGGGTTATGTGATGGGTTATTATTTAATTCATTTGATGTAAATGTAATTTGTTGTAATATTATTTTGCGGGGCACATCCAGGTTGTGGTTGTAGCTACCGTTGTATTTTTTCATTTTACTGTTTTTGCTCCTAGGATAGACCCAAGGTGGGGTGCACAAACTGCCGGGCGGGTAGTTTGCCGTACCCGTAGGGGTCTTGGGTGGGGTAATGGCTATTCATCACAACTGTGTAATCCGTCTTTCCTTGCAGGCTCAAAAGAAATACGGATTGCTTGCAAATCCAATAAAGTTCATATGAGATCTGGAATGCCTATTATTGCGTCTGACGAATGTACAATATCTATATATGATAGCTATTTAGACGTCACTTATGTTTTACACCCGCGCTAGCCCAGCCCCCGCTCTGTCGTTAGTTAAGTAACCTAACGGGTGATGACGGGACCCCGTGGCGAATGCGGATGGCATAAGAGGACGTTGTATTTTCGTTGTTTTCTGCAATGATAGGTTAATGATGGGACGCATTATTTATAATGCAAAGAAAATAAACCAAAAGTTTAATCGTTGGAACAATTTAAAAGAAACCACTCGGTTAATTTTAAAAACGGATATTTTTTAAATGCGGAGCTTTAACCACTCCTTTTAAAAGCTATCAGGTTCCTTCGGTTATATCAAGTTCACTATGTTCACGGTTTCGCCAAAACCATTCGTAGCCCTTCGTCATTTCATCTGGGTATTCAGTAGTATTCAAGCTATGTATTTTGACCTAACGCCAAGGCATAGTGTTTGGTAGCTACTGGATATTCATTTGTTGCATAGATAGATGAGTTAGTTTGGGACAGTCGTATTATCATTTTGGCCGAACGTCAAGGATATATACGGATGGGTTCAAATTGACAAGATAATGATGGGTAGAACTTGACATGTGACTTATGGCATTTTGACCTAACACCAAGGTCATAAGAGCATGGGGCAAAAATATATATCGGGAATTTCTAAAGAAACTGAAATTTGCAAAGAGTTGCATACCATTTGGAGTTTGATGAATGTTGGTAGGATTCCTTCAACATTATCATACAATGATATTTGGATCCCGATCCTACTGTGAGTATATGCTACTTATCAGGATATTCATCACTTAACGATCAATGCTATAAACCAAGTAGGTGTCAAGAAAGGTGTCAGCGGGGTTACGCCCCCAGAGAAAAAAGGTTCTTTAATTAAGGAACTTCGCGAAAGCGTTGGAAAACCTCCCTCGAAGTATCGACACTAGCCTGGCTGAACGGTTAAGCAAGAATTATACAGTGAGAATAGTCCTGGCTAATTCTTCTTTTATGGTTTGATGAAGGATTCGAGAAACAGTGGGAGCCATTCAGTTTAGATAAACTAAAAACTACTCTAAACTTGCAAGAGCATCATGCTAAAGAGTTTTTCTTCTCTCTCTCCTAATTGCAGCGACCCTAAAATTGACTGGACTTAAGTTACTTTTAGAGAAAAATATACTGACAGGGCCAAACTATAAAGATTGGCTGCGGAATGTCAAAATGGCTTTGACCTATGACAAATTGGGGTACGTCCTCACCGCTACGGCACCTACTGTCCCTGGTCCCAAATCCAGTAATGTGGATAAGGAAATCCGCAAAACCTGGGATTTCGATTGCGCGAAAGCCAAGTGCATCGTGCTTGCCTCGATGAACAATGAACATCAGAGGAGGCACGAGGATATGGAACTAGATGCCATATTTCTCCATACAAAGGAACTTTATGGAGAGCAATCTCGTATAGCAAGATACGAGACCTCTAAGAACTTGTTTCGAGCGAGGTTGGCTGTCGGGTCATCGGTAGGAGAACATGTCCTAAAGATGATCGGCTATATAGAAGAGCTCGCAGACCTTGGGACGACTTTGGATAATGAGCTCTATATAGACCTTATTCTCCAGTCCCTTCCTTCCACCTACGCCCAGTTTATCCTGAACTTCAACATTCAAAGAAAAGAAGTTGAACTTCCGGAATTCCTGAACATGTTAAGGAGTGCAGAGGGCACCTTGCAGAAAGCAAGGGAAACACCCGCTATGTTTGTTAGCTGTGCATCTTCTTCCGGGTCCAAGGCTAGGGCCAAAGGAAGGAAGAAGAAGGCCGCCACCAAACCTAGAGGAGGTGTTAGTAAGGTGGGAGGGAAGGGAAAGAAAAAGTTTGCGGTACCGGTAGTGGGCCAGGATGAGTGCTTCCATTGTCACAGGAAAGGGCACTGGAAGAAAGATTGCAAGGCGTGGAACGCCAAGAACCAGGAACCGAAGCAAGCTGTGGCTTCGACTTCAGGTGTGTTTGTAATTGAGAATTGTCTGTCAATTAACTCTACTTCCTGGGTATTGGATACCAGATCAGGATCTCATATTTGCAATTCATTGCAGGCACTGAGAAACCGTAGAGTGCTGAAGGAAGGTGATATGACCCTAAAGGTTGCTAACGGAGCTAGCGTGGGAGCTGTGTCCGTCGGGGATTATCACCTGGGATTGACGAGTGGACACATTTTGGTTTTACATAACTGTTTTTTTGTACCAAGCTTAACGTGTAATATCATATCAGTTTCCTTGTTATCAAATAAAGGTTATGATTTCACGTTTGTAAGAGATGTTGTTAACAACCACCTTAATCATGGTTTGATTGGGTCCGGTACACTAAATAACGGTATATATGTTTTAAACCAACTCCAAATTTTCAATGTCCAGAACACACTAAAAAGAAAGTCTCCAGATTTAAATAAAGCTTTCTTATGGCATTGTAGACTGGGTCACATCAATGAGAGAAGGTTGACTAAGTTGCATAGAGAAGGATATTTGGACTCGTTCGAATATCAAACTTATGACACTTGTCAATCTTGTCTCAAAGGAAAGATGACAAAGACTCCATTTACTGGACATGGAGTAAGAGCGAGCGAGCTCTTAGGACTCATACACATTGATGTATGTGGTCCAATGTCTACGCATGCAAAAGGTGGTTTTTCCTATTTCATTACTTTCACGGATGATTACTCAAGGTATGGATTCATTTATCTGATGAAATATAAATCCGAGGCTTTTGAGAAATTCCAAGAGTATAAGAATGAAGTAGAAAACCAAACCGGCAAAAGTATCAAGACACTAAGATCTGATCGAGGTGGTGAATACTTGAGTGCCGAGTTCCTAGGTTACCTAAAAGAGAAAGGAATTCTCTCTCAGCTTACTCCTCCATACACTCTACAGTATAACGGTGTATCGGAGAGACAGAATCGAACCCTATTAGATATGGTACGATCCATGATGAGTAATGCTGAGTTACCGCGATCTTTTTGGGGTTATGCACTAGAATCAGCGGTATATCTTTTGAACATGGTACCTACCAAGACTGTGCCTACCACTCCATATCAGATGTGGAGTGGGAAGAAACCCCATCTAAAGTATATAAAGATTTGGGGATGTCCAGCTTTTGTTAAAAAGCAGCATGTGGACAAGTTCGAGGCACGATCAGTAAAGTGTAAGTTTGTGGGATATCCAAAGAACTCCAGGGGATATCTATTCTATTACGCAGAGGAACAAAAGGTATTTGTTTCTCGTAATGCCCATTTTCTAGAACATCAGTTTTTAGAAAAGGAAATAAGTTGGAGCGAAATAGAACTGGAAGAAATTCCAGAACCACAAACTGCTACTGAAAGTTTGGTAGAACCGGTTGTTCAAGAAGAACAGGACATTCCCGCACCCCTCCGCAGGAGTAGTAGGCTGTCTCATCCGCCTGAGAGATACTACGGTTTTCTCATTGATGGGGATAGAGAGGATTGCATCATAGATGATGATGAACCTACTGACTTCCAGCAGGCCATCCAGAGCGGTGACTCGGTACAATGGCTAGATGCAATGCGGACCGAAATGGAGTCCATGTACACCAATAAAGTATGGACTTTGGACTTTGCTCCAAATGGGGTAAAACCCATAGGATGCAAATGGATCTTCAAGAAAAAGATTGGTGTAGATGGGCAGGTGGAAACCTATAAAGCTAGACTTGTTGTAAAGGGTTTTCGTTAAAGACCTGGTTTGGACTATGACGAAACGTTTTCTCCAGTGGCTATGCTCAAATCCATTCGGGTCCTTCTTGCTATTGCTGCCTTCCATGATTATGAAATCTGGCAGATGGACGTAAAGACGGCTTTTCTGAATGGAAATTTAGAAGAGTGCGTCTATATGGATCAGCCAGAGGGTTTCAATCAGAGTGGGAGCAGCGCGAAAGTATGCAAGCTGCTTAAGTCCATTTATGGACTAAAGCAGGCATCGCGGAGTTGGAACATCTGTTTTGATGAGCCGGTCAAAGAATATGACTTTATCAAAAATCCAGATGAACCATGCATATATAGTAAAGTTGTAGCCAGAAGTGTCGTATTCCTCGTCTTGTACGTGGATGACATTCTATTGATAGGAAATGACATTCCTATGCTACAATCTGTCAAAGGATTCTTGTCACACAGGTTCTCCATAAAAGACCTGGGTGATGCCTCTTACATTCTGGGGATCCGGATCTATCGTGATAGATCCAAGAGAATGTTGGGACTTTCGCAGTCCAGGTATATCGACACTGTACTGAAAAGATTCAGTATAGAAGATTCTAAGCGCGGTAATCTACCGGCTTGTCACGGAATCACCCTCTCCAAAGAGATGTCTCCCAAGACTGATTTGGAAAGGGAACGCATGTCTATTATACCCTACGCTTCTGCGGTAGGCTCTATAATGTATGCGATGTTGTGCACCAGACCAGATGTAGCTTACGCACTGAGCGTGGTAAGCCGGTATCAGTCAGACCCAGGGGAGAAGCACTGGATAGCAGTAAAGAACATTCTCAAGTACCTAAGAAGGACTAAGGAGATGTTCTTGGTTTACGACGGAAAAGACCTCAGGTTGGAGGCCTTTGCTGATTCCAGCTTCCAGAGTGATAAGGACGATTCCAAGTCCATGTCAGGTTATGTCTTTACCCTCAATAGAGGGGCGGTGTGCTGGAAGAGTTCCAAGCAGGACACCGTTACTGACTCGACTATGGAAGCGGAGTATATTGCTGCTTGCGATGCCGCAAAAGAAGCGGTCTGGATGAAGAAGTTCCTAACAGAACTTCAGGTGGTTCCTATCATAGTTGATCCAATACCTCTGTATTGCGACAACAACGGAGCTATAGGTTTAGCGAAGGAACCAAGGTCCCATAAGAAGTCCAGACACATCTTAAGGCGGTATCACCTGATCGGGAGATCATTGATCGTCGGGAGATCGAGGTTCGGAGAGTTGCTTCTGAAGAGAACATTGCTGATCCATTCACGAAGGCCCTACCTCAGATTCAGTTCGAGAGGCTACTCGAGATCATCGGTCTTCGATATGCCAGTACATGGCCCTAGTGCAAGTGGGAGATTGTTAGTGTATATGCCCTAAGGGCCATTATTGTATCATACTAGTTTGTATATTACTTAATGGAAGCATGGGATATTCACATGTATATAACAGTCTTGCTAAACATGGTAGTATGCTACTTGGTTTTTTCTATCTTAATATGTGAGTATACGTATTGATAGAGCTCTTAGGATCTTGCTTGACTACCAGCGTTGTGATGGCAGTCACACTAGTGGGGGCTGGGTATTCTATAAGCACATCCTTATTCAGGACCCTAGTCGTTGGATTATCGAGACAGGGCATCGATACTCCGGAGTAGACTAGTGTGTACGCTTCTCATCCCAGTTGAGGAGATGGTCTGTCCCACAGCCGTCAGTACGTCGTACTGGAGATAGTATGCAGGTGCTCGTTAGGTTACGGGTACACCGGACAGGACTCACAGAGAACTGTTGGTTGGTTTTATACCAGTCGTCAGTGAACAGTTCCCAGGTGACATGAGTACAGCATAGTCCGCAGACTTGACACTGCTACTTCGCCTCGAGTGTGTCCCACTGTTCTTAGATTGCTACCCTACCACGGCTCAAAGGAGTCGTGCAAACAGGTAGCAGTTGGGTGCAGTCCCGAGCACTTGGAGGCAGTGGCGGTTAGATAGGATTCGTCTCTCCCGGTATTGGGGGTTGATATTGCGCTGTGTCAGAGAGCCATTACGCAAAGTCCCTGGCCAGAGCAAGCGAGATTTGCTGGTAGGTTCCAGTAGTTTCTCAGGGTGTAATGGGCTTTGCTCCAACACGACTTATACCGCTATTAGGGGACTGACGCTTGCCGCCCTCCTAGGCCCGATATGCGATAGTCTTAGACGAACAGACCGGACTGTACGGAGATTGTCACATCAGACTCAGTAGGAGTTCGGATGGGTTTCCTCATCGTCCTTCTTATCGACATCTACCTGGGGACCGTTACGTACAGCTAGTGCCGCTTGCGGTCTGTGGTTAAACCCACTGCCAGCGTAGTAGTCGAGTCTCTAGAGTCCCACACAGAGAGTTTCCCTACTCCAGGCGAAACAATATAGAGGTCGTATGGTTTTACGACAAGGGTTCGGACGCATACGTGTGTTTACGCACGTACGACTTTCGGACAGTTTTTACTAGTCGGCTTTGGTTTAAGCCAGTTACTAGTATTCGGTTATTGGATTTATACAGTCTAAAGTTTTTCCGTGTTTTCACGGATAGGAGGGGCATTCTCGTAATTACGCGAGAAGCTTCTAGAAGATGGTGACTAAGGAGGTTTAGGTGGCATATACATTGAATGAGATTAGTGAGTCATATGGATGATTCATCCATGTCATTAATGCTTCATAATTGCTTAATGACTCATGGAGATGAATCACCATAAGATATTTATCAAGCATGGTTGTAAATCATTTTCTTTTCTTTTCTTGATAAATAAAAATGCCTGATATATATTATGATAACTCATTTTCTCTTCTCATTATTATGTTCATCTTCTCTCTCCTCAAGCTCTCTCTCTTCAAACCCTAATCCTCCCCTCTCATGTGTTGAGTACAAGGATTAGTTAGACTATTTAATCCATAACCATACTCTATTTCATCTAGGTACTTTGATTAGCACTTAAAGATACCTAGTTGCCTCAAGTTTAGAAGCAAAGCTTGGTGTTTAGCTCTCGTGGTGGATCGTCTACTACTTGGAGAAGGCCGAGGAGGAGGTGGAGTTCGTAAAGACGAAGGACACGGTTCTTTAGGTATAATCCCTTCACATAGTAGTTTAGAACTTCTATGATTGATGTTAGTTATCGTTTAGCTTCGATTCATGCGGTTAGTCGATGTTTAAGCAAAGAACAAGATCGTTTTTCATATTTCCGCCTCCCCGCAAGTCGTGGGGTGTTGTACATCGACTTACAGTTATACCTCCAAGATCGAGTCCTTCGGGTCTTCTAGTGTTCCTCTCCAAGGCTCCTCGGTGATTGGATCGGGTTTGCTCCATCGTCCTTCTCTTGTCAAAGATGATCCACCGCGAGAGAATGTGCTCCAAGCTTCAACCTCTAAATCAGGTAACTAAGGTAGATGGTTTGCTAAACCAACTAGCCTACAAGATGTAGAGAATGCTAATGGATTGTTTGTCTCACTAAACTCTTGGCTCACAACACATGTGAATATTAGGGTTTAGTTAGAGGAAGAAGGAGATGGAGGAAACCTAGAGAGCTCAAGAAAGGAGAGCAACTCAAGAAAATCTCAAGAGAATAGAATGAGTTGAAGAAAATGAACCATCTAAAGAAACAAAGTGTAGAGAATGGTGTTGGATATAGTGCCCTCTAAGTCAATTATTGGATCGCAGGTACGTGATTGCAATGATTGAGGGAGGACCTATACCGATAAACAGTCTTACTTGAGATGATAGTATGCTATCTGGTTTGTCTTTATCATCATGTAGATGTTGATAGAGCCCATAGGATTCTTGCTTGACTACCAGTAGTATGATGGCGATCATATATGTGGGAGCTGGGGTCTATAAGCACATCCGTAAAGTGTCCCTAGTCGTGGGAGTTTCGAGACGGGGCATCGATACTCCGGAGTAGACTAGTGTATACAGTCGAGACCCCGACGAGGGGCAGTGGCTGGTGTCACAAGCCACTGGTGTCAGTTGGATCACCTAAGATGTATACAGGTGCTCATTGGGTTATGAGTACACCGGACATGACTCGCCGGGAACATGCTAGTTGGTATTATACATATCGTCAGATAGCAGTTCCCTGGTGACATGTGTACAGGTTAGTTCATCAACCTGAGATCGTCATTTGTCTCGTGTGAGTTCCTACTGTGCTTTGATTTATACCCTACCACGGGTCAAAGGAGTCGTGCAAACAGGTATATTTTGGGTACAGTCCCAAGCCACATTGGAGGCAAGTGAGCGGATCGGCAGGGGATTCGTCTCTCCCGGTATTGGGGGTGAGATCGCGCTGTGTTTAGGAGAGCCATTACACGAAATCCCTGGCCAGGGTAGTTGAGATATACTGGTAGGTATACCAGTAGTATCTCAGGGTGTTCTGGGCTGCTCTTTGATACGACTTATGCAGCTATTGGGGGTCTGACGTTTACCGACCCCCTAGGCCTAATATGCGATACTCATAGACGAACGTTCCGGACTGTACGGATATTGTCACTGTCAGGCTCAGTAGGGTTTATAGATGAGTTCGCTCGTCAGCTTCCCTTCCAATCGATACATAGGCAAACCGTTATGTACAGCTTGTACCTCTGACGTGCTAAATGGTTATATCCAGTGCCAGTGTATTAATGAGTCATTAGAGTCCCCCACAGACACTTTCCCAAGTTCGGACGAAACGTTGTAGATGTCGTATGGTATTATGGCAGGGTTCGGAAAATGCACGTGCGTTTTCGCACGTGTCATTTTTCGGGCAGATAATACTGGTAGGCTTTGGTTTAAGCCGGATCCCAGTATTATACTGTGTAGATATAATATCTTTGTCTCAGTTGCATTTGTATTCGGTCGTAATACAAATGCGGGTATGTTTATACTGTTACGGGGTTATCCTGAAATTCGTTTCAGGATCACTTTTGGAAATTGCCAGTTTCCAGTTTTCTATCAGCCGTATTTAACATTCGGTTAAATGTGGATTTATCTTTTCGTCTTTTGGGTGAGTCATGGTTCTAGAAGATTCTAGAAATGGTGACTAGGATTAGTGACTCATCATTTGCATTAATTGTGAGGTGAGGTGTTAAGTGAGGTGGATTAAATCATTTAATGTGTTCATACCACTCATTCTTTCTTCATGATAAATATCCTTGATATTTTTCTTTGATCTTTTGCTTACACTCATTCTCCCCTCTCCTACACTCACCCTCCCTCTTCTATAAGTGGCCGACCCCTCTTGTGAGGATGGTTTGGTTTTTTCATTTGCTTGAGAGAAAAAGATTATGATAGTTTAGGGTATGGAAATTTCATATAGTCCAATTTCCATTTATCCGATTCCAATTCGCAACTTCTATTAACCGTTCGTCCATAGCCTTGGACGTAATGAAACAAAGCATTCTACTCATTCTCTACTTCATCTTGGTCGTCTCTTTTAGCAAACTTGACGATCGAGTTGCCTCGGTTCAGAGGCGGGAGCCCGTTTAAAGATCCGTCGACGTGGTGCCACCTGGACGACGAAACCGGAGATCGAGCAAGTTCGGATCAGTTGCAACATAGCGTGGGATGATAGTTGAAGACCGAAGGACTCAGATCGTTCGGAATAACAATTCTACCCTTTTTACAATATGTTAGTTTAGCTTTAATGGCAGATCCGGGTTATAGTACGCGATAGCGCCAGTCGTAAAAGTTTTGTTCCGCATATTGGCGTCTGTTAGACGGACGGGGCGCTGCCGCGGACTTACAGTGGTATCAGAGCCTCACCATTAAGCTATACTAACTTGTGCTAACGCGTGTTCCCCTCCGAACGGCGGCCGAGACGTTAGGACGTCACGTGCCCTGGGGTTCGGGGCAGATGCTATTTGGTTTTATCCGCCTATCTCTCCGAAGATGCCAAGTTGATTTATGGCACCGTGTATCGGAGGTTTAAACGGATGCGGCCGATGTAGCAGACTTCGTCAGATTCCCCCTCAGGGTGAGGGGTTTTTGATTGTGGGGACGCTCTTCCCTGCAGGCGCAAGCCCCTGCAGTTAATTACGCTACCGCGTCGCGGTAACAACTTTCTCCTTCTCCAGAATTTCACTTCGTGTCGTGTGTGTTTGTTTTGTTTGTGATTGCCCGTGGATTGTATACGGAGACTGAGTGATGTCGTCGCCCGTAGGACGTGGATAATTAGTCCAAATCCGTATTTACTTAGATTTGGGTTTGGTGTTTTTAGTTTAAGGATGCATTAGTCGCGTTGCGTCTAAGATCGACTTAAACATTCGTTAAGGATACGTTAGTCCTGTTTTCGACTAAGATCAACTTAACATCATGATTGATTTAATTATCCGGCCGTCGGGACTCGTCACCTCTCTGACGTCGTTGAGGGATTACAACGACAGGCGTCTGAGGAGTTCAGAGATGTACCCTTAAACCAAAGTTAATTTGGAGTATTATCGTTTATTTAAATGTCTAAGGACACGTTAACCGTATTTGGGGTTAAGATCAACTTAGACGGGACCGTTTAGATCCAACAAAAGAGCGTTTGGGCCCTATTGTGCCAGTTTAGGGACATGGCGGTCCATCGCCAGTTTTAGGGATGTGGGGGTCCATTATTAGTTTAGGGACGTTTCGGTCCGTCGCCAGTTTAAGGACGTAGTGGTCCATATTCCAGTTTAGGGACGTGGTGGTCCGTCGCCAGTTTAGGGACGTGGTGGTCCATTATTAGTTTAGGGACGTTTCGGTCCGATATTAGTTTAGGGACGTTTCGGTCCAATATTAGTTTAGGGACGTTTCGGTCCAATATTCCCATTTTGGGGCAAATATTAATTTAAGGACGTTTCGGTCCAATATTAGGTGAGTGGTCGTTGGGACCCGTCGCCTCTTTGACGTCGTTGAGGAATTACAACGACAGATGTCAAAGGAGTTCGGAGATGTACCCTTGAACCGGATGTAGATTGATTTAGAAGAGCGATTTTGCTCAGTCAATCAATTTATTCTGAGCTCTGCTCATTTATGAATGATGCAATGCATCTGTTTTGATTTGGGCTCTGCCCCTTGTAAAATGCATAGCATTCTGGAGATTCTGTTTGGGCTCTGCCCATTTATAAATGATGCAAAGCATCTGTTTTAATTTGGGCTCTGCCCTTTAAAATAATGCATTTGCGCTTTATTGAGCCTGTTAGGCCTTCTCTTAATTGGGCTTGGCCCTTTTTAATGCATCTGCGCTTTGCGCTAAGTAATGAGCGCAAGTCCATATGATGATGACACGTGTCGTGCTCTGATGAGCGCAAGCGCACTAGCGCAGCGCGTTGCGCTGCGCAATTGCGCTGCTGACACGTGGCGCGCTCTCAGCGAGTTGCGCTAATTCCAGAGAGCAAAGCTCTATCTTAAGAGCGCTTAGCGCAAATGGTTTTATAGCCAACACGTGGCGCTCTCTTAAGAGCGCAACGGCGCAAATTGGAAGTGCAAAGCACTAAGAATCTTTTAGATTCAAGAAGGGAAGTGCAAAGCACTGTTTAATTTCTTCGTCTACATTGGATCGAAAAAAAAAAAATAAATTTTTCTTTATTCGAAGAACCAGAGGCTCTTAAAAGTGCAAAGCACTATTCATTTATTATTTTATTATTTTTGTTGTTTTTACAGAACCGAAGGTTCACAAGAAGTGCAAAGCACTTTTTTTTTTATAAAGGTCATTGATCTTATTTTTAGATCGATGATCTATTAGAAGGCCCCCCCTTTTTTTTCATGAAGGTTCTTTACCTTTTTCTTCTCGGAGTTTTCTCTGTTTTAGGGTTCTTGATTTTTTTCCGAGAAAATTCTTGATGCCTTTTGAATGAGGTCTGGGGTCCTATTTATAGTGCCCCATAAATTTGTTGAATTTGTTAACGAGATCTTTCTTGAATGATTTTCGGGTGTTTTCCCACCGTTGGATCTTTGATCCAGAGGCCGAAGAAAGTCTTCTAGTTCTGGAAAGAACAGAAAAGATTTCATGAAATCTTAATTCAGTTTGGGCGCAGATACCCCAGCGCATGACACGTGTCGCGCAGCGCAGAGCGCAGCGCAAGTGCGCTAGCGCATCTGCGCTGACACGTGTCGCGCAGCGCAGAGCGCAGCGCAACTGCGCTAGCGCATCTGCGCTAGCGCATCTGCGCTGACACGTGTCGCGCAGCGCAGAGCGCAGCGCAACTGCGCTAGCGCATCTGCGCTGACACGTGTCACTTAGCGCAGAGCGCAATGAAGCTGAAGCGTTGCTTCCTTTAAACAGAGCTTTGCTCTGATTGGGCACGCCTTCTTGGGCGCTGCGCGCGGGATTTGAAGCTCTGCTTCAAAGATTTGAATTTTGAATTCAAACAGAGCTTTGCTCTGATTGGGCGAAACAAATGCCCCCCCACCGTTGCGCTCACGTGGCGCACACGTGAGTGCAACGGTGGCCACCTTCCTGACCGTTGGATCAACGGAGAATCTCAAGAGGCGCAAGCGCCTTATAAATAGGGCGTTTGACCCTTAGAAAATTTCACCATTAGTTTTTGATTTCCCAGAGCTTTGCTCTTGCTTAAGACTTCAGAGCTTTGCTCTCGTTTTCAGAACTTTAGAGCTTTGCTCTTATTTTCTAAGTTAGAAAATTTTAGGTAAACTTAACCTCAGATTAAATATTTTAATTAATTAATCGAGTTTGGCTTTTATAGGTCTTCTGATCCAAAGAGATCCCCCTTGGGGTTTCATAAACAGAGCTCTGCTCTACAAGAACTTACAGATCCACAGAGATCTTTCATGGGTTTTAACCCATGAACAGAGCTTTGCTCTTGGATCAAATGCAGATCTTTTAGATCTGAAAGGCATAGAACCCCCTTTTTTTTTGTAAGTTTTCATGGATCTTTCAGGATTCTAGAAATTTTAATTTTAAAATTATTTTCAACACACACATTTTTTGAATGTTACAGGGCTAAGCTCCTTTTTTAAAGAATTTTACTCTTTTGAGATCAGAATTTGACAAGTGTCATTCTGTGACAGAGCTTTGCTCTGAAAGAGGAGATTCCTTCCTTGTCTCTAGTGATTCTTTCCCCCTTTTTTATTATGGGAATGTTCCCCTGGGGACTAACTGACAATCTCATCCAATGATGAGGTTGTTTTATTAACTGACGTATTGTCATCCCGATTTTGTGGGTCCCTTTGGTCCCCTACTCACTGCACTGTGGTGCGGTGTATTTAATTAATTTTGATTTTTAGATTAATTAATGCATTTCCTTTTTTCAGTGTCAAGCGTTAGGATTACAACACTGACAGCTACATTGCTCTTTTTGCAGCGATTATGTCTGAAGATACTTCATTTCCGTTTGTCCGCTCAGAGGAGGGGTTTCCAGAGGCGCCTTTGGATCGTGAGGTTCTGGCTATGATCAAGGCGCACGACCCGGAGTATAAGAGTCTCCATCTTTGGGGGTCGTGGTACAATCAAATTATTATGGGTCGGCGCAGCTTCACATGTGCGGTGCCGTCAGAGCCCATAACGGCGATTCACTACGCCAGTCCACCCCCGGTGCAGTATGCCGCGGAGATGACAGATTGGACATCGAAGGGTTTTCTTCATCCGGCCATAGACGCCATCCCGGTCCAGCGTCCGATGGCTTTGGACATCCTAGGACGCCGTATCTGTCAGGGCGAGGCGAGACCTTAGGGGCAATCATATAACCTTGGTCTGATCCCCCGCCACCCGGTCGGCTATCTGCCATGGGCCCGGTATATCCTGTCGACGAGGAAGTCGCAGTTGATAAGGCTAGGACTGTACACCGCAGTCTACGTCTCTCTCTTCCAGTATCCTACGCTTCCGACTTGGTGGTTCAAGGCCTTCTTGGAGCAGTGGAACATTCCTACTCATACTTTCCTCGCCATGGATCGGGAAGTGTCCATCTCGCTGGAAGAATTTACGGAGGTGTCTGGCCTACCGGCTATGGGGGAACATTATGAGGAATTGCTCCCGCCGGACGAGTACATCTATGGGGCTAAGCCGAGGGTAAGGGAGCTCACGCCAGAGAACGCTGTTCAACATCAGTTTCCAAGTCTGATTAAGGTGTTGAACATCTATGAGAATCTTTTTGTTGAGCATGGGAGCCGTGGAGTTAATTTTGAGGATTTTATTGCTCGGTTCCTTCATCCAAACGTCCTTTCGGCGAAGACTGCCAAGTTTGCTTACCTCGAGGATCCTTTCGGCTTAGGTTTGGATAACCTGCCAGCGAGAGACATAGATCAGAAGGACTTTTTTCTTCCCAACTCCTCAGCCATGTCTTTTGCGGAAGTTGCGGCCCCCGAGATGGACGAGGAGGCCTTCTTTTTGGGATTTCTTGGGCTTTGGTTGAGTTGGTTTGCACTTCCAACGCATTCTCACCGCATGCGGCCCTCTGTTTTTTACCCGGCTCACCGGATGGTTATCGGGGTAAAGGTGGCCGTCGGGATCGCCGGCTTGGCACATTTATATCATGGCCTTAGCCGAGCGGCAGATGCCAATGAGCCTGGGGCGTTGCATGTGGTTTTCGCAATGCACTACTTCATGTCATGGCTCGAATTACATACAGCAGGTGTTTTCGGCATGCACAAAAGGCCCTCATTCTACGAAAGGTGCATTTTCCCTCGCCTTTTACAGTTGATTGGCGCATCAATCGTGAATCCATCACCGCGAGATGCCAGGAGTTTACTCCTTCGTTCCCACACCGTTGGAGCCGGTGTGTCTTTTATTGACAAGGTGCTTACCATTGGAAAAACGTCTGCTACTGCAGTGCGGCCATTGCAAGACACTTTCAAGGACGGCGCTTCGATTTTAACGGCCAGGGAGACCCTTCACTTATACTCCATTAGACCGGGCTTTTTGGTGTTTAGGCAGGACGGGGGAGCGATTTTCATGAGATACAACCCACATCGTTTCGCTCAGCAGCTGAGTTATAACCAAGGGGTACCGCTAGAGGCCTTTTTATCGGAGCCTACCGCGAACGAAGAAGGGATAGAGAGGGCGCTGCATCACTTCATGCGTCTAAACACGGGCTCTCACTTCTTTATCAGTGAGCCGTCTTGTGCTCCTCGTCTCCTTAGGGTATACACCGAATGGTATAGTCATTCGACTGGGGCGGTCATAAAAGAGGAAAGACGGTTGCTGATCGACCGTAAGGGTGCACCTCCAGGTAGCGATCGCAGCGCCCCTCTGGTGCCGAGGACTCCAATAGTCGCTCCCTTAAAAGATGCTGGGAATAGACCGTCACGCGCACGAAGTCCTCCACATGAACTACCGCTCCCCGATATCGCGGATGCATCTCCTGCACCCCGCGCTCAGGCGGCAACAGTGGCTGTACCCTCGCCGGAGTCTGGCGCGGGTGCGGACATCGGGACCCGTCGTCCCAAAGCGGCTGCCAAGCGTAAGTCGCTTCCCCGTGAGCCTAGGGCTGGAGGGAAAAAGAAAAAGAAATCGCTTTTCGCCGCGGACGTTGCGTTCGGCCAGGAACCCCACGCTCCTTATTCCGAGGGTTTACTCGAATATGGGACTAATGCGGGATTAGTGATGCCGCCGCCAGACGATACAGATTTGGAAGCTGCTCTCAGAGCTTCGGCATGGCTGGTGAAGCGTGATGCGTGGCTGGTCAAGCTTGCGCAATCAGGTAACTGCTAGTCACTCTTTCTTTACTGTAACGTATTTTCTTCCTTATTTCATTGCTTTTGACTAACGCTTTTCTTTCCTTTCTTTCAACAGGCATCACTGATGAAGAAGCCATTGCTGCTTCTCTGAAGACTTTTGAGGAGGAGGAACGTCTCAGAGCATCTATGGGCCTTAGTAAGTTTCGACTCATTAAGTTTTTTTTATTTTCCTTGTGTTATGGTCGATCTAACCTTTCCCTTTTTAATTACAGGAACCTCAATGCCGTTCCCTCCTAGCGACGCAGCCGTTCTACTAGCTGCCGATGTTCCTGCTTCTTCCGGGCCACCGCAGGAGGTTCGTCTTGAAGCGCCGATGAGAGATGCCTTAAAGGCTCTGGAGGCATCCCTAAATGAAGATGATGACGCCTTGAAGGAGGCGTCACAGAGATCCCTCACGACCGCTCGGGAGGAGGGAAAGCGGTTGAGGCGTGAGGCGAGGGCGCGCATGGCTGCCTTGGCCATGGGAGCGGGACCCAGCACCGCCCCTCGAGCCGATACTCCCTCCGAAGAGGCCCCCATCGCCCTATCCACTGCCCGCAGAGAGGTGGCGCGAGCAGTTCGGAGCGCAAACGGCAAATCCGCTTCAGGTAATATTTCTCTCAGAGTTTTTTTTTTGTTGTATGACTTGTAAAACTATTGGCTTATACATATCTCATCTCGTAGGGTCAAGTCCGACTGAGGGGGAGGGGGAAACGACCGTCGAACCCAAGGGAGCGGAAGACGCGTTACTCGTCGAACCCGAACCGACAGTGGACAACTTTGTCGAGATCATGGGGCCTGGAGCCGAGATTGAGGAACCTACCGCGGAGCAGGTCATCGATGCCGTACCCGAAGTGGCGGCAGATGAGATGATTGTCTCAACCGAGCCGAAGGTGGTAGAGGGCGAGGTACTTGAGGCTGGGGACCTCGTGGTGCCGATGGACGGGACAGCTGTAATCACTGATCCTGAGGGAACAGCAGGTGAGGCGGCCATGATTCCTGAAGACGAGCTAGGCGCTCCTTCCCAGGAATCGGGCAATGTTCCTATCTTGGCCCTCCCTGCCTATGGTTCCCCGCCGCCTGCAGAGCTTGAGAGCGTAACAACGGTTCCCCTTGAGTCGGGTGACGAAGCTACAGGCGGTGGTCTTCCGTCAGTGGAGGAAGGGACTACCTCAGTTTCTGCTGGCAGCTCGTCAGGTAAATTTTCGAGTCACCAGCGTTTCCATTTTTTTTTGTATATCTCTTGTGATCTCTTCTAACAAGCTTGTTCTTGCAGGTGTGGCCAGTACCGAGGCTCCATTGCTCGAGGGGGCACCATCAACTACTGCTTTGGCCGTAGTTACCTCCCCGTCTTCCCTTGTACCGTCATGGATGTTGGAAGGTATGGATTCATGACTCATGCATTAATCTTTCGAAATTATGGCTTTTGTACTAATATTACACTATTGTGCCTTTGTAGGAGTGCTTTTTGACCACTTATATCAAGTGTTACTCCCGCACTTCTCTTTCCCATCCGACCTCACTTCCCCCTCTAGTGGTGCCGGTGAGTATACTTTCACTATAATGTCTTTACTTACCCCCCCTTTTTTAGCAGTGGGATAATTTCTGATCTTTCCTTTTCTTTATTGCAGTGCCACAAATCGAAGGAGGGGATGCAAGACCTGCCGCGCTACCGGCCCTTCCGGCTCCGCCGTCCGTTGCTGCTGGTATAGTAAATTCCCTTTTTGGTAACCCTTTAACATCTTTTGAACCATCGTTTAACCTGTTTTGTTTCGCAGCTATTGTTCCGGCTCCAATTCCCTTCGAGGCTCGCGTCTCTTCACCGGCAGGCCCCTTTCTGAGACGTCCGTCTTCTAAGGGTGCCGTGATGAGTCTAGGCATGCTGAGCGGGTACATCGAAGAACTTAGCATGGACGCTCTCCCTTCCGCTGCAGATTTCGCTGTGGATGTTAACCCTATGTTAGCGGCGCTCGTAACTTTTCACAGCGCGGGCGTCGTTGAATCTTGGGTTAATCACTGCAGAGAGATCGAGGCCTGCTTATACCAGCTGGAGTTGACGCGCCCTGCTCCCGAAGTTTCAGCTCTGAGCGCCCAACGCACAACTTGGCTCGAGCAAAGCACTTCGCACTCCCACCACTTGGAGCAAGAAGCAGCTCAAAGACTAAGGGAATGCCAGAAGACCTCAAACGAAACGGCCCATCTGCGCGCTGAGGTTGAGACAAACGCTGCCGAAGTGAAGACTATCTTTGAGGGTCTCCTGGAGCGCATCTCTCATGGGCTAGACTTAAAGAGGAAGCTTGACGTGGTTGAGCGCCATATCCCAAGTCGGGAGGCCGCTTATCAAGGCGTGAGGGAGCAGCTCGCCTTGGTCTTGCGGCAACAAGCCCAAGTGGAGTCAGAGCTGACGGCGGCAGCCGAGCAGGAGAAGGCGTGGAAGGAGATATGCGAGCGGTTGCTACATCTGTGCAAGACGCTTCCTTCCCCATAATTCCCCTTGTATCATTTGTCTTTGTAAATTATATGTATATGTTTTTTCTTTAGCACAATGTATCCTGTACTCAACCAACTTTTATGAATAAAAGATACACATTTTGTAATGCCTTGTGTCATTTCTCTGTCTTTCTTTTCTTTTATAATCAGTACGCCACCTTAACAACCACAATTGACGAACGATTGGGACGAGTATCCCGACCTTATTAAGAAATAACGACGGCTTAGGCCGCAGGTTCAGATCTGCTGCCTAAGGCTTTCCAACTCTATAAGCCGTGAGGGTCTCATAGAGACTCTTCTCCCTGCGGATCGAGAGGATCTCGCAGGTGAATTTTCTCCTTAGGAATCGTGAGGATTCCCAAGTGTGGTTTCCTCTCATAAGTCGGAAGGATCCTATAAGAGAATTTCTCCCTCTTACGAGTCGAGAGGGCTCGTAAGCAGTTGTTTCCCTCTTTGTCGAGAATCGACTTCAGAGAGTGAGACCCGTGGATAGTATGCAAGAGACCATTTAGGATTGACTTGCAGGATCCTATTGCCCCTCTTACGAGTCTAAAAGGCTCGTAAGCGGTTGTTTCCCTCTTTGTCGAGAATCGACTTCAGAGAGTGAGGCCCGTGGATAGTATGCAAGAGACCATTTAGGATTGACTTGCAGGGTCCCATTGTTCAGGAAGTAAGTTTTGAATCCTTACTGCCCAAGATGTGAGTCAAAGAAGCTCTCGTCATGGAGTGTTTGTATCCGTGAGTTGAGGAATTTGCCGGGATTATTTGTTTCCCAAGCGCCAAGGATTATTTATTTCCTTAGGGTTTGGAACGAGTCGAGGGTTCCTACGGAGGCACTGGTGGCTCTGCGGGTCGACGCGGATCAGAAGGCTCTCGTCAAGGAGTGTTTGTATCCGTGAGTTGAGGAATTTGCCGGGATTATGTGTTTCCCGAGCGCCAAGGATTATTTGTGTCCTTGGGGTTTGAAACGAGTCGAGGGTTCCTACGGAGGCACTGGTGGCTCTGCGGGTCGACGCGAATCAGAAGGCTCTCGTCAAGGAGTGTTTGTATCCGTGAGTTGAGGAATTTGCCGGGATTATTTGTTTCCCGAGCGCCAAGGATTATTTGTGTCCTTGGGGTTTGAAACGAGTCGAGGGTTCCTACGGAGGCACTGGTGGCTCCGCGGGTCGACGCGAATCAGAAGGCTCTCGTCAAGGAGTGTTTGTATCCGTGAGTTGAGGAATTTGCCGGGATTATTTGTTTCCCGAGCGCCAAGGATTATTTGTGTCCTTGGGGTTTGAAACGAGTCGAGGGTTCCTACGGAGGCACTGGTGGCTCTGCGGGTCGACGCGAATCAGAAGGCTCTCGTCAAGGAGTGTTTGTATCCGTGAGTCGAGGAATTTTCGTTGAAGTCGCTGGCTTCTTCGGTTGAAATGAACCGTTGAGGCTTGGTTTCGTCGTTTGACGGAATCCGCTGGGGAGGCATGGTTTCTTCTTTATTTATGCCCTTGGATTGTATACAGGGATCGATGTGATCTTAACTGTAGGGCCAAAGTTTTATCATTTCTCTCTCTTTTTTTTTTTTCCGCGATGCTCTATCATTTCAGCTTTTATATCGCGAAGGTCGCGATTGCCCAAACATTTCGGCTATTTTTCGCGGTGCCCAATCATTTCGGCTTCCTTTTTTTTATTATTTTATTTTTTAACTCGTTGATCTTTATTACGAGCTGCCCGATCATTTCGGCTATTTCGTATGCATGAGCGGCCTACCGGCTTTCGCCGTCGACCTGAAATTGGACACCGATTTCGGCATCAGCACCGCTACAATTGGGATATTACCAGGAGCGAATCATCATTTGCTTCTATTGTTGTTGGACAAAGGAGGCTTAGCGACCGAGGTTAGGATCCCGTCGGCTAAGGCTTTTGACTTCACGAGCCGTAAGGGTCTCGTGAAGGTATTTCTCCCTACAAGTCGTGAGGATCTTGTAAGTGTATTTTCTCCTTAGGAACCGTGAGGGTTCCTAAGTGTTTTGTTCTTCTGTAAGTCGTAAGGATCCTACAGGAAGGTTTTCTCCTCATAAATCGAGGGGATTCATAAGAGTTGTTTACCATACGAACGTATTCCCAGTCATGGATGGACCTTGGTTAGGGAAACGTTTATTCGCGCCCGTGGATTGTATACAAGGGTCAGTATTGAGCCGCTTGTAGGGCAATATTGGAAGTTTGTGGGGGTTTGCTTAAGCACAGGTTTAGGTCTCTGTGACTTAAGACTTTCAAATCCTATGAGCCGTGAGGGTCCCATAAGAGAGTTCTCCTTACGAGTCGTAAGGATCTCGCAAGCGTATTTTCTCCTTAGGAATCGTGAGGATTCCTAAGTGCGTTGTTCCCTTGTAAGTCGTAAGGATCTCACGCGGGTGGTTTCTCCTTACGGGGTCGAGAGGACTCCATAAGGGTTTTTTAACGAAGTTGCGCCCTTTCGGGTTTTCACAACATCCGCCGGTAGTCCTGCTGTTTTTACTCACGGAGCCCTTTCAGGTTTTCATCCGTGCCCATTCTGCTTATGGACTTACCGTTTTTTTTTAATTTTTACTATTTTTTTTTTTATTTTTATTATTATTATTATTTTTTTTTTATTCATCTTGTCAGCCCAAGGATGCCGCAGTATTAGTTTAAAGACGTTTTCGGTCTGCTATTAGTTTAAAGACATTCCGGTCCACCACTAGTTTAAGGACGTCTCGGTCCGCCATTGAGAAGGTTGGCTACTGCTTATAAAGCTTGAGCTTAGGAAGATAGCGAGCGGACATAGTCGTCGTCATCTACCATTGACCTAGGCTGTGGCTCATTAAGCGTAGTATTTCTTTAGGAAGCGTCCGTTTATTGGCTTGAAAGGCCTTTCACCGTGCATGTCCATAAGTAGATTAGGGATCATGGGATTAACCGTTGACCTAGGCTGTGGCTCAATTCGCAACTTCTATTAACCGTTCGTCCATAGCCTTGGACGTAATGAAACAAAGCATTCTACTCATTCTCTACTTCATCTTGGTCGTCTCTTTTAGCAAACTTGACGATCGAGTTGCCTCGGTTCAGAGGCGGGAGCCCGTTTAAAGATCCGTCGACGTGGTGCCACCTGGACGACGAAACCGGAGATCGAGCAAGTTCGGATCAGTTGCAACATAGCGTGGGATGATAGTTGAAGACCGAAGGACTCAGATCGTTCGGAATAACAATTCTACCCTTTTTACAATATGTTAGTTTAGCTTTAATGGCAGATCCGGGTTATAGTACGCGATAGCGCCAGTCGTAAAAGTTTTGTTCCGCATATTGGCGTCTGTTAGACGGACGGGGCGCTGCCGCGGACTTACAGTGGTATCAGAGCCTCACCATTAAGCTATACTAACTTGTGCTAACGCGTGTTCCCCTCCGAACGGCGGCCGAGACGTTAGGACGTCACGTGCCCTGGGGTTCGGGGCAGATGCTATTTGGTTTTATCCGCCTATCTCTCCGAAGATGCCAAGTTGATTTATGGCACCGTGTATCGGAGGTTTAAACGGATGCGGCCGATGTAGCAGACTTCGTCAGATTCCCCCTCAGGGTGAGGGGTTTTTGATTGTGGGGACGCTCTTCCCTGCAGGCGCAAGCCCCTGCAGTTAATTACGCTACCGCGTCGCGGTAACAACTTTCTCCTTCTCCAGAATTTCACTTCGTGTCGTGTGTGTTTGTTTTGTTTGTGATTGCCCGTGGATTGTATACGGAGACTGAGTGATGTCGTCGCCCGTAGGACGTGGATAATTAGTCCAAATCCGTATTTACTTAGATTTGGGTTTGGTGTTTTTAGTTTAAGGATGCATTAGTCGCGTTGCGTCTAAGATCGACTTAAACATTCGTTAAGGATACGTTAGTCCTGTTTTCGACTAAGATCAACTTAACATCATGATTGATTTAATTATCCGGCCGTCGGGACTCGTCACCTCTCTGACGTCGTTGAGGGATTACAACGACAGGCGTCTGAGGAGTTCAGAGATGTACCCTTAAACCAAAGTTAATTTGGAGTATTATCGTTTATTTAAATGTCTAAGGACACGTTAACCGTATTTGGGGTTAAGATCAACTTAGACGGGACCGTTTAGATCCAACAAAAGAGCGTTTGGGCCCTATTGTGCCAGTTTAGGGACATGGCGGTCCATCGCCAGTTTTAGGGATGTGGGGGTCCATTATTAGTTTAGGGACGTTTCGGTCCGTCGCCAGTTTAAGGACGTAGTGGTCCATATTCCAGTTTAGGGACGTGGTGGTCCGTCGCCAGTTTAGGGACGTGGTGGTCCATTATTAGTTTAGGGACGTTTCGGTCCGATATTAGTTTAGGGACGTTTCGGTCCAATATTCCCATTTTGGGGCAAATATTAGTTTAAGGACGTTTCGGTCCAATATTAGGTGAGTGGTCGTTGGGACCCGTCGCCTCTTTGACGTCGTTGAGGAATTACAACGACAGATGTCAAAGGAGTTCGGAGATGTACCCTTGAACCGGATGTAGATTGATTTAGAAGAGCGATTTTGCTCAGTCAATCAATTTATTCTGAGCTCTGCTCATTTATGAATGATGCAATGCATCTGTTTTGATTTGGGCTCTGCCCCTTGTAAAATGCATAGCATTCTGGAGATTCTGTTTGGGCTCTGCCCATTTATAAATGATGCAAAGCATCTGTTTTAATTTGGGCTCTGCCCTTTAAAATAATGCATTTGCGCTTTATTGAGCCTGTTAGGCCTTCTCTTAATTGGGCTTGGCCCTTTTTAATGCATCTGCGCTTTGCGCTAAGTAATGAGCGCAAGTCCATATGATGATGACACGTGTCGTGCTCTGATGAGCGCAAGCGCACTAGCGCAGCGCGTTGCGCTGTTGCGCTGCGCAATTGCGCTGCTGACACGTGGCGCGCTCTCAGCGAGTTGCGCTAATTCCAGAGAGCAAAGCTCTATCTTAAGAGCGCTTAGCGCAAATGGTTTTATAGCCAACACGTGGCGCTCTCTTAAGAGCGCAACGGCGCAAATTGGAAGTGTAAAGCACTAAGAATCTTTTAGATTCAAGAAGGGAAGTGCAAAGCACTGTTTAATTTCTTCGTCTACATTGGATCGAAAAAAAAAAATAAATTTTTCTTTATTCGAAGAACCAGAGGCTCTTAAAAGTGCAAAGCACTATTCATTTATTATTTTATTATTTTTGTTGTTTTTACAGAACCGAAGGTTCACAAGAAGTGCAAAGCACTTTTTTTTTTATAAAGGTCATTGATCTTATTTTTAGATCGATGATCTATTAGAAGGCCCCCCCTTTTTTTTCATGAAGGTTCTTTACCTTTTTCTTCTCGGAGTTTTCTCTGTTTTAGGGTTCTTGATTTTTTTCCGAGAAAATTCTTGATGCCTTTTGAATGAGGTCTGGGGTCCTATTTATAGTGCCCCATAAATTTGTTGAATTTGTTAACGAGATCTTTCTTGAATGATTTTCGGGTGTTTTCCCACCGTTGGATCTTTGATCCAGAGGCCGAAGAAAGTCTTCTAGTTCTGGAAAGAACAGAAAAGATTTCATGAAATCTTAATTCAGTTTGGGCGCAGATACCCCAGCGCATGACACGTGTCGCGCAGCGCAGAGCGCAGCGCAAGTGCGCTAGCGCATCTGCGCTGACACGTGTCGCGCAGCGCAGAGCGCAGCGCAACTGCGCTAGCGCATCTGTGCTGACACGTGTCGTGCAGCGCAGAGCGCAGCGCAACTGCGCTAGCGTATCTGCGCTGACACGTGTCGTGCAGCGCAGAGCGCAGCGCAACTGCGCTAGCGCATCTGCGCTGACACGTGTCGTGCAGCGCAGAGCGCAACGCAACTGCGCTAGCGCATCTGCGCTGACACGTGTCACTTAGCGCAGAGCGCAATGAAGCTGAAGCGTTGCTTCCTTTAAACAGAGCTTTGCTCTGATTGGGCGCGCCTTCTTGGGCGCTGCGCGCGGGATTTGAAGCTCTGCTTCAAAGATTTGAATTTTGAATTCAAACAGAGCTTTGCTCTGATTGGGCGAAACAACGCGTTTAAAAGATCGATCAAACGGAATTTCCGAAATCACAATTTTCTGTACATAAAGTTTCTGTCGTTTTAAATCTGTTCTAAAATTTATTTTGAGCACTTCGGAAAACTAAGCAGGCGTTTTTAAGAAATCCGTACAAATTTGGACTCGTGATCCCATTAAAGCACCGCAGATCCGCGGTCAAACCTAGGGTTTGACCGCGTATCCGCGGCGGTTTAGTGGGAATAGAGCTCCAAATTTGTACATGGGCTTCTTTGCAGGGAATTGTGGTTTCTAGTATTGTTCTTTTGGGCCCAGTATTTGTTACTGTACAACAGATTTTCGTGGTGCCCAGTTCGGGAAATTTTGTCGATCGAAATTTTAAACGTGTTAGTTTTCAGTACTTACTTTATATCTCCGACCGGGAATGTCATTTGATCGGTAAACCGCGTCTAATTGCTATTGTTCTTTTAGACGGGTTTGTGAACGTGATATTCGCGTTGATGTTCTGTGTTGTGCTGTGATGTTGTGGATTTGTCGTGGTGGACAGCAAGGTGCAATGATAGTGCAGTTTGGATTTATTTGTACATTTGATATTGCGGGGCGAGCGTCCAACATGTGGACTGCCATCACTGCCTGTTGTATAATATTCTTTTGGGGCACGGCCGGGTTGAGGTCGATGTACCTGTTGTACCTATTTTTATTTCTGTTCTAGGTTTATTCCGCAAAGGAGTGCACGGATAGCCGGGTTCTTGAGGGCAATGGGTCCGTATCTCATGGCTTTGAGAGGCAAAGGGACCTCACTCTAGAATTGGCAGACTGTTCGCCGCACTCGTGGGGGTACAGGTTGACCCAAGGAGGGGTGCTCAATTTACCGGATTCCGTGAAGTGCCGGGTATTCCATTCATTATGTTGTGGGGACTACCTCGCTTCAGGTTTTGGCGGGTAACTTTCCGTACCCGTAGGGGTCTAGGTTTCATTGCACAGGCTATCCACACGACCAGGGGAACGTCGGGTTTGAGCAGCGGCTCTGTGAAATCCGGGGATCCCAGATTATCTGTATTGTTCTGTGATGCTTATTACTTTTCTGTAATGTTGCATATTATCACGCCTGGAGAGATTATTGTATATTAGTCTATATACTATTAGATGTTGTATATGTTTTACACCCGCACTAGTCCAGCCCCCGCTCTGTCGTTAGTTAAGTAACCTAACGGGTGATGACGGGACCCAGTGGCGAATGCGGATGGCATATACGTACATTTTATTTTCGTTCTTTTCTGGTGTGATTGATTGATGGGACTGCATTGATTCTAATTAATGCAAGGATAAAACAAACCTATATTTGATATTGTTGGAACAAATTTTAAAAGGGAGTTATTACAAAGACGTTTACTTTTGTTTTGCATAGTGATATTCAGTTAGAATATCCTGCACCTCATTCGACGAGGCAAGGGCCGAGATCCCTTCACCGGGAGTGACCCCTTGGGCAGAAGTTTGCATCAGGGTAATAGTTTCTATATATTCGATTACAAGTTGCTTTGCATCATGGTATTCAGTTGGAATATCCTGCACCTCATTCCATGAGGAAAGAGCCAAGATCCCTTTACCGGGAGTGACTTCTTTAGCAAAAGGTTTTCGCTACTATATTTTTTATAAAATTCTATCAAGTTCCTTCAACGAGATCAAGTTCTTTTCGTTAAAGGTTTTTCGCCAAAAACCAGTCGTAATCCTCCGTCATTTCTTATGGATGGTCAGTAGTATTCAAGCTATGTTTGTTGGCCTACGTCAAGGCATAGTGTTTGGTAGCTGCTGGGTATTCATTTGTTGCACAGATAGATGCATTAGTTTAGGACAGACGTACAACCTTGTTGGTCTACGTCAAGGGCATGTACGATGACCTAAATTAATCTGGACAATGACGGGTAGAACTTGACACGTGGCTTATGATTTGTTGGCCTACGTCAAGGTCATAAGTGCATGGGATAAAAAATTATATCGGGAGTTTCAAACATACAGGAAACTTGCCAGACTTGCGCATACCTTCTGGAGTGTGTTAACTTGAGTGGCTTCCATCAAGTTATCATGCGATGATAGTGTAGGGTTCCTAGGCACACTAATGAGGTCTCACAAGTGATCAAACATGCCCAATTCAAATTTTTCATGTGCCTACAAACCCTAAAACAGATCGTTAACTAGATAATAAGGCGATGCAATGCGAGTTAACAACTTTAACTAAAGGGGAAAGTGACTACAACCTTTGTAGATCCGGTCCTCCACCTCCTTAGCTCCGCTTTGATGTCCCTCCGCTGCGAACATCGGATCCCGGACTCTAGCGATTGTATCGTCGAAGAAATGATCGAGCTAGGTCGTCGACTTCGATGCCGAAGATGATCTACGTCGAGGCAACTCAAGATCAAACTCCAACTTCACCAAGTCATGAAACTTGTGAAGAAAACACCCTATACTACTTGGCAAGTGGTAAAGGATGAAGAAATAGGAAGTGGGTTCACTTTAGAATTGGATTTCTCACTCTTTTTCTCATGTTGCCATTAATGGTTGCAAGCTTTCTTCTTTTTTGAAGAAGAAGAAGAAGAAGGAATATGATAAGTATTTTTTAAATAGAAAAATAAATGATACATATCATATAGCAACCATGATTAAGTGTAGAGACTAAACTAGGGTTAAGTTGAATGGTTAGGGTTAGGACATGAAGACAAAATGGTCACTTAGTCAAAACTTCATGAAGCTTCAACAACAAAACAAATTAAGCCACCATTTCATTCTTGCCCAAAAAATGAATTGAGAGAATAAATAAATGAATAAGTGAAATGTAAACCCTAACCATTAACATAACCATGGTTTAAATCATACACTCAAACTTTCATGTATCATCAAACATGATACAATCAAGTGCACAAAAATACATCACATATACAATGTGCACATCAAGTGAGAAAATCCTTTTTAAAGTGAACCAATACTAGTTAATGCAAAGTAATATATCAAATATATAATTATTCATTAAATCATTAAATCAATACTTGATTTAACGATCCGGTCATATCGCATATAACCGACTAATATCCAATGTATCGGCTTATCGAATCAATCTTCGATTCGATAACTAGGTTATATCGCATACAACCAATCGATACATTCACCGCGAGAATAGAATACGGTATCACATATACGCATTATTCTCGGTCCCGCACATATCTCATATGCGCTCCTATTTCGTTTCGCTTGAGCCAGGAAACCTCTGTGTAGGACTCTAAAGACTTGTCAATACGCCGGCAGCAGGTGATGATCATATCAAACACCCACAAGCCGCAAGCGGTCTGCTAAACGTAACGGCCACCCGGGTATTGAGCGATCAGAAGATCGACGAGCAAGCCCGCTCACACTCCTGTGAATCCAACCAGTAACACTTACCGTACAGTCCGGTCTGTTCGTCTGATATGTCGCATATCTCGCCTAGGGGTGGTAAACGTCAGACCCCAATAGCTCGATAAGTCATGCCGACGTAAGGTCCATAACATTCGTGAAACTACTGATAACTCTTACCAGTATATCACTGCAACCCTGGCCAGGGATTTCCTGTTATGGCCAGTCGTGCATAGCGCAACATCCACCTCCAATACCGGGAGAGACGAATCCCCTCCTATCGCTCATTGCCTCCATGTGAATCGGGACTGTACCCCAAAACCACCTGTTTGCACGACTCAGTAGAGCCGTGGTAGGGTGGAAATCAAAGCACAGTGGGAGACACACAAGACTCTATGACGATCTCGGGTCAACAGACTAAGCTGTACCAGTGTCATCAGAGAACTGCCATCTGACGTGAGGTATAATACCATCTGGGAGTTCTCGGCGAGTCCGTTCAGTGTACCCAGTCTCCACTGAGCACCCGCATACCATCTCTGATGTCAAACACCAATGGATATGGGATCATCCATCGCCCATCACATGGGTCGAGAAGATATACGCTAATCTACTCTGGAATATCGATTCCCCATCTCGATATTCCCACGACTAGGAACATTGAAGGATGTACTCATGGACTACCCAGGCCCCACTAGTATGATCTACATCATAGTCCTGGAAGTCGAGTACACATCCTAAGGGCTTTATCAACATGTAACAGAGAGACAGAAAGTATACATGTTAAGATAAAGAGCAACCAGATAGCGTACTATCATGTCGAGCAAGAAAGTCCTACCTATATATGTCCTAGCATCCACTACAATATACATCCAATGTACAGTAATGGCCTCTAGGGCATACATATAACTAACAATCTCCCACTTGCACTAGGGCCATCTGTAGCAGTGGTTGCAGTATCACATACTCAACCATCCCATATAAGTCTCTCTCTGGGAAAAAGCCTTTGTGAGTGAATCCGCCGTGTTGTCCTCTGAGTCTACTCTCCTAACCTCGATCACCCTGGAGATCAACTATCTCCATGATCAGGTGATGCTGCCTCAGAATATGTCTGGGTCACTGATGAGACCAGAGTTCCAGGGCCAAAGCCACACTTCCATTGTCATACAATGGCAGGAACCTAGTTCATCTTATGAACCAATATACACCCAAACTGCCTCTTTAGTAGTATCTTTAATAGCGATGTTACCAGCCTTTATCGTCTAGTTTGCCACGGTATCTAGCTTGGAACTCTTCCAACATACCATCCCTTTACTGAGGGTAAAGACAATGCCTGTGACTGACATTCAGTCGTCTTTATCACCCTGGAGCGTTTCCAGTGATTCTCCCCAGGATCGATTGATACCATTTTACTACATCTAGTGAGAATCCTAGCATCCAATTACATCTATCTCATAGATGAAAACTCAGGATTTAGGAGGTATCACTTTATCCTATATGGAGAATCCATGTGATAAGCGGAGATTGACCGATCGTAGTATAGGAAACTCTTTTCCTATCAAGAGTATGTTGTCCACGTACGATACGAGGATGACTACCTTACTCTCTACCGTTTTGTATATACAAGGTTCATCTACTATTTTGATAAAGTCAAATACTACATCAAAACAGACATTCCAACTCCGCGATGCTTGCTTCATTATGTAAAGCAACTTGCACACATTTCCGCTGCTTCCACTGTTTACGAAGCCTTCTGGCTGTGTTCTTATAGACGTTCTCTTCTAAATCATAATTTTAGAAAAGTAGTCATGGCACCCAACCACCAGATATCGTAGTCATGGTATGTAGCAATGGCAAGTAGGATCTGGATGGACTTAAGCACAGTCCCTGGAAAAAGTTTCATCATTATCCATGCCTGGTTGATGACGAAAACCTTTAACAAGTCTAGCTTTGAAAGTTTCAACCTTTCCATCTACACCAAGTAATCTTCTCAAGATATACTTGCTCCTGATGGGGATTTAACCCTTCAGATATAGCAGCTAAAGTCCATACTTTGCTGGTGTACATGGATTCCATCTCAGATCGCTAAGCATCCAGCCATTCTTATAGAGTCCCTACTCTTGATGGCCTGCTCGAAACTAGTTGGGTCATCATCTCATGATGCATTCCTCGCTCCCACTGTCATCGAGAAACCGAAGTATCTCTCAGGCAGGTGAGGAACCCTACTAGATCGGCGGAGAGGCCGAGGTTCGTCGGGGACTATTGAATCCTTTGGTTCTGTCAAATCAGCTGCAGTTTTGTATAGCTGGAACCTTTCCAGTTCTACAGAACTGACCTTGCCTCGATCTTGTCCGGATTTTGCTTTAGACATAAGCCGGACAACCCCAAATCTTAACCAAATTAAGAGATAGGCACTTCCCATACCATATCTTATATGGAGTGGTAGGCATTGATCTGATTCGAACCTAATTCAATAGGTATGCAGCTTCTCAAGTGCACAACCCCAAAAAGGAAATAGGTAACTCAGTAATACTCATCATAGAGCACACCATATCTAATATTGTGCAATTGCTCCGCCCTGATACACCGTTATGCTGTGGTGTATTCAGAGGAGTAATACTGAGAGAGAATCTCATTTTCCTTTAGAATAGTCCAAGGATTCCATGCACAAGTATTCTCCTCCCTGATCTTATCATAGAACATAATACTTATACCTGTATTCTGGTTCTCTACTTCCAACTTATATTCTATGAATACCTCAAAAGCTTCGGACTTATGTTTCAACAGGAACATAAGACTGAATCTTGAGAGATTATCAGAGAATATAATGAAGTACAAAGAACCGGTCCTGGCATATGTAGACAGGAGACTTTACATACATCATCATGTATCAGTCTCAAGAGTTCATTAACTCTTTCTCTGTTGCCAATAAACAGAGCTATGGTCATTTAATCTTTGTGACATGACTGGCAAGTTTCACAAGATGTAAATTCAAACTAATTTAAATATGCATCTAAAATGTAACTTCAGCCAGTCGGGTCGCATTGATATGACCTAGTCTACAATGCCTCAAGAAGGAATCGTTCATTTCTGAACTCTTCCTCTTGTGTGTGTTCTGTATACTAGGAACTGTAGTTTGATTTAGAACGTCAATGCTTTTAGATAACGTGCCTGAACCGATCAACTTTTGATATAGGAAATGTTCAAAACATTATCCATCAATACAAAATTATATCCTTTCTTTACTAATAAAGTGACTGATATGATTTTGTATATCAGGTTCAGTATCTAATAACATTCGTTCAGAATCAATGTACTGGTCATACAGGGTGACAGTGACCAACAGACTTGGCTGCAACACTTGCCCCATTTTCTGTCTTATGAAACTTATCACCCGTTCTCAGTTTTTCTACCTTTTTGTAGCCCTATGTAACAGATTACATATCTGGGATCCTGATCCGGTATTAAATACCCAGGATGCAGAGGATACTGAGAAATAGTTCTTTGTAATGAACACACCCGAAGGAGATGCATCATATGCACTTTCTTCGTTTGGGCGGCATAGGAATTCTAGTATTCCCCTATTTCCTGCTCTGTCTTATAACAATTATAAGTTGGAGCGGGACCAACGTTCCCCAGCTCAGTATAACAAGCGGGTTCGGTCAATACATCCATATTATTATCTTGATTAAGGCGTGATATGGTCGCTACCTGGAGAGAGAGAGAAGAAAACACTCAGCGTGCGCTCTTGCAAGATTAGATTGGTTATTTATTTTGTCTAATCAGGATGGCTCCTACTGTTTTTTATCAAATCTTCCTTCAAACCTTAAAAGGAAAGACTAGCCGGGATTAATTACACTCTATAAGTTTGCCAATCTTTCAGCCAGGCCAGTGTCGGTATTTTGAGGGAGGTTCTCCATGCTTTCGCACGGACCTAATTACAGTAAACCTCGTTTTCCCAGAGGCGTAACCCCGTTGACACCTTTCTAGACACCTACTTGATCGGCTAATTGCAAAGTGCAAAACTCTCCCAGGAGTAACAATTACTCGCAGTGGGTATCGGGATCCAACTATCACATAGAAGGTATGCAATCTCATTGCAAATTTCAACACTTGAAACTCCCGATAAGGGTTTTTACCCCTAGCACCTATGACCTTGGCTAAGGTCAACAAATCATAGGTACTAGTCAAGTTCTACCCATCATTTCGTGATTAATTAGACCCACCCACATGACCCTTGGCTAAGGTCAACAAAGCCACATGACTGTCCTAACTAATCGCATCATATGCTGTGTAGGAAGACATTACTTAGTTACCGCACATTGTGCCTTGACTATGGTCAACAAACACAGCACGAATACTAAGTACTCTACTTCCTAAAATGACGGAGGGTTGCGGCTGGTTTTTAAGAAAACCTTTAACGCTTTGAACTTGATCTCGTTGCGGAATCAAATGGTTTTTAAATGGAGTGTTTTGAGGCTTTTCTAGCTTTGCTAAAGGGGTCACTCCCAGTGAAGGGATCGTCGGCCCTTTCCTCGTCGAATGAGGTGCGGGATATATCATATATATCACTGTGCAAAGCAGAAACTATAGAAGCGATCAAAAGACAAACCGAGGGTAGTAGCATCTGCCAGTTATTGCTAAAGGAGTCACTCCCGGTGAAGGGATCTCGGTCCTTTCCTCATCGAATAAGGTGCAGGATGTTCTACAAGGAACACCACGATGCAAAGCAAGAACTGTAGCTACCTGTTTTATTTTTGAAATTCGATTCCACAACATCTTTTAGGTTTATTTTCTTTCATTAATCTCATTAATGAATGTCCCATCATTAAAGTCCACCTAAACATCACAGATAAATATAACGTACGCTTATGCCATCCGCATACGCCTCGATATCCCGTCTGCACCGTTAGGTTAGGTAACTAACGCCAGAACGAGGCAGGGCTAGCGCGGGTGTAAAACATAAGCAACGTCTATATAATATATCATATATACTATATATAATATCTATCTGAACATATCACATGATCACATCAAAGATAACGCAGCAGAAAATATCATATGAAATATTGGATATACTAGGACGTCCGTGTTTTCAATACGAGCCAGTATAAAACACGGATTCCACGGTCGTGATGAATAGCCAATCCCACACCCCTAGACCCCTACGAGAGCGGCAAGCAACCTTATTAATTCTAGGGTTAGGAGACCCGGACTCGACTCCTCGAGATGGCCTCCCACTGGACCCTAGAACCCGGTTACTTGTGCTCCCCTCCTTGGGTCTATCCTAATGCGGAAAAGTAAATAATATACATCAATGGTGACATCTTCCGCAACCTGGAAGTTCCCCAATAAAAGAATATTACATACAAGTTTTTACATGAATGAAAATGAAAAACACTCGTCTCACATAAAAACCCCCCAGCTATTCAAACACGACGATCCAATATAACATATCCAGCAACACATAACATCACATGTCATCAACGTAAGTAAATATGCGCATCCCAATTGTCGTTGACATATAGCAACGAAACCGGCGATATCACATATTACACTTACGGTAACAGAAAAGAAAGTGTAAAACTACAACAGTTGGAATCCGCAAACTCTTTAGACATCGCATGCCTAGCCAAATGAATTCCTTAGACATCACATGCCTAACAATTATAAACCCCGCATTTTAGTCTCATTATCGAAAACTCTTTTCAATATCAAGTCGGGCAATTCAACAATATTCCCGACATCCTGATCGAATGCTCGTCGCAAACTTCATTAGACGGCCGCACCCCCGATGCCGTCGACGAAGTGCACCAAGGCGGAACACCGCTGCCGCGAGCACCCGAACGGATGCTTTCGGCGACGGGGTTCTCCTACAGTCACTTGGTCGGGGCTATGGGGTGTAGCAGTCTATTAAGTTTATCCGGCGAGTATCCGCGTACGTTACGTGATTGCAACGGACTTTTGATCACATCAAAATTCCGTGGCAACCGATCAAGTGAGACTAAACCGCTAGATTTATAACATTCATTCAGTTATCTCATAACTACTTGTGAATTCCAAATGTTGTATCACATTCCAGATAAATAGAAAATATTAAACTTTCCGATCGAACAATCGAACACCCAAGTTTTCCCGAAATAGCTCAACACATGAAATAAGTTTAAAAACATTCACTTCGTGCCTCAGTACCAACGGTCCAGCCGTAGAAGGGTCAAGCCAACGCCTCACATGTGGCACGCTGTACTGCCCTAAACTCTAAGGTTCAAAGGGCAGTTCAAGACGGTACATAATCGAGTTAAGGTTTGTTGTCTTTTAGAGGGACCATCGCGTTACTTGCACTACTTAGAATGTCGTTAAACTACGGAAAAATCCAACAGTTAGAAATTTTCCGACAGGGGAAAAAGTGGGTATTTATATCCGGTCGAACTTTTTAACATATTCTAAAATTATCCGGAAAAACACATAGACAAAGTTTGACAATCCGATCGAATCTACGAACTCCCAATACAACCTAAAATACTCAACTCTTGAGTTCAGATTAAAAATTCCCAGGAAAACCAGCACTACAAAATAGGAATTACTGTGTAAAATTAAATGAAAGAGGAGACTAAATGGCCGCGGAACCGCCGCATTAGCCATGCTAATGCCGCGGTTCCGCCGCGCTTTGATGGAATCATCAGTACGAGCTTCACAGTAATTCTTATAATCTCCTGCTGATATTTCTGCATATTTTTAATTCTCAAAAATCCCTGATTTCAAAAAATGTACAGAGTGCAATTTTGGATTAGGGTTTCGGTTCGATCGGACTTCTAACTCCGTCTACGCATCGCCTAAGGCTCTAGCTAGGCTCTGATACCACTGTAGGGTTTCTAGGCACACTAATGAGGTCTCACAAGTGATCAAACGTGCCCAATTCAAATTTTTCATGTGCCTATAAACCCTAATACGGATCGTTAACTAGATAATAAGGCGATGCAATGCGAGTTAACAACTTTAACTAAAGGGGAAAGTGACTACAACTTTTGTAGATCCAGTCCTCCACCTCCTTAGCTCCGCTTTGACGTCCCTCCACTATGAACATCGGATCCCGGACTCTAGCGATTGTATCGTCAAAGAAATGATCGGGCTAGGTCGTCGACTTCGATGCCGAAGATGATCTACGTCGAGGCAACTCAAGATCAAACTCCAACTTCACCAAGTCATGAAACTTGTGAAGAAAACACCCTATACTACTTGGCAAGTGGTAGAGGATGAAGAAATAAGAAGTGGGTTCACTTTAGAATTGGATTTCTCACTCTTTTTCTCATGTTGCCATTAATGGTTGCAAGCTTTCTTCTTTTTTGAAGAAGAAGAAGAAGGAATATGATAAGTATTTTTTAAATAGAAAAATAAATGATACTTATCATATAGCAACCATGATTAAGTGTAGAGACTAAACTAGGGTTAAGTTGAATGGTTAGGGTTAGGACATGAAGACAAAATGGTCACTTAGTCAAAGCTTCATGAAGCTTCAACAACAAAACAAATTAAGCCACCATTTCATACTTGCCCAAAAAATGAATTGAGAGAATAAATAAATGAATAAGTGAAATGTAAACCCTAACCATTAACATAACCATGGTTTAAATCATACACTCAAACTTTCATGTATCATCAAATATGATACAATCAAGTGCACAAAAATACATCACATATACAATGTGCACATCAAGTGAGAAAATCCTTTTTAAAGTGAACCAATACTAGTTAATGCAAAGTAATATATCAAATATATAATTATGCATTAAATCATTAAATCAATACTTGATTTAACGATCCGGTCATATCGCATATAACCGACTAATATCCAATGTATCGGCTTATCGAATCAATCTTCGATTCGATAACTAGGTTATATCGCATACAACCAATCGATACATTCATCGCGAGAATATAATACTGTATCACATACACGCATTATTCTCGGTCCCGCACATATCTCATATGCGCTCCTATTTCATTTCGCTTGAGCCAGGAAACCTCTGTGTAGGACTCTAAAGACTCGTCAATACGCCGGCAGCAGGTGATGATCATATCAAACAGCCACAAGCTGCAAGCGGTCTGCTAAACGTAACGGCCTCCCGGGTATTGAGCGATCAGAAGATCGACGAGCAAGCCTGCTCACACTCCTGTGAATCCAACCAGTAACACTTACCATACAGTCCGGTCTGTTCGTCTGATATGTCGCATATCTCGCCTAGGGGTGGTAAACGTCAGACCCCAATAGCTCGATAAGTCATGCCGATATAAGGTCCATAACATTCGTGAAACTACTGATAACTCTTACCAGTATATCACTGCAACCCTGGCCAGGGATTTCCTGTTATGGCCAGTCGTGCATAGCGCAACATCCACCCCCAATACCGGGAGAGACGAATCCCCTCCTATCGCTCATTGCCTCCATGTGAATCGGGACTGTACCCACCCAAAAACCACCTGTTTGCACGACTCAGTAGAGCCGTGGTAGGGTGGAAATCAAAGCACAGTGGGAGACACACAAGACTCTATGATGATCTCGGGTCAACAGACTAAGCTGTACCAGTGTCATCAGAGAACTGCCATTTGATGTGAGGTATAATACCATATGGGAGTTCTCGGCGAGTCCGTTCAGTGTACCCAGTCTCCACTGAGCACCCGCATACCATCTCTGATGTCAAACACCAATAGATATGGGATCATCCATCGCCCATCACATGGGTCGAGAAGATATACGCTAGTCTACTCTGGAATATCGATGCCCCGTCTCGATATTCCCACGACTAGGAACATTGAAGGATATACTCATGGACTACCCAGGCCCCACTAGTATGATCTACATCATAGTCCTGGAAGTCGAGTACACATCCTAAGGGCTTTATCAACATGTAACAGAGAGACAGAAAGTATACATGTTAAGATAAAGAGCAACCAGATAGCGTACTATCATGTCGAGCAAGAAAGTCCTACCTATATATGTCCTAGCATCCACTACAATATACATCCAATGTACAGTAATGGCCTCTAGGGCATACTTATAACTTTAGATAGTTGGATCCCGATTCTCACTGATGAGTTGGTTTACTCTTCGGGTGATCCCGACTAATTCTTCTTTCAGGTTTGGAGAAGAATTTGAGATTAAAGTTGGAGGTTTCCTAAATTAGATAAAATGATAACCATTTTGATCTAGGTTAGAGTGCACGTAGAGTTTTTCTTTTCTTTCTCTCTTTGGCAGCAACCTTTGACCGACCCTAGACTATAACTCAGTGACCAAAGTTGACCAAACCTTCTTAATTTACTAGCTTTTGGATTGTCTATAATTCCATAAGTCATTGCCGCTCCTTCTTTTACCCTTTGTATTTCTCAGAACAACCCGTATTACTACGGATATCCATTTCCATTGGATAGATTCATCGTATGGTTATATACGAACTCGAAGGGACTTCTTCGAGGATGGATCCAGGTTCAGGAGAAATTGAATTGGTTTATTCAGTCGTCTTTTATTATCACCTTCTCTCAGGTTGCGAGGGCTCCTTGGTTTAGGGGAGTATACCTATTACGCTTATTGGATAGTCTTCTTCCAAACCATAGGCAGGTGCCGAAGGGTAGGGAATGAAGAAAACCAATTAGCCTAAATAGGGTGTGCAGAAGGTAATATGTAAAGACAAATAAAGGAATTAGAAAAAGGGCAAAGTAAATTGCGACTACTAACATTCACGACCAAACCACGTATTTCATCGCCACTCCTACTTCACCTTTGATTTCTCCAGAACAACCCGTATCACTACGAACATCCAATTCCATTGGATAAATCCATCGTATGGTTATATATGAACTTGAAGGATATTTTTTCGAGGATGGATTCTGGTTCAGGAGAAATAGGAATAAGGTTTATTCAGTTGTCTTCTATCATCACCTTCTCTCAAGTTGAGAGTACTCCTAGGATTAGGAGGGTACACCTATTATACTTACTGGATAGTCTTCTTCCAAACCATAGGCTGGTGCCGAACGGTAGGGAAGGAAGAAAACCATTTAGCCTAATGATGGTGTACAGAAGGTAACGACTAAAGGCAAATAAAGGGAATTGGAAAGGTGGCAGGGAAATATACGGTTAAAGTTATGATTTGGATTATGGAAGAGGCATTACTAGGAATACCAGTATAGGATTGCTGGGCACACGCACAAGGGTCTATGAGGTATCAACCATGCCTGATTTAAAATTTATCTGTGCCGAGCAACCCAAAGCCGGATCTTTAAACTAGAGTTTAGGCGAAAACAAGCATGTTAAATCTTTAACACTAAGTGAGAGGGATTACAACCTTTTTAGATCCGGTCCTTCACTTCTTAAGCTCCGTGTTGAGGTCCCTTCGCTGCGATCATCGTGTTCCGGACTCTCGAGAGGCTTCACGAAGAGAAAGATGTAGTCTTGCTACCGATCTTCGATAACATAGATGATCTACCTTGAAGTTTCATTAACACAAGCTAACACTGACAAAATGAAGTGAACACCCTCATCTAAAGGGTAAGGGTAGATGAGGATGATGAAGTAGGATTTTTGCTCTCATTTGTTTTCTTATTCTCACTCATTTTTCATCACAAATAAAAAGCAAGAAAGCTTTTGCAAGAGAAGGAAGAAGAAGAAGAATAGTGATCCAATCCTTTTGTGATGAATAATGAAAGGGTGATAATGATTAATCTTGCAACCATGGTCAAGGATGACACATGTAGAGATTTAACTAGGGCTAGGGTTTGGGTTGGGTTAAGAATGAGTCACACATAAATATCAACCATAATATCTCATTCAAGACAAAAGAAAAGCTTCTAGAATCTACTAGAAGTCTTAACCCTAATCCAAACCCTAATCATGTTTAAACTCTACAAAACATGTTGCATTAATAACCATAACATGTTACAATATTATATATCACATATACAATATTTATTGTAACAAAATAAAATAATACAATTAACATATATCGCATATATATCAATGTATTACCCGAGTGAGAAAAAGAATCTTTTAGTGAGCTAATATTAGTTAATGTAATTTAATATATCATATATATTATTATACATTAAATTATCGAATCAACACTTGATCCGACAATCCGCTATATCGCATATAACCGACTAATATTTGTCCGTACCGATTCATCGAATCAACACTTGATCCGATGACCCGGCTGATATCAAATATCGCGAGAATAGAATATGGTATCACATATCGCATTATCCTCGGTCCTGCACATATCACATATGTTCCCCTACTCCGTTTTGCCTGAGCCAAGAAACCTCTGTGTAGGACTCTATAGAATCGTCAATACGCCGGCAGTAGGTGATGATCATATCAAACACCCACAAGCTGCAAGCGGTCAGCTAAACTTAACAGCTACCCAGGTATTGAGCACTCAGAAGATCAACAAGCAAGCCTGTACATTCTCCTGTGAATCCAAACAGTAACACTCCCGTACAGTCCGGTCTCTTCGTCTGATATGTCGCATATCTCGCCTAGGGGTGGTATACGTCAGACCCCAGTAGCTTGATAAGTCGTGTCGATATGAGGTCTATAACAGTTCGAGAAACTACTGATAACACTTACCAGTAAATCTCAGCAACCCTGGCCAGGGATTTCCGGTTATAGCCAATCGAACACAGCACAACATCAACTTCCTATACCGGGAGAGACGAATCCCCTCCTATCGCTCATTGCCTCCATGTGATTCGGGACTGTACCCAAAAGCCACCTTTTTGCACGCCCTCTTGGACGTGGTATGATGGAAATCAAAGCACAGTGGGAATCACACAAGACTCTATGACGATCTCGGGTCAACAGACTACTCTATACCAGTGTCACCGGAGAACTGCCATCTGACGTGAGGTATAATACCATCTGGGAGTTTTCGGCGAGTCCGTCCAGTGTACGCAGTCTCCACTGAGCACCCGTACACCATCCTTGATGTCAAACACCGATGGATATGGGATCATCCATCGCCCATCATATGGGTCAAGATGCGTATACGCTAGTCTACTCTGGTGTATCGATGCCCTGTCTCGATACACCCTCGACTAGGAACAGTTATAGGATGTACTCGTCGACTACCGTGGCCCCACTAGTATGATCTCATCATAGTCCCAGTAGTCGAGTACATATCCTAAGGGCTTTATCAACATGTAACATAGAGACAATCAGAGTACATGTTAAGATAAAGTACAACCAGATAGCATGCTATCATATCAAGCAAGAAAGTCCTCCCTATATATGTCCAAGCATCCATTACAATATACATCGTATGTACAGTAATGGCCTCTAGGGCATACATATAACTAACAATCTCCCACTTGCACTAGGGCCATCTGTTGTGGTATCATATACCCAACAATTAGCTGTGGTTGAAGTATCTCATACTCAACCATCCCATAAAAGTCTCTACTGAGAAAAAGGCCTTTGTGAGTGGATCCGCGCTGTTGTCCTCTATGTCTACTCTCCTAACCTTGATCTCCCTGGAGATCAACCATCTCCATGATCAGGTGATACTGCCTAAGAATTATATCTGGATTTCTGATGGGATGGGGGGTTCCTTGGTAAAAGCCACAATTCTATTGTCACACAATGGTAGGAACGAAGTTCATCTCATGAACTTTTATATATCCAGACTGTCTCTTTGGTAGCATCTTTGGTAACGATGTATCTTGCCTTTAATCGTCTAGTATGTCACGGTATCTAGCTTGGAACTCTTCCAACATACCGTCCCTCCACTGAGGGTAAAGACAATGCCTGCGACTGACATTCAGTCGTCCTTATCACCCTGGAACCTTTCCAGTGATTCTCCCCAGGATTGATTGATACCATCTCACTACAACTAGTGAGTATCCTAACATCCAATTAGATCTATCTCATAGATCCAAAAACCCAGGATTCAGGAGATATCATTTTGATCCTATATGGAGAATCCTTGTGATAAGCGGAGATTGACCGAGCGTAGCATAGGAAACTCCTTCCCTATCAAGGGTATGTCATCCACGTACTCTACGAGGATCACCACTATATTCTCTACTACCTTTTTGTATATACAAGGTTCATCAACCATTTTGATGAAGTCAAACACTTTGACTACAACATCAAAACAGACGTTCCAACTCCGCGATGCCTGCTTTATCATATAAAGCATCTTGCACACGTTTCCACTGCTCCCACTGTTTACGAAGCCCTCTGGCTGTGTACTTATAGACGTTCTCTTCTAAAACATCATTTAGAAAAATAGTCATGACACCCAACCACCAGATATCGTAGTCATGGTATGCAGCAGTGGCAAGTAGGATCTGGATGGACTTAAGCATAGCTTTGAAAGTCTCAACTTTTCCATATACACCAAGTAATCTTCTCAAGATATACTTGCTCCTGATGGGGATTTAACCCTTCAGATAAAGCAACCAAAGTCTATAATTTGTTGGTGTATAAGGATCCCATCTCAGATCCCTAAGCATCCAGCCATTCTTACAGAGTCCCACTCCTGATGGCCAGCTAGAAACTGGTTGGGTCATCATCTCATGATGCAATCCTCGCTCCTACTGTGATAGAGAAACCGAAGTATCTCTCAGGTGGGTGAGGAACCCTACTAGATCGGCGGAGAGGCTGAGGTTCGTTGGTTACTATTGAATCCTTCAGTTCTACCAAATCATCTGTTGTAGTTTGTATAGATGGAACTTCTTCCAGTTTTACAAAGCTAACCTTGCCTCGAGCTTGTCCGGATTTTGCTTTTAGACATAGGCCGGACAACCCCAAATCTTAACAAGCTTAAGATATGGGCTTTTCCCTTTACATATCACATATGAAGCGGTAGGCAACTGATTTGATTTGAACCCTATTCAATAGGTATGCAGCTTCTCAAGTGCATAACTCCCAAAAGGAAATAGGAAACTCAGTAGTACTCATCATAGAGCACACCATATCACATAGGGTGTTCTTGCTCCGCCTCGATATACCATCGTGCTATGGTGTATACGGAGGAGCAATGCTGAGAGAGAATCTCATTCTCCTTTAGAATAGTCCAGGAATTCCGTGCTCAAGTATTCTCCTCCCTGATCTCATCAAAGGACATAATACTTATACCCATTTTTGGTTCTCTACTTCTAACTTATATTCTGTGAATATCTCAAAAGGTCCGGACTTGTGTTTCAACAGGAACATATGTCTGAATCTTGAGAGATCATCAGAGAATGTAATGAAGTACAAAGAACCAGTCTTGGCATGTGTAGACAGGGGACCTTCATACATCAGCATGTATCAATCCCAAGAGTTCACTAACTCTTTCTCTGTTTCCAATAAACAGAGCTTTGGTCATCTTATCTTTGTGACATGACCGGCAAGTTTCACAAGGTGTAAATTCAAACAAATTTAAATATGCATCTTAATGTAACTTCAGCTAGTCGGGTCGCATTGATATGACCTAGTCTATAATACCTCAAGAAGGATTCGTTCATTTCTGAACTCTTCCTCTTGTGTGTGTTCCGTATACTAAGAACTGTAGTTTGATTTTGAACGTCAATGCTTTTAGATAACGTGCCTGAACCGATCAACTTTTGATATAAGAAATGTTCAAAACATTATCCAACAATACAAAATTATATCCTTTCTTTACTTATAAAGAGACTGATATGATGTTGTACATCAGGTTCGGTATCTAATAACATTCGTTCAAAATCAATGTATTCTGGTAATACAGGGTGATAGTGACCAACAGACTTGGTTGAAACACTGCACCGTTTTCTACCTTATGAAACTTATCACCCGTTCTCAGTTCTCTACCTATCTGTAGCCTATGTAACAGATTACATATGTGGGATCCTGATCCGGTATCAAATACCCAGGACGTAAAGGATACTGAGAAACAGTTCTGTGTAATGAACACACCCGAAGATGATGCATCAGTATGCACTATTTTCGTTTGGGCGGCACAGGAAATATGGTATTCCCCAATTTTCTGCTCTGTCTTATAACAATTATAAGTTGGAGCGGGACCAACGTTCCCCAGCTCAGTATAACAAACGGGTTCGGTCAATTCTTCCATATTATTATCTTGATTAAGGCGTGATATGGTCGCTACCTGGAGAGAGAGAGAAGAAAACACTTAGCGTATGCTCTTGCAAGATTAGATTGGTTATCTAATATATCTAATCAGGATGTCTCCCACTGTTTTAATCAAATCTTCCTTCAAACCATAAAAGGAAAGACTAACCGGGATTAATTACACGCTACAAGTTCGCTAATCTTTTAGCTAGGCCAGTGTCGGTACTTTGAGGGAGGTCCCCCGTGCTTTCGCACGAACCTAATTAAAGTAAACCTCGTTTTTCCAGGGGCGTAACCCCGTTAACACCTTTCTAGACACCTACTTGATCGGCTAATTGTAATGTGTAAAACTCTCCCAGGATTAACTCTTACTCGCAGTGGGTATCGGGATCCAACTATCTCATAGAAGGTATGCAATGTCATTGCAAATTTCAACACTTGAAATTCCCAATAATATTTTACCCCTAGCTTGCTATGACCTTGACGCATGCCAAACAACCTATAGTCCGCTAGTCAAGTTCAACCCGTACATTTCTTGATTGAATTAAACCCACCCGCATGACCCTTGACGTATGCCAAACAACGCCGTACGAATAACCTAATCCAATCGCATCGTATGCTAGCAGATAAGCACTAGTTAGCTACCGTACACTACGCCTTGACGCATGCCAAACTACCCTAGCACGAATACTAAGTAGTACTTATCTGAAATGACGGAGGGCTACGCAGGTTTTTAAGAAAACCATGAGCGTAAAGAACTTGATATCGTTGTAGAATCGAGTGATTTTAAATGGAATGTTTTTGAGTCTTTTCTAGTTTTGCTAAAGGGGTCACTCCCGGTGAAGGGATCGTCGGCCCTTTCCTCATCGAATAAGGTGCAGGGTATATCATATATACCACTATGCAAAGCAAGAACTATAGAAGCAATCAAAATACAAACCGAGTTTGTAGCATCTGCTAGTTTCACTAATAAGGTCACTCCTGGTGAAGGGATCGTCGGCTCTTTCCTTATCGAATAAGGTGCTGGATGTTCTACAAGGAACACCGCTATGCAAAGCAAGAACTAGAGCTACCAGTTTTTAAACAAGTTTCTACAACATCTTAGGTTTCTTTTATTTCATTAATCTCATTAATGAAGTCCCATTTTATTATGCTTCACAAGCATCTCTTTTGAAACGAAATCTGCGAAATAACATATATCTCATATATATAATATAAACATTCGTCTCAGGCAGCAATATGATCTCATCACAGAACATTGCAGCAGAAGAACATATATGAAATATTGGATATACTAGGACGTCCGTGTTTTCAATACGAGCCTGTATAAAACACGGACTCTACGGTCGTGATGAATAGCCAAACCCACATCCCTAGACCCTTACGAGAGCGGAAAGCAACTCTGCCAATTCTAGGGTTAGGAGACCCGGTCTCGACTCCTAGAGATGGTCTCCCATTGGACCCTAGAACCCGGTTACTTGTGCTCCCCGTCTTGGGTCTACCTAATGCGGAAAAGTAAATAATATACAATGGTGACATCATCCTCAGCCCGAAAGTGCCCCAATAAAAGAATATTACATACAAATGAATTTTAAATGAATGAAAAAGAAAAACTCTCATCTCATATAAAACCCCCGGCTATTCAAAAAGCGACGATCCAATATAACATATCACAGCAACATATAATATCTCATATCATCAACGTAGCAAGTATGCGTATCCCGATTGTCGTTGATGTATAGAAACGAAGCCGGCGATACACCACATACTACGCTTACGGTCACAGAAAAGAAAGTGTAAAACTACAACAGTTGGAATCCGCAACCTCCTTAGACATCGCATGCCTAACCAAATAAATTCTTTAGACATCGCATGCCTAACAATTATAAACCCCGCATTTTAGTTTCTTTATCGAAAACTCTTTTCAATATCAAGTCGGGCAATTCAACAAGATTCCCGATATCCTGATCGATTGGTCGTCGCAAACTTTAGTAGACGGCCGCACCCCCGGATGTCGTCGACGAAGTGCATTAAGGCGGAACACCGCTGCCGCGAGCACCCGAATGGATGCTTTTGGCGACGGGGTTCTCCTACAGTCACTTGGTTGGGGCTATGGGGCATGGCTGTCTGTTAAGTTTACCCGGCGAGTATCCGCGTACGCTACGTGATTGCGACAGACTTTTGATCACATCAAAATTCCATGGCAACCGATCAATTTGAGACTGAACTACTAGATTTACAACATTCAAATTAGTTATCTCATAACTACCTGTAGATTCTAAATATTGTATCACATTCCAGATAAATAGACAATGTTAAACTTTCCGATCGAATAATCAAACACCCAAGAATTCCTCAATATATCTCAACACTTGAAATCAGTTTAAAAACATCCATCACATGCCACAGTACCAATGGTCCAGCCGTAGAAGGGTAAAGCCAACGCCTCACATGTGGCACGCCGTACTGCCGCAAACCCTAAGGTTTAGAGGCAGTTCAAGACGGTCACATAATCGAGTTAAGGTTTGTTATCTTCTAGAGGGTCCACCGCGTTAATTTCACGACTTAGAACGTTCTTAAACTCGAGAAAAAATCCAACTTTTGAAAAATTTTCCGACAAGGGAAAAAGTGAGTTATTGATATCCGTTCGAACTTTTTAACAGTTTCTAAAAATTATCCGGAAAAACTAAACAAAGTTAAATTATCCGATCGAATCAACGAGTCCCCAATACACCCCAGAAAACACAACACTTGAGTAAATATAAAAATATCCAGAAGAATCAGGAATTACAGACGGACATTACTGTGCAAAGTACGTGCCATGATTCAACTTTTTGGCCGCGGAACCGCCGCGCAAGCCATGGTACGGCCGCGGTTCCGCGGCGCTTTAAAGTGATCAGTGGCACGTGTTGCACAGTAATCCTTGTATTTACCTGCTGATTTTTTTGAGTATTTTTAATTCACAAAAAATCACATTTTGAAAATTTTTCCAGAAACTAGGGTATATCGGGTTTTCCGGGTTCGATCGGACTTTAAACTTCGTCTAGACTTCGCCTAAAGCTCTAGCTTGGCTCTGATACCACTGTACGGTTGCTATGCATGCGCACAAGGGTCTACGAGGCATCAACCATGCCCGATTAAAAATTTAGCCGTGCCGAACAACCCGAAGCCAGATCTTTAAACTAGAGTTTAGGCGAAAACAAGCATGTTAAACACTTTAACACTAAGTGAGAGGGATTACAACCTTTGTAGATCCGGTCCTTCACTTCTTAAGCTCCGTGTTGAGGTCCCTTCACTGCGATCATCGTGTTCCGGACTCTCGAGAGGCTTCATGAAGAGAAAGATGCAGTCTTGCTTCCGATCTACGATAACATAGATGATCTACCTTGAAGTTTCATTAACACAAGATAACACTCACTAAATGAAGTGAACACCCTCATCTAAAGGGCAAGGGTAGATGAGGATGATGAAGTAGGATTTTTTCTCTCATTTGTTTTCTTATTCTCACTCATTTTTCATCACAAATAAAAAGCAAGAAAGCTTTTGCAAGAGAAGGAAGAAGAAGAAGAATAGTGATCCAATCCTTTTGTGATGAATAATGAAAGGGTAATAATGATTAATCTTGCAACCATGGTCAAGGATGACACATGTAGAGATTTAACTAGGGCTAGGGTTTGGGTTGGGTTAAGAATGAGTCACACATAAATATCAAACATAATATCTCATTCAAGACAAAAGAAAAGCTTCTAGAATCTACTAGAAGTCTTAACCCTAATCCAAACCCTAATCATGTTTAAACTCCACAAAACATGTTACATTAATAACCATATCTTGTTACAATATTATATATAACATATACAATATTTATTGTAACAAAATAAAATAATACAATTAACATATATCGCATATATATCAATGTATTACCCGAGTGAGAAAAAGAATCTTTTAGTGAGCTAATATTAGTTAATGTAATTTAATATATCATATATATTATTATACATTAAATTATCGAATCAACACTTGATCCGACAATCCGGCTATATCGCATATAACCGACTAATATTTATCCGTACCGATTCATCGAATCAACACTTGATCCGATGACCCGGCTGATATCAAATATCGCGAGAATAGAATATGGTATCACATATCGCATTACCCTCGGTCCTGCACATATCACATATGTGTCCCTACTCCGTTTTGCCTGAGCCAAGAAACCTCTGTGTAGGACTCTATAGAATCGTCAATACGCCGGCAGTAGGTGATGATCATATCAAACACCCACAAGCTGCAAGCGGTCAGCTAAACGTAACAGCTACCCAGGTATTGAGCGCTCAGAAGATCAACAAGCAAGCCTGTACATTCTCCTGTGAATCCAAACAGTAACACTCCCGTACAGTCCGGTCTCTTCGTCTGATATGTCGCATATCTCGCCTAGGGGTGGTATACGTCAGACCCCAGTAGCTTGATAAGTCGTGTCGATATGAGGTCTATAACAGTTCGAGAAACTACTGATAACATTTACCAGTAAATCTCAGCAACCCTGGCTAGGGATTTCCGGTTATAGCCAATCGAACACAGCACAACATCAACTCCCTATACCGGGAGAGACGAATCCCCTCCTATCGCTCATTGCCTCCATGTGATTCGGGACTGTACCCAAAAGCCACCTTTTTGCACGCCCTCTTGGACGTGGTATGATGGAAATCAAAGCACAGTGGGAATCACACAAGACTCTATGACGATCTCGGGTCAACAGACTACTCTGTACCAGTGTCACCGGAGAACTGCCATCTGACGTGAGGTATAATACCATCTGGGAGTTTTCGGCGAGTCCGTCTAGTGTACCCAGTCTCCACTGAGCACCCGTACACCATCCTTGATGTCAAACACCAATGGATATGGGATCATCCATTGCCCATCATATGGGTCAAGATGCGTATACGCTAGTCTACTCTGGTGTATCGATGCCCTGTCTCGATACACCCTCAACTAGGAACAGTTATAGGATGTACTCGTCGACTACCGTGGCCCCACTAGTATGATCTCATCATAGTCTCAGTAGTCGAGTACATATCCTAAGGGCTTTATCAACATGTAACATAGAGACAATCAGAGTACATGTTAAGATAAAGTACAACCAGATAGCATACTATCATGTCGAGCAAGAAAGTCCTCTCTATATATGTCCAAGCATCCATTACAATATACATCGTATGTACAGTAATGGCCTCTAGGGCATACATATAACTAACAACCAGGATACCCCTACGAAACATATTTATGTTTCATAGTTACACTGTGCATTGTTAATTGAAAACTGATTTCCCGATTAGATACTTACTCCAGGGTATGTATTTACCAGGTATGATTCTCACATCTGTATAGTTTTACAGATGTTGAGTGGGAGCAAGTTATTGGGAATTAGGTGATCATCCTCATTATATCAGAATTCGTTGTAATTGGTGATATTTGAGGAAATCGCCTGGGGACAATTTTCAACCTACGACGCACAGGTTTTGAGTTATTCAACTCAGCGGACTTATACAGAGTATTGTATGTTGTCCAGTGTCCATCAGGACAAAAGGGGTTGGTTCTCATACTATGTTCTGTTTACTTATGACTTCTCTAGATTTTAGACAAGTGTTTCATAGAAATACAAGGTCTAAGTATTGAGAAGTTATGGGTATAAGAATAAAGTAGAGAACCAGGTGTCACAAGTATCGGGATTCTTCAAAGAAATCGAAGACGTAGATTCTTGTGATTGGTATCCAGTTGATAGTAATGGTTTTGAGAAACTTGTTTCTCTTTCAGGTTACTTATAATTGGATGCATTCCTAAGTTGAGTAATGCTGATTAGCCTCTCTCCATTAAGTTGATATGCACTGGAGACAACTGCAGGATTTGAATCTGGTTCCAATTAAATAAGTGCTTATGTTTCTATATTGGATATAGATTGCTTCATATCTTAACGATGTTAAGGTAAGGGGAGTTGTCCAGCTTATGCTTAAAAACAGACACTGGAAAACTCAAAGCACGTTTTCGTAATGGCTGTTTGTGAATTGACCCTAGCTTTGACGAGGGTTGGTTTTCTACCATCTGGAAGATCAATAGTGATATTGTTCTTGACTCTCCACAGTTTTATTAAAATAGATTTTTTCAGAAAACAGTAGTGGGAGTGTGGTAGAACTGGAAGTGATTCCAGAACCGCAAACGATTACGGAAAGCTTAATAGGACCTATATATTCAATAAGGTTTGACATTCCAATAGCCACTCTGCAGATATGGTGGGTAACCTCAGACACCCGAGAGGTATTCTGGTAGCCTCAAGGACAGTGACAGGGAGGTTCTTGTTTACCTAGACTTGACACTACTGTTGTTCCAGACTATGAGACCCGGCAGGAGGATATGTATAGCGTCGTTCTAAACTAGTTTTAGTAGTACACGTATATATATTATTCTGCCAGAGGGTTGTTGTAATCAGTGTGAGCAGCGGAAGCATAGTGAGCAAGTAGCTTATGTCTATTTATAGACTTGAGCAATTATAGCGGAGATAGATCATCTAATTTTGATGTGACAGTCATGGGTTTGACTTCGTCAGAATAGAGGATGGATCTGTTGAGAAGGTAGTAGGGTGTAATGTCCTGGTATTTGGATGACATACACAGAGTAGGAAGTAAAATTCCTATACTACGATCGGTTGTACTGTGGTTGTCACACAATTGTTTCTCCACAAAGGATATGGATATAATATCTGACATTCTGGTTATTAGATCTATGGTTTTAGATATGGATTTGGGTAGTTTCCCAATGTGGGTACTTTGACAGTATTCTAATAGTATTTTAGAATAGATGACTCCTGGCATGGTGGTATACCTGCAGGTGATGGAGTCACCCTCTCTAAAGGTGTCTTACAGACTAAAGGGGAGAGGGACGTACATGATTGACAGATCACTTGCTTGGGCAATTGAGTCAATCATGAGATGTCAAGTACCACACCAGATGTCGTTTTTTCACTAGATGCGAAAAGTTTATATTAATCCAATCCTGAAGAAACATACGGAGGCAGTTTTAGAACATAAGTGAATGTTCTACGGATTTGATGACGGCAGCCTCCTTCGGGAGACGGTTATTATTCCAGGCTTCACAGATGACCTGGATGACAGAGTGATTGACAGAGTTATAGTTTTCCCTCAGACGAAGGACAGTATTATGGACAGGTGGTTCAAGAGGATACTGTGGGAGGCATGGTGCTGGGCACTGATTAGTTTCAATGATTGATACAGTCTAAGAAGTTTGGATTTGGAGTTCATTTATGAACTAGGTCCCATCAGATATCCAGACATATTCTAAGACAGGTATTACTCAACTCGGGAGATGGTTTTCTCCGCGAGGTTGAGATATAGAGAGATACAGAAAGAAATACCGAAGCGGGTCCACTCACTGAGGCTATTTCTCGAACACAATAGTTTTGCAAACGAGCTTTATGAAACTGATTAGTAGAGGAGTTGGATGCTCGGTATCACACGAGCTGTGAGTACACGACATCGCAATAATTAGCCTTAAGTGCAAGTAGGAGATTGTTGGATATAGTGCCCTCTAAGTCAATTATTGGATCGCAGGTACGTGATTGCAATGATTGAGGGAGGACCTATACCGATAAACAGTCTTACTAGAGATGATAGTATGCTATCTGGTTTGTCTTTATCATCATGTAGATGTTGATAAAGCCCATAAGATTTTTTCTTGACTACCAGCAGTATGATGGCGATCATATATGTGGGAGCTGGGGTCTATAAGCACATCCTTAAAGTGTCCCTAGTCATGGGAGTTTCGAGACGGGGTATCGATACTCCGGAGTAGACTAGTGTATACAGTCGAGACCCCGACGAGGGGCAGTGGCCGGTCTCACAAGCCACTGGTGTCAGTTGGATCACCTAAGATGTATACAGGTGCTCATTGGGTTATGAGTACACCGGACAGGACTTGCCGGGAACATGCTAGTTGGTATTATACATATCGTCAGATAGTAGTTCCCTGGTGACATGTGTACAGGTTAGTTCATCGACCTGAGATCGTCATTTGTCTCGTGTGAGTTCCCACTGTGCTTTGATTTATACCTTACCACGGGTCAAAGGAGTCCTGCAAACAGGTATATTTTGGATACAGTCCCGAGCCACATTGGAGGCAAGTGAGCGGATCGGCAGGGGATTCGTCTCTTCCGGTATTGGGGGTGAGATCGCGCTGTGTTTAGGAGAGCCATTACACGAAATCCCTGGCCAGAGTAATCGAGATATACTGGTAGGTATACCAGTAGTATCTCAGGGTGTTCTGGGCTGCTCTCTGACACGACTTATGCAGCTATTGGGGGTCTGACGTTTACCGACCCCCTAGGCCTAATATGCGATACTCATAGACGAACGTTCCGGACTGTACGGATATTATCACTGTCAGACTCAGTAGGGTTTATAGATGAGTTCGCTTGTCAGCTTTCCTTCCAATCGATACATAGGCAAACCGTTACGTACAGCTTGTACCTCTGACGTACTAAATGGTTATACCCAGTGCCAGTGTATTGATGAGTCATTAGAATCCCCCACAGACACTTTCCCAAGTTCGGGCGAAACGTTGTAGATGCTGTATGGTATTATGGCAGGGTTCGGAAAATGCACGTGCATTTTCACACGTGTCATTTTTCGGGCAGATAATACTGGTAGGCTTTGGTTTAAGCCGGATCCCAGTATTATACTGTGTAGATATAATATCTTTGTCTCAGTTGCATTTGTATTCGGTCGTAATACAAATGCGGGTATGTTTATACTGTTACGGGGTTATCCTGAAATTCATTTCAGGATCACTTTTGGAAGTTACCAGTTTCCAGTTTTCTATCAGCCGTATTTAACATTCGGTTAAATGCGGATTTATCTTTTCGTCTTTTGGGTGAGTCATGGTTCTAGAAGATTCTAGAAATGGTGACTAGGATTAGTGACTCATCATTTGCATTAATTGTGAGGTGAGGTGTTAAGTGAGGTGGATTAAATCATTTAATGTGTTCATACCACTCATTCTTTCTTCATGATAAATATCCTTGATATTTTTCTTTGATCTTTTGCTTACACTCACCCTCCCCTCTCCTACACTCACCCTCCCTCTTCTATAAGTGGCCGGCCCCTCTTGTGAGGATGGTATGGTTTTTTCATTTGCTTGAGAGAAAAAGATTATGATAGTTTAGGGTATGGAAATTTCATATAGTCCAATTTCCATTTACCCGATTCCAATTGGCAACTTCTATTAACCGTTCGTCCATAGCCTTGGACGTAACGAGACAAAGCATTCTACTCATTCTTTACTTCATCTTAGTCGTCTCTTTTAGCAAACTTGACGATCGAGTTGCCTCGGTTCAGAGGAGGAAGCCCGTTTAAAGATCCGTCGACATGGTGCCACCTGGACGACGAAACCGGAGATCGAGCAAGTTCGGATCAGTTGCAACATAGCGTAGGATGATGGTTGAAGACCGAAGGACTCGGATCGTTCGGTATAACAATTCTACCCTTTTTACAATATGTTAGTTTAGCTTTAATGGCAGATCCGGGTTATAGTACGTGATAGCGCCAGTCGTAAAAGTTTTGTTCCGCCTATTGGCGTCTGTTAGACGGCCGGGGCGCTGCCGCGAACTTACAAATGGCTATTATCAACTCTCACTCATTGAGCCATGGAATAAAATGCAATAAAATATGTGTGCATGCCTCAATAGTGATCCCAAACCAAAATAATAATACAAGAGCCATTTCTCACACCATGCTAGCAAAGTCTCCTCTATTTCCACCTCATTAATCCATTTGGAAAATGGATAATACAAATAATGAGGCGGCACCTTCTAGAAGCATGCCTTGAAAAATTACAAGAATGCCCCTTTCACCGTATATACATACCCATATCTGTATTCCGAAAAATACGGATACACTAAGACGATAGCAATCTAATAATACAATACTAGGATCCGGTTTAAACCAAAGCCCACTAGTATTGTCTACCCGATCAGCATCCGTGTACAAGTACACCTACATGATCGAAACCCAGTCGTAAAACCATACGACGTTTAAATCAATTGCCTGAAGCAGGGAAACCCTCTGTGTGGGACTCTAAAGACTCGACAGTACGCTGGCAGTGGGTTTAACCACAAGCCGTCAGCGGTACTAGCTGCACGTAACGGCTACCCAGGTATCTGTCGATAAGAAGACCGATGAGCAAACTCACCCGGACTCCTACCGTGTTAGTTATGTATATGCCCTAGAGGCCATTGTTGTACATATGATGTATATTATAGTGGATGCTTGGATATATATAGAGAGGAATTTCTTGCTCGATATGATAGTATGCTATCTGGTTTTACTTTGTCTTAACATGTTGATTTGTATTGGTTTACTGTCTTGCTCTCACATGTTGATAAAACCCTTAGGATATGTACTCGAATACTAGGACTATGATGCAGATCATACTAGTGGGGCCAGGGTAGTCCAAGAGTACATCTTATAACTGTTCCTAGTCGAGGGAGTATCGAGACAGGGCATCGATACTCCAGAGTAGACTAGCGTATACTCTTCTTAACCTATATGATGGGCGATGGATGATCCCATATCCATTGGTGTTTGACATCAGAGAAGGTATACGGATGCTCAGTGGAGACTGGGTATACTGAACGGACTCGCCGAGAACTCCTAGATGGTATTATAACTATCGTCAGATAGCAGTTCTCTGGTGACACCGGTACAGGTTAGTCTATAGACCCGAGATCGTCATAGAGTCTTATGTGATTCCCACTGTGCTTTAATTTACACCTTACCGCATTCATGAGAACGTGCAAAACGGTGGCTTTTAGGTACAGTTCCGAATCACATGGAGGCAATGAGCGATAGGAGGGGTTTCGTCTCTCCCGGTATTAGGAGTTGATGTTGCGCTGTGTTCGATTGGCTATAACTGGAAGTCCCTGGCCAGGGCTAATATGGAGACCTACTGGTAAGTGTTATCAGTAGTTTCTCGACCCGTTATGATCCTCACATCGACATGACTTATCGGTTACTGGGGTCTGACGTTTACCACCCCTTGACTGGATATGCGACATATCAGACGAAGAGACCGGACTGTACGGTAGTGTTACTGATTGGATTCACAGGAGTGTGTACAGGCTTACTTGTTGATCTTCTGATCGCTCAATACCCAGGTGGCTGTTACGTTTAGCTGACCGCTTGCAGCTTGTGGGTGTTTGATATGATCATCACCTACTGCCGGCGTATTAACGAGTCTTTAGAGTCCTACACAGAGGTTTCCTGGCTCAGGCGAAATGGAGTAGGAGCACATATGTGATATGTGCGGGACCGAGAATAATACGTGTATGTGATACCGTATTCGATTCTCGCGATATGTGATATCGACCGGATATATGTGATATAGCCGGATTATCGGATCAAGTGTTGATTCGATAAATTGATACATATTATATTAGTCGGTTATTTGTATTATAGCCGGATTATTAAATCAAGTGTTGATTTAATAATTTAATATATAATTATATATGTGATATATTATATTACATTAACTAATATAAGCTCACTTAAATGATTCTTTTCTCACTTGATGATACATTGATATATATATGTGTGTGTGTGTGTGTGTGTGTGTGTGTGTGTGATATGTTAATTGTATTATTTTCTTTCGTTACAAAATTGTATATATGAGATATGTATAATTGTAACATGCTAGGTTACAAATGCAACTAGGGTTTATGAGATTAAACCATGCTAGGGATTAGATTAGGTTTAACATTTATTTTTGGGTTAATTCTAAATTATGGATTAATGTTGAGATATTTTGTTGCTTTGACTTAGTCCACTCTTTAGATATTTTCTAGATATTTGTTAAGCTAATCTTTTAACCCTAACCTATGGTTTATTCTCTACAAGGGTTAAGCATGCCATGCTTAACCCATGGTTGCATTTCTAACCTTATATAATTCATAACAATTATTTATCACAACTTCATCTTCTTCTTCCTCCTCACAAAAGCTTTCTAGCCTTTTGATTTGTGATGAATTAAAGTGAGAAATAGAAAACAAAAGAGAGCAAAATTCCTACTTCATTATCCTCATCTATTCTAGCCACTTAGATTAGGGTGTTTGCTTCACTAATACCTCATTAGTGAAGTGGGAGCTTGGGTATGTGATTACTCAAGATAGATCATCTTGGATTGTGAAGTTTTTAAGTAAGGATGTATCATTCACCTCATGGAGCCTCTCTAGAGTCCGGGAGCATGATGATCGCAGCGAAGAGACTTCAACTCGGAGCTTATGAAGTGAAAGAACGGACTACAAAGGTTGTAATCTCTCTCACTTAGTAGTAAAGTTGTTTGCTTTAAGTTTATAACCCTAATTCTCTACTAAAGATCCCTGCTTAGGTTGTTTGGCACTTTAAATTTTAAAATACGGTATGTTTAATGCCTTGTAGAACCTTCACATAGTGCCTAAGAACCTTACAGTGGTATCAGAGCCTAGATAGAGCATTAGGCGTTGCGTAGGCGAAATTAAAAGTCCGAACGAACTCCGAATAACCGATTTTTCCCACTTTCTGGAAATTTTTTCAAAAGTTGAAAATTTTCATGTTAAAAATATTCAAAAAATCATGCAGGGAATTCTATGGACACACCTGAAGGACGAAACCCTAACTCGTCTAAGTGACCGCAGATCCGCGGCTAAAACATGGTTTTGGTGGCGGATCCGCGACGCCACTTAAGAGGCTTGGGTCGGGCCATTCAACTGTAGTTCTGTAGGTACTAGGGCATACTTCTGGGAATTTTTAATTATGCTTAAGTGTTGAGCTCTCTGGGAATTTTGGGAATTCGTTGATTCGATCGAATTGTTTAATGTCGTCTAGCTTTCTGTAATGAGATACAATAATTGGAATCTACAAATTTGTTTGTTGCGTGTAAATCTAACATTTCGGTCTCGGGTGTAATCGGAAATCTTGTTGAATTATCCGACTTATTTTGAAAAGTGTTTTCATGGGTGAGAACTAAATGCGAGCTTTACATTGTTAGGCATGAAATCTTAGATATGTGATATCCCGGGTTTGTGTTGTCCAAGGGCAGTTACGATTCCAATTGTTGTAGTTTTTCACTTTCTTTTCTGCGACCGTAAGTGTAATATGTGGTATATCGCTGTTTTTGTTGCTATATGTCAACGACAATTGTGATAGACATATTTACTTACGTTGATGATATGTGATGTTATGTGTTGCTGTAATATGTTATATTGGATCGTCGCGTTTTGAATAGCCGGGGATTTTATGTGAGATGGGGGTTTTTATTTTCATTCATGTAAAATTCATTGTATGTAATATTCTTTTATTGGGGCACTTCCGGTTTGAGGATGATGTCACCATTGTATATTATTTACTTTTCCGCATTAGGATAGACCCAAGGAGTGGAGCACAAGTAACCGGGTTCTAGGGTCCACTGGGAGGCCATCTCGAGGAGTCGAGACCAGGTCTCCTAACCCTAGAATTGGGAGGGTTACTTGCCGCTCTCGTAGAGGTCTAGGGATGTGGGTTTGGCTATTCATCATGACCGTGGAATCCGTGTTTTATACAGGCTCAAAATAAAACACGGACCTCCTAGTATATCCAATATTTCATATGTTATTTTCTGCTGCTGATATTTTATGATGTGATCATTTTATATGCGTGAGACGAATGCTTTATTATTGTATATATGATATATAATAAACGTTGCTTATGTTTTGCACCCGCGCTAGTCCCGCCCCGGTATGCCATTAGTTAAGTAACCTAACGGTGCATAACGGGACACTGTGGCAAATGCGGATGGCATAAGCGTACGTTGTATTTTCATTTCTTCCGTGATGCTTAGAAAGCTTAAATGATGGGATTCATTAATGAGATTAATGAAATAAAAAGAAACCTAAAAGATGTTGTAGAATCATATTTTCAAAAAGGGTAGCTCTAGTTTTTGCTTTGCATAGCGGTATTCCTTATAGAATATCCATCACCTTATTCGATAAGGAAAGAGCCGGGATCCCTTCACCGGGAGTGACCTCTTTAGCGAAACTAGCAGATGCTACAACTCACTCGGTTTTGTTTTTGATTGCTTCTATAGTTCTTGCTTTGCATAATGGTATTTGTGAAATATCCAGCACCTTATTCGATAAGAAAAGAGCCGAGATCCCTTCACCGGGAGTGACCTCTTTAGCGAAACTAGTAAAATCCTCAAAGACACTCCTTTTCAAAAATCACTTGTTTCTACAACGATATCAAGTTCATTACGCAAAAGGTTTTCATAAAAACCTGTCGTAACCCTCCGACATTTCAGATAAGTAATATTTAGTATTCATGCTGCGTTTGTTGGCTTTCGTCAAGGCGTATTGTGCGGTAGCTACTTACTGCTTATCTGTAGTATATGATGCAATTGGATTAGGGTAGTCATACGACTTTGTTGGCTTTCGTCAAGGGTCATGCGGGTGGGTTTAATTCAATCAAGAAATGTATAGGTTGAACTTGACTTGAGAACTATGGTTTGTTGGCTTTCGTCAAGGTCATAACACGTTAGGGGTAAAAGTATTATCGGGAATTTCATGTGTTGAAATTTGCAATGAGATTGCATACCTTCTTTGAGATAGTTGGATCCTGATACCCATTGCGAGTAAGAGTTACTCCTGGGAGAGTTTTACACATGAAAATTAGCCAATCAAGTAGGTGTATAGAAAGGTGTTAACGGGGTTATGCCTCTCGAAAAACAAGGTTTATTTTAATTAGGTCCATGCGAAAGCACGGTGAACCTCCCTCAAAGTACCAACACTGACCTGGCTGAAAGATTGGCGAACTCGTAAGGTGTAAATTAATCCAGGCTATTCTTACCTTTTAGGGTTTTAAGGAAGATTTGATGAAAACAGTGGGAGCCTTCCTGATTAGATAAGATAATAACCAATCTAATCTTGCAAGAGTATACGCTAAAGTGTTTTCTTCTCTCTCTCCAGGTAGCGACCATGTCAGGCCTTAATCAAGATAATAATATGGATGTATTGACTCAACCCGCTTATTATACTGAGCAGGTGAACGTTGGTTCCGTTCTTTCTTATAATTGTTATAAGACTGAACAGGAAATAGGGATATATCCGGATTCCCACGCCGCCCAAACGAAGAATAAGCATGTTGATGCATCTTCTTCGGGTGTGTTTGTTATCGAGAACTGTTTCTCAGTTCACTCTACGCCCTGGGTATTAGATACCGGATCAGGATCCCACATATGTAACATGTTACATATGCTAAAGAAAGGTAGAGAACTGCGAGAGGGTGATCATTTCATAAGAGTAGGGAATGGTATAAATGTTGCAGCCAAAGCAGTTGGCGAATACCACCTGGTGTTACCAAATGGTAATACAATGATTCTGAACGAATGCTATTACATTCCGACCCTGATATGCAATCTTATATCAGTTTCTTTATTAAGTAAAGAAGGATATAATTTTGTAGTAAAGGATAATGTCATGAACATCTTACTGAATTAAAAGTTGATTGGATCAGGCTCGTTAAATAAAGGCATATACGTTCTAGATCAAACTACAGTCCTTAATGTACAGAACACACACAAGAGGAAGAGTTCAGAAATGAACGAATCCTTCTTGTGGCATTGTAGACTAGGTCATATCAACGCGACACGACTAGCTAAGTTACATAAGGATAGATATTTGAATCCGTTCGAATTTTCATTTTATGAAACTTGCCATTCATGTCTCAAAGGTAAGATGACCAAAACTCCGTTTAGTGGATACAGAGAAAGAGTTATGGAACTCTTGGGACTGATACATAGTGATGTATGCGGTCCCATGTCTACACATGCCAGGAATGGTTCGTCGTACTTCATTACATTCACTGACGATCTCTCAAGATACGGACATGTGTTCCTGTTGAAACACAAGTCTGAAGCTTTTGAGAAATTCAAAGAATATAAGCACGAAGTCGAGAACCAAACGGGTAAAAGTATTAAAATCCTTTGATCTGATCGAGGAGGAGAATACTTGAGCAATGAGTTCCTGGACTATCTAAAAGAGAATGGGATTCTCTCTCAGCTTACTCCTCCATATACACCACAGCACAACGGTGTATTGGAACAGAGGAATCGCACCCTATTAGATATGGTGCACTCTATAATGAGCACTACTGAGTTGCCTATTTTCTTTTGGGGGTATGCGCTTGAGACAGCCATACACCTATTGAATATGGTCCCTACCAAATCAGTGCCTACCACTCCATATGAGATATGGAAGGGGAAGAGACCATCTCTTAATTATGTTAAGATATGGGGTTGTCCGACCTATATCAAAAGGCACAATCCGGACAAACTCGAGGCAAAGTCTGTCCTGTGCAAGTTTGTAGGATATCCCAAAAACTCACAAGGGTATATCTTCTACCACACTGAGGAACAAAAGGTGTTTGTTTCTCGACATGCCACCTTTTTAGAAAGGGAATTTCTTGCAAAGGAAATTAGTGGCGAGGAGGTAGAACTGGAAGAAGTTCCAGCTATACAAACTACGATAGAAGATTTGGTGGAACCAGAGGATTCAGTAGTTCCCGACGAATCTCAGCCGCTCCGCCGATCTAGTAGGGTTCCTCATCCACCTGAGAGATACTACGGGTTTCTCATCGATGGTGGGAGCAAGGATTGCATCATGGAAGATGATGACCCAACTAGCTTCGAGCAGGCCATCACGAGTGGGGACTCTGTGAAATGGCAAGATTCAATGCGATCTGAGATGGAATCAATGTACACCAACAAAGTATGGACTTTTGAAGTTGCTCCTGAAGGGGTAAAACCCATTGGGAGCAAATGGATCTTTAAGAAGAAACTTGGCGTAGATGGAAAAGTTGAGACTTTCAAAGCTAGACTTGTTGCAAAGGGTTTTCGTCAATGACCAGGTATGGATTATGATGAAACCTTTTCTCCAGTGGCTATGCTTAAGTCCATCCGGATCCTACTTTCCATTTCCGCATACCATGACTACGAAATCCGGCAAATGGATGTTAAGACCGCCTTTCTAAATGGTGATTTAGAGGAGTGCATGTACATGACTCAGCCAAAGGGCTTTGTAGACAGTGTGAGCAGCGGGAAGGTGTGCAAGCTGCTTAAATCCATCTACGGGTTAAATCAGGTATCGCGGAGTTGGAACATCTGTTTTGATGTTGTAGTCAAAGAGTTTGACTTCATCAAAAACGTAGATGAACTTTGTATCTACAAGAAGGTGGCAGAGAGTAAGGTTGTCTTCTTCGTATTGTATGTGGATGACATACTCTTGATAGGAAATGATATTCTTATGCTTCACTCGGTCAAGCTCTTCTTATCACATAGATTCTCAATGAAAGATCTAGGTGATGCCTCCTGCATTTTGGAGATTAAGATCTATAGAGATAGATCTAAGTGGATACTGGTACATTGACACCTTACTAAAGAGGTTTAGTATGGAAGAATCAAAGAATGGGAACTTACCCACGATCTCTGGACTCACTCTCTCCAAAGAGATGTCTCCTAAGACTGATTTGGAAAGAGCTCGCATGCAAGGGATACCCTATGCTTCGGCAGTAGGCTCTATCATGTACGTGATGCTATGTACCAAACCCGATGTAGCATACTCACTAAGTGTAGTGAGTAGGTAACAAGAAGATCCAGGAGAGAGTCACTGGACAGCTGTGAAGAACATTCTCAAGTACTTGAGAAGGACTAAGGAAATGTTCTTGGTGTATGGTAACAGAGAACTCTAAGTGGAGTCCTTTACCGATTCGGGCTTCCAAAGTGATAAGGACGACTCTAAGTCGCACTCGGGATTTGTCTTTACCCTCAATGGAGGGGCGGTGTATTGGAAGAGTTCCAAACAAGAAACCGTGGCAGACTCGACGATGGAGGCTGAATACATCGCTGCCAAAGAGGCTGTCTTGATGAAGAAGTTCATCACTGAACTTGGTGTGGTTCCATCCATTGAGCATCCAATACCTTTGTATTGTGATAAAAATGGAGCTGTGGCTTTGGCCAAGGAACCCAGGTCCCATCAGAGATCTAGGCATATTCTAAGACGGTATCACCTGATCCGGGAGATAGTTGATCGCCAAGAGATCGAGATTAGGAGAGTTGACACGAAAGAAAACACCGCGGATCCACTCACGAAGGCCATACCCCAGATACATTTTGAGAGACTCTTCGGGATGTTGGGTATGAGATACTACAACAGCCGGGCTTAGTGCAAGTGGGAGATTGTTAGTTATGTATATGCCCTAGAGGCCATTGTTATACATATGATGTATATTATAGTGGATGCATGTATATATAGAGAGGACTTTCTTGTTCGATATGATAGTATGCTATCTGGTTTTACTTTGTCTTAACATGTTGACTTGTATTGGTTTACTGTCTTGCTCTCACATGTTGATAAAGCCCTTAGGATATGTACTCGACTACTAAGACTATGATGCAGATCATACTAGTGGGGCCAGGGTAGTCCAAGAGTACATCCTATAACTATTCCTAGTCGAGGGAGTATAGAGACAGGGCATCGATACTCCATAGTAGACTAGCGTATACGCTTCTCGACCCATATGATGGGCGATGGATGATCCCATATCTATTGGTGTTTGACATCAGAGAAGGTATACAGATGCTCAGTGGAGACCGTGTACACTGAACGGACTCGCCGAGAACACTTAGATGGTATTATACCTATCGTCAGATAGCAGTTCTCTGGTGACACCGGTACATGTTAGTCTGTAGATCTGAGATCGTCATAGAGTCTTGTGTGATTCCCACTGTGCTTTGATTTCCACCTTACCATGTTCATGAGAACGTGCAAAACGGTGGCTTATGGGTACAGTCCCGAATCACATGGAGGCAATGAGCGATAGGAGGGGTTTCGTCTCTCCCGGTATTGGGAGTTGATGTTGCGCTGTGTTCGATTGGCTATAAGTGGAAGTCTCTGGTCAGGGATGATATGGAGACCTACTGGTAAGTGTTATCAGTAGTTTCTCGACCCGTTATGAGCTTTACATCGACACGACTTATCGGTTATTGGGGTCTGACGTTTACCACCTCTAGACTGGATATGCGACATATCAGACAAAGAGACCGGACTGTACGGTAGTGTTACTGATTGGATTCACAGGAGTGTGTGCAGGCTTGCTTGTTGATCTTTTGATCACTCAATACCCGGGTGGCTGTTACGTTTAGCTGATCGCTTGCAGCTTGTGGGTGTTTGATATGATCATCACCTACTGCCGGCGTATTGATGAGAGTCTTACACAGAGGTTTCCTGGCTCAGGTGAAACGGAGTAGGAGCACATATGTGATATGTACGGGACCGAAAATAATATATGTATGTGATACCGTATTCGATTCTCGCGATATGTGATATCGGCCGGGTATATGTGATATAGCCGGGTTATCGGATCAAGTGTTGATTCGATAAATTGATACATATTATATTAGTCGGTTATTTGTATTATACCCGGATTATTAAATCAAGTGTTGATTTAATAATTTAATGTATAGTTATATATGTGATATATTACATTACATTAACTAATATAAGCTCACTTAAATGATTCTTTTTCTCATTTGATGATACATTGATATATATATGCGATATATGTTAATTGTATTATTTTCTTTTGTTACAAAATTGTATATATGAGATATGTATAATTGTAACATGCTAGGTTAAAAATGCAACTAGGGTTTATGAGATTAAACCATGCTAGGGATTAGATTAGGTTTAACATTTATTTTTGGGTTAATTCTAAATTATGGATTAATGTTGAGATATTTTGTTGCTTTGACTTAGTCCACTCTTTAGATATTTTCTAGATATTTGTTAACCTAACATTTTAACCCTAGCCTATGGTTTATTCTCTACAAGGGTTAAGCATGCCATGCTTAACCCATGGTTGCATTTCTAATCTCATATAATTCATAACAATTATTCATCACAACTTCATCTTCTTCTTCCTCCTCACAAAAGCTTTCTAGCCTTTTGATTTGTGATGAATTAAAGTGAGAAATAGAAAACAAAAGAGAGCAAAATTCCGACTTCATTATCCTCATCTATTCTAGCCACTTACATTAGGGTGTTTGCTTCACTAATAACTCATTAGTGAAGTGAGAGCTTGGGTTTGTGATTCCTCAAGGTAGATCATCTTGGATTGTGAAGTCTTTGAGCAAGGATGTCTCATTCACCTCATGGAGCCTCTCTAGAGTTCGGGAGCATGATGATCGCAGCGAAGGGACTTCAACTCGGAGCTTATGAACCGATGGAACGGACTACAAAGGTTGTAATCCCTCTCACTTAGAAGTAAAGTTGTTTGCTTTAAGTTTATAACCCTAATTCTCTAGTAAAGATCCTTGCTTAGGTTGTTTGGCACTTGTAAATTTTAAAATATGACATGTTTGATGTCTTGTAGAACCTTCACATAGTGCCTAAGAATCTTACAGTGAGCCTATCGGTGACAATCTCCGTACAGTCCGATCTGTTCGTCTGAGGTACTCGCATATCCGCCTAGGGGGATGGTAAACGTCAGACCCCTAACAACGTGATAATTCGTGCCGGAGAAGAGCCCAATACACCATGAGAAACTACTGGGGTACCTTACCAGTATTTCTTGACTGCCCTGGCCAGGGACTTTGTGTAATGGCTTTCCGAACACTGTGCGATATCAACCCCTAATACCGGGAGAGACGAATCCTATCTGATCGCTACTGTCTCCAAGTGCTTCGGAACTACATCCAACTACTACCTGTTTGCATGACTCCTTTGAGCCATGGTAGGGTAGTAATCTAAGTGCAATGGGAACACACTCGAGATAAAGTAGCGATGGCAAGTCAACGAACTAAGCTGTACTCATGCCACCTGGGAATTGCTACTTGACGATAGGTATAATACTAACAAGTAGTTCCCAACGAGTTATGTCCAGTGTAACTCACAACCCAGTGAGACCTGCATACCTTCTCCAGTACGTTGTACTAATGGCTGTGGGACAAACCATATCCCCTGATGGGATGAGAAGCATACACACTAGTCTACTCCGGAGTATCGATGCCCTGTCTTGATAATCCAACGACTAGGGACCTGTATAAGGATGTGCTTATAGACCACCCAGCCCCCACGAGTGTGATTGCCATCACAACGCTGGTAGTCAAGGAAAAATTCTAAGGGCTCTACCAATATGTATAAGCGATATGCTAAAAGAAACACATGCACATATTTAGATTGGAAGGAGAAGACGTTATGGAACAAGGTGTTAAAACTAGTCCGGGTGATATGGAAAAAGGATTCACCTAAAGAATCAACATTTGAACAAGAAGATGATATGCGTACTTGTTACCCGCAATTTTTTATTGATTAGTATTTTGTGTAAATTTCGAGGACGAAATTTTTATAAGAAGGGTAACTACCCTGAAATCCTTGTACATTTGTATCAAGGTCAATGTAAATATAAACGTGTTTCTTCTCTGACTATGAGTTATAAGTAATTATTGTTAAATAAAAGCAAGAAATAACTTATAGCTCACTGATTAAGACTCTCCACTGCGGTTCTTTAGCCTGCTTGTTCGAATCCCAACAGCCCTGATTATTTTAATATTTTTTTCTTTTAACGTTTTGGAAGCTTAAGAGTTTGCATGGGCATTACATGGAGATACCAAAAGTTTCAATAGAATTAAAGTGGATAAATGAGATATTAAAACCATTTAAAACCCTGGGCATAAATCTCGAGACTCGAACCCACATCTTAGCCGCCCAAAAAATCCAAAAAGCCTCAATTGATGGCCCGGATGCGTCAAAATGGATCCATGCTTCTCTTATTGTCACGCCCCACTTCCAAGAGTACGCTAAAATGGGCACGTGACATAGCCAACCATGCTACCCATGGATAGGAAAAATCCTTCCACAGTCATATTACGGCTGTAAGGATATCGAGAACAGGAAAGTAAACTAACTATCTAGTACATGTCCATAAGCCAGAGTAAAAGAGTCAAGAAATAATGTAATATGCGGAAGCAAAGATCCAATAAATAAACACCTGGAAAGTAAAACTGGATGCCAACAGGATCGTCACCGCTCGGTCTAACAGCGGCAATGCTCCTGATCAGTCTGCAATGAAGGTAGAGGATCTGGGCCATGCAAAACCCAGACGTCAACGCATCATAACATCAAGCAATAATATATAAACAGGGTAGCAAGACATGCAAGTATGATCATAAAGGTAAAGCAGGTATAACATCAGTATAAATCAGGGCAGCGAAAGGTAGTGTGCAGTGGGTAATCTAAACTGGTCTATTGGGTTAACCACTCTCAAGTCTTTGAAATCAATTTGATGAATCATCGATGTAACTCAATTGTATCCCGTGCGTGCCCGGGATCACGGTCTATGACTCTCGGGCTGAACCCGAGACGTGCCGCAAGGCAGTAAAAGGGTGGTAGGTAATGACGAGTGATGTCCGTAGCATCACTCCGGGGCTGGCCTAGCCCGTAAGACTGATCAGAACAGGTATAGAACTGTCGAGTTACAAGTCAGGTTTCATCATTGATTTCCCCATACCCCAAGTCATATGTGTTCAAGTCAGGTATTAAGTAATCTGGAGCTAATGCCAACACAGGATCAGGCAGGTACAGGTTTGTCTGGATAGACAACAGGAACGGTCCGTAAGGACAACAGGTCAGGTTTGTTGGAATTAGACACAAGATCAGGTAACATGTAAAGCCTGGTATATCAGGTCAAGCTAGGTAGTATAGGTATCATGTCATGTCAAGAGGTGCACAAGATGTCATGTAGGTGCTCAAATAATCCAACTAACATAAGCATGGGTACACAAAACAAGCATGAGTACTAATAGAACAATAAAATGAAATATTGTAATGTGATATGTAAAAAGGTACAGATTCAAACATAAGGTTGCACGGTTATGAGTTTGGGTTTAAGGGATAGTTTCAACAATACTTAAATACAATATAACGAATATGGATGTTAAAATCATGTTAATATGTACTAAATAATCTAGAGATGCAATTGAATATAAGTTAGGCTAGATGTATGCAAACGGTCGTCCGATAGGGTATAAATTATAAAAGGGGTACTGTGGTCTATGCAAATAATTGTTATTTGATTTACATATGGATGTTGGTATTATGTATAATAAAACTAAATGCAACATGGTATGTCCGAGCTATAAATCTACAATGATATAATGGACATCGAAATGTTAACATGGAACAAGCGGCATTAAATTCAATCTACCAATACAATATGCAGTCGGATAAGTATATAATAATACAATAGCATGTGGCAAGTTTTACTTGCCTCGATGGATAGCGATACGGGTATACGGAATGTCACGCGTCGGAGGTAAAAGTCACGACGCACGCACGGTACACAGAATGAGTCCAAACAACGCACAGGGGGATCACACGGGCAGGGACGCTCGCTGGGTCATCGGGATCGTTGACGTCGCGGCCAACTCCGGCGATCTAGACACGTACATAGAACATTAAAAGACAGTAAAGGAAAGAAAAGAAGAAAGAAAGAAAGAAAAGAAGAAGAGGATGAAAGAGAAAGAAGAGGTAGCTCACTGGGGTTGGGGGATGGTTGCGACGGGGATGGTGACGACTGGTCGTGGGGTCGCCGGTGATGGAAGGAAGTTGAGGAGCTAGGGTTAGGTTAGGGTTTTCTTGATCGGGTTGGCTGCAGGTGGTGCTCGGTGAGGAAGGGAGAAGAGAAGAAGAAGATGGTGGCGAGATGGGTCGAAGGGGTTGCTCGGGTCGCGCACAGGGAGAAGATGAGTTGCTGGTGATGGGTTTTACCGGGGCTGCAGGTGTGGGTGATGGTGGTGTCGGGGTTGGAGAGAGGTGGGGAGAAGAAAGAGGTTGAGGATATGACGTCGGGGTGAAGGGGTTGAAGGCGAGGAGGTCGGCGGCATGAGGCGACGAGTGCGGGTTAGGGTTTTCGTGAGGAGGCGGAAAGAATGAACAGAGGAGGAAGAGAGGGTACGTGGCACAGTGGGTTTAAAATAGTAAGTTATAAAATATTTAAAAGAATCATATAAAAATATATATAATTAGAGAGAGAGAGAGAGATTGTGTCAGGCGAGAGAGAGAAATTTGTTATAGGAATATATTTTATTAGTTTTTAAAGATTATTAATAGTGTGAAAAATATTAGAATATAATATTATAATATTAGTCCGTTTTGAGATTTGGCAAAATATGAACTTACTCCAAAACATGCCCGGGTCGGGTCTAAAAATCCGGTTTTAAAATACGAAAAATATATGCGACTTACAAATTTCAAAATGAATGCTCAGTTAAAGAAAAAGCATACCCCCAAGAATGGATGCACGTACGTGCGTGTAGCCATCCAAACACGTTCGTTTCACTGAACGGGACGAGAACAAGATGTGTGGATGCTACCACGGGGTTAGGGGTATCAAGCAGGCTAAGAAATGAAATTTTAAATTATTTTCTGTGACCTAAGATGTTATATGATAAAAGATGCGATACTAGATAAAATACCAGTATGTACTAAACATGAGATGCATGTGTCCATACAACAAGTCAAGGTAATCTATAAATAAGAATCAAACAGGTTCAAGCAAGCGGGTCGGGTCGAATGTAATGTAAAAAGTATAAAATACCATTCGCACCCAAGATACGTTAAATCAAAAAATATCACGAATTAAAAAAATACGAGAACTGGAATTGGTATAAATGAACTCGTGTGTTACACTCATGCGATATTTGGACTCCCCTAAACCCATTTTTACACATTAAATCCTCTGAATTAATCCAGAGAGCAGCAGTCTCTTCCCCTACCCCATTACTATCTTTTTAATTCATTTTTTTAATTTTTAATTTCACTATACCTCTTTTCCTCTCCCTATAAATACCTAACCATCCTAACTTACTCCCCATTTCTGAAAATTTCACTAATTTCCTCTCAAAAAGTTCTCAAGTCCAAGATAAAGGAGTCAAACCTATTAGCAACATCGTTCACTTGTCAATCTTACAAGTTCATCCCTCTACGTGTCATCAACTCGACCTTCTCACCTCGCTAGTCTCAGTTCCTCAACCGAAGTTACTTCTTTTCTCATTTCTCGTTCGAACGCGCAACTCGTAAGTCTCATATCGATCTTTTTCCTTGTTCTTCTTCCATCATCGTCATAACACGGTAAAATAAAGTTTAAACAAAACCAAAGTTTTTAGACGTTGTAACTTGACATGCTCGTTATCATTACGTTAATGGTTTTGTTCAAAACCAGCTGTAGCCCTCTGTCATTTCAGGAAATAGAGTACTTAGTATTCGTGCTGCGTTTTTTTATCATTCGTCAGGGCGTAGTGTACGGTAGCTAAGTGATGTCTTCTTGCTTGTATGTGATGCGATTGGCTAGGACAGTCGTATGGCTTTGTTGATCATTCGTCAAGGGCCTATACTGATGGATTTAGACTAATCAAGAAATGACGGGTTGAACTTGACTAGAACTTTTTAATTTGTTGATCATTCGTTAAGGTCCTAGGATCCTAGGGGTAAAAACTAACATTGGGAATTTCAAGTGTTGAAACTTGCAATGAGATTGCATACCTTCTATGGAGTGCGGTAATTTGTTGATCATTCGTCAAGATTACCACACCATGATATTTATGGTCCCGATTCCTACTGTGAGTAATATTTACTCTCGGGAGATTTTTTTTATCAATAATCCCGGCTAATTCTCCTTTTAGGGTTTGAAGGAGGATTCGACGGAATAGTGGGAGCCATCCTAATTAGATAAATATACCTATCTAATCTTGATTGAGTGCACGACGAATGTTTTTTTCCTCTCACTGGCAGCGACCTAAGACTGAATTTAAACTAAAAACTCATAAACTAAGTTAACCGAACCTTTTTAAAATCAATAGTTTTGGAATGTCATGATTGCCCTATTTCATGACATAGTCGCATATGTCTTTACCCTTCCCACTTCCCCTTTTGCTTCCTCCAGAACACTTTGTATCCGATATAGAGATTTATATTGCATGGAAGACCATCTCGTATATTTATATACGAACTCAGAGAAAGTGTTTCAGTCGACAATGGCCGCTGGCTCTGGAGATAGTCAATTGTATATGATGCAATTCATTTGTCTTTTCTCTCCACTTTACCTCAAGTTCGAGAGCTCTTTATGTCGGATATAGTGCCCTGAAGGCAATTATTGTGATTGCAAGTAGGCGATTATGATAATTGAGGGAGGACATATATAGGTATAACAGTTTTACTCGAGATGATAGTATGCTATCTGGTTTGTCTTCATCATTGATGAAGCCCATAAGATTTTTACTTGACTACCAGCATTATTATGGAGGTCATATACGTGGGAGCTGGGTTGTCCATAAGCACATCCTTAAATGTCCCTAGTCGTGAGAGTATTGAGACTAGGCATCGATATTCCGGAGTAGACTAGTGTATACATTTCTAGACCCCGATGAGGGGCGGTGGTCGGTCTCATAAGCCATTGTTGTTGTGTCACCTAAGATAGTATACAGGTGCACACTGGTGGCGAGTACACCGGGCGGACTCGCCGAGAACTTCTAGATGGTATTATATCTATCGTCAGATGGAAGTTCTCAGGTGGTATGATTACAGGTTAGTCCTTTGACTTGAGATCGTCATTTGTCTCGTGTGAGTTCCCACTGTACTTTGATTACTACCCTACCAAGGTTCAAAGGATTCGTGCAAATAGGTTTTAGTTGGGTACAGTCCCAAGCCATATGGAGGCAGTGGTCGATTGTCAGGGATTCGTCTCTCCTGGTATTAGGAGTCGATGTTGTGCTGTGTTCAGTTGGTTATCACTAGAAATCTATGGCCATGGTGGATGAGATTTATTGATAGTTGATCAGTAGTATCTCTGTTAGTGACGAGCTTGACTCAGACACGACTTATCGGATTAGTAGGGGTCTAACGTTATCCACCCCCTAGACCCGATATGCGATACTCTTTGACGAAGAGACTGGATTGTACGGAGATTGTCACATTCAGGCTCAGTAGGGTAAGGACGTACTTGATTATCGACCCCTCTTTTGGAAAGTACCTGGGTAGCCGTTACGTACAACCAGTGCCGCTGATGTGCTTGTGGTTAAACCCACTGCCAGCATATTGTCGAGTCTTTAGAGTCCCACACAGAGGGTTTTCCCGATTCAGGCGATAGATGTAGGAGCCGTATGTTGGTACATGCAGGGGTTCGATTAAATACGTGTACGGGTTACACGGACTTTAATCGGACGGTTGATAATACTAGCTGGCTTAGGATTAAGCCTAAACCAGGTTTTGATTTAATAATATATATTCTAGTATTATTGTACACTATTCATTTTCTCTCTTTGGTGCTATCCGTATTTTTATACGGATATGCGTATATGTAGCGATACATATACCGGGTGAAGTATTCCGTATTTATACAGGAATGTTTCTAGAAGAAGGACACTTCATATTTGATTTTATTTTTAGAAAATTAAATGGAAATGAGGTGGAGGGTGAGGTGGCATGAAGCATGGTTGTGCATGTAGAAATGTATGGCTTTGGTTTTAATGATGAAATGATTTGTGTTCACTTTCTCCACTTGGTTTTTTCCACATCATTAGTTCATGCTTCATGAGAAAAAGACTTAGCCATTTTCCTCACCTTTTCTCCTTCTTCTCTTTGCTCTCTTGAGCATGATTTTGAGAGAAAATAATTAGTGGAAAAATTCCTACATCACCCACAATCCACCTTAGCAAGTTTGGAGCGTCGGTCGGAGTCTTTTCCGGTTTCCCTCAGGTGGATCTTCTGCGATAAGGGTGGTCGCCTTTCAAGCGCGTTCCCGCCGTCTACGAGCTTGGAGGGGTCATCCACAATTAGGTGGACACGCGTCAAATGTTGTATTTCTATACTCTTTCTTGTTTATGTTTTCTAGTTTTAGGTGTTTGGATCGAATCCTCGGGTATGCGTGTATAGAGCTTGCATAAAGTTTTTGTTTTCGCTTCTGCCTTGGCCGCGGAATCCACGACATGAGCACCGAACACCAACATGGTATCAGAGCCATCAAAACACTCTAAACTAGTAGTAGACGATGCTTTAGTTTCAAAACCGAAAACTCCGATTTTCAAAAGCCGGTTTCTGTCCAAAAAATTTTTGGTCTTTGAAATTTTTCTAAATAAGTGCAGAGGCTTACTCTAGACATGATAGCGACACACAATGAAAACGAGGTGAATCCATGAAAGAAAAACCGCCAGTTTCCTCAAAATGCCCGCTATGGGTTGTTTTCCTGTAGGGTTTGGATCTCGTTTTCATCCAGTGTCTCGGGTATTGGAAATTGGGATTTTTGGTCTTGTTTGATTTGTCCTAGATTTCACTTAGTGTTATCTTACCTTTGGGGCAACTCGGAAGTTTTAGAACTCGAAACTTTTGCATAGTTGATATCTGTGATGTGGTATATGTATTGTTGACCGTCTTCTAATTGCTATATGTTCATTTATACGGGGTTGCACATATTATGGTGTTACTTGTTTCTGTGGTTATATATATCTGGTTATGGTTCAGTCGGATTGTCATGTTGGATAGCCCTAGTGCAATGGTAGTTGTACTGTTTAGATTCATTTGTATATTCATTATTGCGGGGCGAACGTCCGACATGTGGATTGTCGTCTCTGCCAGTTTGTATATTTTTTTATTGGGGTACGGCCGAGTTAAGGTCGATGTCACCACTTGTATATATATTTTCTTTTTTATACTAGGATTATCCCACGGAGGAGTGCTTGAATAGACGGATTCTAGAGGGCAACGGGCCCACAACTCATGGCGTGTAGACCCGGGGGGCCTTACTCTAGAATTGACGGCCTATTCGCCTCACTCATAGTGGGTATAGGTTGACCCATGAAGGGGTTCTCAAGTTACCGGATTCCGTGATGTGCTGGGCGGCCCATTCACTTTGTTGTATGGGGTTGCCTCACTTTCGGGATTGGAGAGTAACTTACCGCACTCGTAGGGTCTTGGTTTTTCATTGTACTGGCTATCCACACGATCGGGAAACGTCGAATTTCATTTATGGCTCAAATGAAACGCGGGGAGTCTAGATTATCCGCTGTTCCATATTGTTGTTCGCTTGCCTGTGATGATTTATATCTGCCTGTAATAACTATTATTTTCTTGCGATATTGATATATATATATATATATTATATTTAGTAGATACTTCTATATGTTTTGCATCCGTGCTAGTCCTGCCTCTGCTTTGCCGTTATTTAAGTAACCTAACGGTGCATGACGGGGCCCCGTGGGGAATGCGGATGTCATATAAAAGCATACTATTTTGGTTGTTTCTTTTGTGTCTTGGAAATTTAAAATGATGGGAACACATTATCTATATAATGCAAGGAAAATAAACCTAAATGATGTTGTTGAAACCAATTTTTAAAACTACTCGGTTTTCTTCAAAACTCATAGTCGTATTCTTTTGCTTTGTATAGAGGTATTCGGTTAGGAATATCTTGCACCTCATTCTATGAGGGAAGAGCCTTGATCCCTTCACGGGGAGTTCCCTCTTAAGCAAAACTTTATGTTACTAGTTTTAAAAACCTGAGCTTAAACCACTCCATTTCAAAGCCACTTGAGTTCCTTCAACGATATGAAGTTCATTACGTTAAAGGTTTTTCACCAAAAACCAGTCGTAGCTCTCCGTCATTTCAGATTAGTATTGCTTAGTATTCGTGCTATGTTTGTCATTGCCATTCGCCGAGGTGTAGTGTGCGGTAGCTCTGTAATACTTTTCTGTTGGATGAATATGCGATTATTTAGGACAGTCGTACAGTTATTTTGGCCTACGTCAAGAACTTGTACGGATGGGTCTAATGCAATCAAGATAATGACGGGTAGACTTGACTAGGACCCTTTGGTATTTTAATCTTTAGTTAAGATCACTTAGGTCCTAGGGGCAAAAACCATATCGGGAGTATCAAACTTACGGGAAATTTGCCAAGTTTGCGCATACATTCTGGAGAGTGGTAATTTTGGTCGACTTCCATCAAAATTATCACACAATGATAGTTGGGTCCTGATTCCCACCGATGAGTAGGTATTACTGCTCTGGAGATTTTCACTTCACAACTAGCTAACCTATTAGGTGTCTAGAAAGTATTAACGAGGTTACGCTTCTGCGGAAACGGGGTTATTAATTGGGTCCGTGCGAAAGCATTGGGAACCTCCCTCGGAGTACCAACACTAGCCTGGCTGAATGGTTAGCGAACTTATAAAGTGTAAATGATCCCGACTAGTTCTCTTTTTAGGGTTTGAAGGAGAATTCGAGAAAATATCAGGAGCCATCCTGATTAGATAAAGTGATAAGAAATCTAATCTTCATAGAGTGCACGCTGAGTGTTTGTTTTCTCTCTCTAGTATAGCGACCCATGACTTATCTTAAACTAAAACTCATGAACCAGTTAACCGAACTTTCTTATACCTTTTGGCTTTGGGTTGTCTTGATTCGCGATAAAGTCGCATATTTCTCTGCTACTCTTACTTTCCCCTTTGCATTTTTTCAGAACACTTCGTATCACTACGATGATCCATATTGCTTGGAACGACCATCGTATAGTTACATACGAACTCGAAGAAATTACTTCAGTCGAGAATGGCCACAGGTTCTAAAGAAATTGAATAGGATTATTCGGTTGTCTCTTCTCTTTACCTTATCTCAGATTGTGAGAGCTCCTTGTATTAGAAGAGTATACCTATTACGCTTATTGGATAGTCTTCTTCCAAACCTTAGGCTGGTGTAGAAAGGTAGAGAAGCAAGAAAATCAATTAGCCTAAATGCGGTGTGCAGAAGATAAGATGTAGAGACATATAAAGGGATTGAAGTGAGAGCAAAGGAAATTGCGACTACTGTCATGAATCTGGATAATGGAAAAGGCATTATTAGGAATACCTGGGCACCCCCTATGAAACATTTTCATGTTTCAGATTTTTTGTGTATTTGTAAAAGAGATTTGTTTTCCCAATTAATTCTGACTCCAGGATATGTATTTACCGAATTTGGATATCGCATCTGTACGGTATTACAGATGATGAGTAGGAGTAGAATATTGGGAAATAGGCGATTTGCTCCTAAATATCGAAATTCGTTGCAATTGGTGATATTGGAGTAAATCGCCTGGTTTTGCCTAACGACAAATATTTGGTTTCGAATAACCGTTGTTATGCACCAAATTTTAAAATGAAATATCTGTACCTTTATTTTATAAAGTGAGATATATACATTTTGAAAATTGGGTTATAAACATTTACTTTTATCAGTTGAGGATAAGGTATGGTGCATTGAATAACGGTGTAAGATATTCTTAACCAAGATACTGTTTTCAATTTACAAAACATAGAATTTGAGTTAGTATACTCTTGGGACTTAAACATGAAAATGTATGTTGTCCGGTGTCTTTCGGAACAAGGGGTTGGTACTCTTATTTCATTCAGGTTTACTTATGAGTTCTCTGGTTTTAGACATGCATTCATAGTAATGCAAGGTCCAAATATTTTGAGAAGTTTATACGTATAAGAATAAAGTAGTGAACCATACGTAGGAAGTATCAGGATTCTTCGAGGTGATCGAAGATGTAGATACTTATGCTAAGTATTCCATTATAGTATTGAAAACTTGATTCTCTCACAAGTTGCTCATCCGTGAGTAGGCTCCTTGATGAGTAATGTTGTATTAGCCTTTTTCCATTAGGTGATATGTACTGGAAACAGCTGCATGACATTTGAATCTGGTTCCATCTAAATTAGTGCCTTGATTCTATTTGGACAAAGAATGGTTACATATCTTGAGATTGTTAAGATATGGAGTTATCCGGTTTCTGTTTAAAAGCAGAATCCGGGCAAACTCAAGACACGCTTCGGCAATTGCAGTTTGTGGATTATCCTAAGTATTCGTTAGGATTTTGTTGTAGGGATGCGTAGCACAACAACAAGGTTTCGGGAGGCATCGTCCATGCCAATTTTAAAAAAATTGCCATTCTAAACAACCCTAACCCTAGAATCTTAACTAGAGAATTAAATAATACAACATGTAAACAACTTTACATCTAAGTGAACAAGGAATACAACCTTTGTAGACCGGTCCTTCACTTCAATAGCTCCGTGTAGTAGTCCTTTCGCTCCAAGTAGTGAACTCCCGGACTCTTGAAAGGCTCCACAAGATGAACGGAACAAGCTTGCTTGAAGTCTTCGAGGCCGAAGATGATCTACGTCGAGAAGACACCAACTCAAGCTACCTCTTCACTAATGTGTAATTAGTGAAGCAAACACCCTAAACTAAATGTCTAGTATAGTAGAGGATGATGAGGTAGGAATTTTGCTCACTTTAGATTTATTTTTCTCACAATATTTCTTCACTATTTGAAAAAGCTAGAAACCTTTCTCATGAGGAAGAAGAAGATGAAGTGGAGAAGAGAATGAAACATATGAGGTGAGAATAGCAACCATGTGTGAGTTTATATCATACACTAACTCATGTAGAGACTAAAATATGGCTAAGGATAATGGTTAGGTTAATAAATATCTCATGCAAAACAAAGTTAGTGGACTAAATCAATGGTTAGCATAAGTTTCTCCAAGCTTCTAACGATGAAAAATTTCCAACCATTTTGAATTACTTGGATCAATAAAAACCCTAGGATTATCATAAACATGGTGTGAGTCTCATACACCCATGTAGCATGTGGCATCTAGCATGACACAAAATAATGTACATTAATATATATCACATATATACTAAGTGTACACAAGTGAGAAAAAGAAATGTTTAAGTGAGCTAATATTAGTTAATGTAAATTAATATATCACATATATAATTATACATTAAATTATTAAATCAACACTTGATTTAATAATCCGGCTATATCGTATACAACCGGCTAATATCAAATGTAACAACCTATCGAATCAACACGAATCAACACTTGATCCGATAACCCGGCTATATCACATATAACCGTCCGATATCACATATCGTGAGAATAGAATACGGTATCACATACGCATATTAATCTCGGTCCAGCACATATCACATATGTGCTCCTACTTCGTTTCGCTTGAGCCAGAAAACCTTTATGTAGGACTCTAAAGACTCGTCAATACGCCGGCAGTAGGTGGTGACCATATCAGTCACCCACAAGCCGCAAGCGGTCTGGTAAACGTAACGGCCACCCGAGTATTGAGCGATCAGAAGATCAATAAGCAAGCCTGCTCATACTCTTGCGAATCCAATCAAGTAACACTACCGTACAGTCCGGTCTCTTCATCAGATATGTCGCATATCACAGCCTGGGGGTGGTATAACGTCAGACCCCAATAGCCTGATAAGTCATGCCGATGTAAGGTCCATAACTGTTCGAGAAACTACTGATAACACTTACTAGTAAATCTCAGCAACCCTGACCAGGGATTTCCTGTTATGGCCAATCGAGCATAGCACAACATCAACCCCCAATACCGGTAGAGACGAATCCCCTCCTATCTCTTATTGCCTCCATATGACTCGGGACTGTACCCAAAAACCACCGTTTTGCATGATCTCTTGAACGTGGTAAGGTGGAAATCAAAGCACAACGGGAATCACACAAGGTTTTATGACGATCTCGGGTCGACAGACTAACCTGTACCAGTGTCACCAGAGAACTTCTATCCGACGATAGGTATAATACCATCTAGGAGTTCTCGGCGAGTCCGTCCAGTGTACCCAGTCTCCACTGAGCACCCATATACCATCTCTGATGTCAAACACCAATGGATATGGGATCATCCATCGCCCATCATATGGGTCGAGAAGCGTATACGCTAGTCTACATCTGGAATATCGATGCCCCGTCTCGATACTCCCACGACTAGGAACATTTGAAGGATGTACTTACTGACTACCTGTGCTCCACTAGTATGATCCACATCATAATTCTGGTAGTCAAGTACTCATTCTAAGAGCTTTATCAACATGTAATAGAGAGACAATAAGTGTACATGTTAGGATATAGAGGAACCAGATAGCATACTATCATGTCGAGCAAGAAAGTCCGTCCTATATATGTCCAAGCATCCACTACAATATACATCATATGTACAATAATGGCCTCTAGGGCATACATATAACTAACAATCTCCCACTTGCACTAAGGCCATTTATTGCAGTATCTCATACTCAACGTCCTATAGAAGTCTCTCTAAGGAAATGCTTTTATGAGTGGATCCGCCATGTTATCCTTCACGTCAACTCTCCTGACCTCGATCCCTTGGAGATCAACCATCTCCCTGATCAGGTGATACTTGCCTCAGAATATGTCTGGAATGCTGATGGGACCTGCGTTCCTAGGCTAAAGCCACAACTCCATTGTTGTCTCAATAACAGTTATTGGACGCTCAATGGTAGGAAACATGTTCATCTCATGAACAAGAATTATCCAGACATCTACTTTGGTAGCATCGTTGGTAGCGATGTATCTATCCTTTATCGTCTAGTATGTCACGGTATCTAGCTTGGAACTCTTCCAACATACCGTCCCTCCACTGAGGGTAAAGACAATGCCTGTGACTGACTTTCAGTCGACCTTATCACTCTGGAAGCTTGAACTAAGAACATTCTTTTAGTGCTTCTCAAGTACTTAAGAATGTCCTCCACAGTTGTCCAGTGATTCTCCCAATATTCGATTGATTCCTGATCACTACACCTAGTGATTTAGCTACATCTGGTCTGGTACATAACATCGCATACATGATAGAGCCTACCGCCGAAGCATAGGGTATCCCTTGCAAGCGAGCTCTCTCCAAATCAGTCTTTGGAGACCTCTTTTTGGAGAGAGTGATTCCTGAGTAAGTGGACGAACCACCACGCTTAGAATCCTCCATACTAAACCCCTTTAGTATGGTGTTAATGTACCTAGATTTGGGACACTCCCAACATCCACTTAGATCTATCACCATAGATCATAATCTACAAGATGTAGTAGGTATCATCCAGATCTTCCATGGAGAATCCTTGTGATAAGAGGAGCTTGACCGAGTGTAGCATAGGAAACCATTTCCTATCAAGAGTATGTCATCTACGTACAATACGTGGAAGACAACCTTACTCTCTACAACCTTCTTGTATATACAGGGTTCATCAAGCTTTTTCATGAAGTCAAACTCTTTGACTGCCACATCAAAACAGATGTTCCAACTCCACGATACTTGCTTTAATCCTGATGGACTTAAGCATAGCTTTGAAAGTCTCAACTTTTCCATCTACACCAAGAATCTTCTCAAGATCCATTTGTTCCCAATGGGTTTTACCCTTTTAGGTGCAAGATTTAAAGTCACACTTTGTTGGTGTACATGAATTCCATCTTTGATCGCATAGCATCCAGCCATTTCACAGAGTCCCCACTCGTGATGGCCTGCCTGAACCCGGTTGGGTCATCATCAACCATGATGCAATTCTCACTCCCACCGTCACCGAGGAAACTGTAGTATCTCTCAGGTGGATGAAGAACCCTACCAGATTCATGGAGAGGATGAGATTCGTTGGAGACTATTGAATCCATTGGTTTCACCAAATCATCAGCCGTTAGTTTGTCCAGCTGGAACTCCTTCCGGTTCTACCTCATGACCACAAATTTCTTCTCAAGAAATTCCTTTTCTAAAAAGGTGGCATGATGAGAAACAAAACACCTTTTGCTCCTCAGTGTGGTAGAAGATATACCCTTGCGAATGTTCGGGATATCCAAAAAATTTATACAGAACTGACCTTGCTTCGTGCTTGTCCGGATTCTTCCTTTCAACATAAGCCGGACAACCTCATATCTTAACTCGTTTAAGACATGGTCTCTTGCCATACCATATCTCATATAGAGTGGTAGGCATTGATTTGGATGGAACCCCATTCAATAGGTATGCAGCTTCTCAAGTGCATAACTCCAAAAGGAAACATGTAACTCAGCAATACTCATCATAGAGCGCGCCATATCTCATAGGGTGCTATACCTCCACCCCGATACACCGTTGTGCTGTGGTGTATACGAAGGAGTAAGCTGAGAGAGAATCTCATTCTCCTTTTAGAAACTCCAGGAACTCTATGCGCAAGTATTCTCCTCCTCGATCACATCGTAGGACTTTAATACTTCTACCCGTTTTTTTCTCAACTTCAAGCTTATATTCCTTGAATTTCTCAAAAGTTTCAGACTTGTGTTTCAACATTAACATATGTCCAAATCTCGAGAGATGATCAGTGAATATAATGAAGTATGAAGAACCAACCCTGGAATTAGTAGACATAGGACCGTATACATCATCATGTATTCGTCCCAAGAGTTCAGTAACTCTTTCTCTATTTCCAGTAAACGGAGAATTGATCATTTTACCTTTGAGACAAGACTGGAAAGTATCATAAGATGAAAATTTGAACAGATTCTCATATTCATCCTTATGTAATTTAGCTGGTCGTGTCGCATTGATATGATCTAGTCTATAAAGCCACAAGAAGGATTCGTTCATTTCTGAACTATTCCTCTTGTGTGTGTTCTACATACTTTGAACTTTGGTTTGATTTAGAACGTATATGCCATTTCATAACGTGCCTGATCCAATCAACTCTTGATTAAGGAAAATGTTCACAACATTATCCTCTAATACATAATTATATCCTTCTTTAACTTAATAAAGAAACTGATGTAATGTTGTATATCAGGTTCGATATGTAATAACATTTGTTCAGAATCAATGTATTTACCATTTGGTAATACAAGGTGATATTTGCCAACTGACTTGGCTGCAACAATTGCACCATTCTCTAACACTTAGAGACATATCACCCAATCTCAGTTCTCTTCCTTTCTGCAGCCCATGTAACAGATTACATATATGGGATCCTAATCCAGCATCTCATACATAGGACGTAGAGAATACTGAGAAATAGTTCTTGGTAATAAACACACCTGAAGAATATGCATCAGCATGATTATTCCTCGATTGGGTCGCATGGAATCCGGATATTCTCCTATTTCTTGCTCGGACTTATAACAATTATAAGATAGAGGGGAACTAACGTCCTCCAGCTCAGTATAATAAGCAGGTTTGGCCATTGCATCCATATTATTATCTTGATTAAGGCGTGACATGGTCACTACCAGGAGAGAGAGAAGAAAACACTCAGCGTATGCTCTTGCAAGTTCAGATTGGTTATTATTTTATCTAATCAGGATGGCTCCGCTTATTTTTATCAAATCTTCCTTCAAACCCTAAAAGTTAAGACTAGCCGGGGTTAATTACACCCTACAAGTTCGCCAATCTTTCGGCCAGGCTAGTGTCGGTACTTTGAGGGAGGTTCCTGTCACGACCCGAAATGGCACGTGACTGGTACTTGAATCATATGAAGTCTATAGGACCCCATCTAATTCAAGTAAGCCAAGAAATCCCAGAAATCTAAACCATTTAAAGAAAAAAGTGAAGAAAACATGTTTTAAAATAAGGGGTTTTTAATAACATAAGCCGAAGTATGCATTTTTAAAATCTCAAGTCTTTTCTGAAAATTTCGGCAGAGTTTCCTTTGTAAATATTGGCCCCAAACGGGGTACAACATGAATAATATATGCACAATTATAAAAGGCATCCCCAAGCGGGAGCTAGCTCTTTGTCAATCGACGGTCACAACCACGCAAGCAATATAATATACAACGCCGAAGGGAGAGGATCAAAACTCAAAAGGAAACTCAAAATATCAAGAAAACCATAATAATACAACGCGCGACTCTAAGGTCGAAAGAATAAACAACTGGTCTTTTAAGTCTAATAAATATACAAATCTGGTTGATGGAGTTTCTAGATACAACTGAATAAATAAAGTACAATGGTGGTCACGATGCGAGTGAACCCACCTACCAAGCAATCATCCGGAAAAAGACAGTGTGCCAGCAAAGCTGCAACGAACCTGTACGGCAAAACCTGTAAGAAACTGTGGCACAACGGTGGTGAGTTGCCAACTCGTGAGTAGAAAACATCACAGAGCAGAAATCGTATGTATGACTCAATCCTAGGTCAAGCGATCAGTAGTATATATATATATATCCTCAATATGATAAAGTCTGAAGCATGAAAAGGTGGCAAGGGTAAACATCAAAACATAAGTGTAATACTAAGTGCTCACGTCAGTGCCTCAGGTAGCAATATATCATAAATATGAGGTATGATCAATGTAATCAACATGAAGTCAGTGTCAACTATATCATGAAGTCTATAAGTATGTGGATATCATCCAACTATGTAATAAATGCCTGTATGCGTGTGGATCTCGTCCACGTATCAACCATTGACGCAACAACATCATGCATGTAAATGCCATAAAAGCATATGCATGAAAGTATGAGGATATAAATCAACGGGTGTCCCTCGAGACACATCAAAATCATGAAAACCTGAGTGCCCAGCATTGACACTCGAAACAACATGAAACCCGTGTCCAGCATCGACACGTAAATTCTCATATCTCGGGCTCCGTCAGTCCGGATCGGCCCACTGGCTCCGTCGGTCCGGATCGGCCCATATCATCTCTCGACTCCGGTCGGTATCCTCCAGATATCCACCGAGCATAAATACTATCACTGGTAGGTAGTGGTCCCTCTGTCAGGCTCACCGCCTACTGCACAACAAATCCGTTCTCGTCCCGGGGTACCATATCGGGTCCACCATAAACCCGCAAACGGATCCTCCTCCTCCTCGAATCGGGTTTCTATCATACGCCTCAGAACCGAGAAAACGAATGGTGGACGTATTGAAATATCATATCAAGAGAAACCGGGATTTTAAAACAGTACATACTCTCTTTTGAAATAGCCACGGTTTCTCAAATCCAAAAATCTCATGAAACAACATATCTCGATGCGAAAAATCATAAAGCATGATATATGCGACATATAATAGATATGTAAGCATATCCGTATATCATGCAACATGGAACTGTGATATGACATATTAAGGGAAAACCGCTCTTTTAAATGATTCCAGTTTTAAAATATAACATGCGGTCCCTAATTCTCCAAAATCAAAGCTAGCATCATGTATGTATGTACGAATGTGTATGTACGTGGGCATGGAGGATATATATATATATATATATATATGTATATATATATACACAAGTATGGATGTACAATATGTATGTACGCCAATATGGATGTACAAGTGGGTATATACACAAATATGAGTGTACAATATGCATGTGCGCCAATATGTCATACAAGGAGTCATATCCTGATGCAAAAATCCTACTGTGTAGTGACATGGTATATGATGATGTGTGTGAGCCGGCAAGCAGGTGTACGTAGAACATACGCATTATCGATAATGGTGCTGGTGTCCTGACAGCATGGGTTTAATATAACAATCAACACATTTAATCATACAATGCGATGCGAATAGCAAGAATATGCGGAAAATGAATAACAAACGCAACAGTGAAGAATCTACATCAATATATATATGTCATACAGTTTTTCCATTTGAAATAACACGAATTGTGGTGTTTAGAAAAATAAGAGCTACGGTGTTTTTAAGAAAAGATGCGTCTTTTGAAAATATTCGTAGAATCTCTTGGCCTGTCTTTAAAATACTCACGATTCGTTAGTTTTTGAAATAGGTAAGACTTGAGTCTATTCTAACATCTATAAGTAAACTACAAGACTAATCGAAAGGTATGGAAACCACCTAAATCTGAGTCGATACATATAAATAGTCGGTGATCCCGCCTCAATAGTATCCCATACGATTCAATATATATTATGACATCCTCGAGTAAAGAGTGCGGATCTATCATCAATATACAGCTCGCACATAAATCCGTCGTACGGCATCCCAAATCTGGGTATGGGTCAAATATCACATTCATCTCATTATTCATCTGGTATCCATTATCATCATATCCTGTATTAGGGGTACCGATCTAAGTCTAGTACATAATGATACCATATATATATATATTGTTAGTGTATATGCCCTAGAGGCCATTACTGTATCATACTAGTTTGTATATTACTTAATGGAAGCTTGGGATATTCACCTTGTATAAACAATCTTGCTCAATATAGTAGTATGCTACTTGGTTTGTTTCTACTTCAATGTGTACATGTATTTATTTTAGAATATCACCTATACACATTAGTGGAGCCCTTAGGATCTTTGCTTGATTACCAGCGTTGTGATGGCAGTCACACTAGTGGGGGCTGGGTAATCTATAAGCACATCCTTATACAGGTCCCTAGTCGCAGGACTATCGAGACAGGGCATCGATACTCCGGAGTAGACTAGCGTATGCGCTTCTCATCCCAGTGTGGGAGATGGTCTGTCCCACAGCCATCAGTACGTCGTACTGGAGATAGTATACGGGTGCTCGTTAGGTTACGAGTACACTGGACATGACTCGTAGGGAACTGACAGGTTGGTATTATACCTATCGTCAGTTATCAGTTCCCAGGTGACATGAGTACAGCTTAGTCCGCTGACTTGACACTGTCACTTCGCCTCGAGTGTGTTCCCACTGTACTTTGATTCTACCCTACCACGGCTCAAAGGAGTCGTGCAAACAGGTAGTAGTTGGGTACAGTCCCGAAGCACTTGGAGGCAGTGATGGTTAGACATGATTCGTCTCTCCCAGTATTGGGGGTTGACATCGCGCTGTGTCTAGGAGAGCCATTACACGAGTAGTCCCTGGCCAGGGCAATCGAGATATACTGGTAGGCTTCCAGTGTTATCTCAGGGTGTTTTGGGCTTCACTCCGACACGACTTGTACCGCTATTAGGGGACTGACGTTTACCGCCCCCTAGGCCCGCCATGCGCTGTATCAGACGAACAGACCGGACTGTACGGAGACTTTCACATTCAGACTCAGTAGGAGTTCAGATGGGGTTCATCTCGTCAGTCTTCTTATCGGCATCTACCTGGGGACCGTTACGCACAGCTAGTGCCGCTTGCGGTCTGTGGTTAAACCCACTGCTAGAGTAGTGTCGAGTCTTTAGAGTCCCACACAGAGGGCTATTCGCTTTTGGGCAAAACAGAGTAGAGGTCGCATGGTTTTTGCGACAGGGTTCGTTCTCATCCGCGCACTTGTGCACGTTTGGAGTCCGGACGGATATTACTAGCGGGCTCTGGTTTGAGCCAGATACTAGTATATGTTTTGGGGTTATTTTTATCTCATTGTGTTCATGTTCCTCGGAACAAGAATGCAGGTGTGTATGCACAGTTGATTGAGGCGGAGGAAGATGATTTTCATTAGGGTTTCGGACCGGGTGTGTATGCACAGTTGACAGTCGTCTTTTTCCAAACCCTAATGAATTTATGATATATCAATTAATAATATTAATTAAATGTAATTGTGTCATGGTTGGGTTTGTTGACTTCTTGACCAAGGTTGACTTGTTGACCATGGTTGAAACTTTGACTATCATCATTACATATCAAAGATGCTCTTTCATTCTAGCAAAACCATTTAATGTGTGTAATGATAATTGTCATTCCAAACCATCTATCAACTATTTCATTTAGATTATTATTATTAATTTGATAATTCATTTCATATTATGTTATGGTTGTAAAAAGTTATTCATTCTATCATAACACTTCTCTCTCCTCTCTTCTTCTTCCTCCTCTTCTAGTTCAAGGAGACTCACTCTCATGTGTCGAGAAACCCTCTCCTTGAGATAAGAACACCCCAAAACCACTCTCTACTCACTCTAGGGTTAGAGGTCTAGCAAGCCAAAGATTCTAGTTCTCTCAAAGTTCGAGAAAGGAGCCCGAAGGTTGAACCCTCAGGTGGATCCATCTTTGACGGAAGAAGGCGACGAAGAAAGCACCATTCAAGCTCTACAAAGGTTTCAAGAAGAAGGAGTTCAAGTTAGGTATAACATCTTTTCCGAGTAGCTAACTCTCTTTAGCTTGGTAGCTAGTTTAGTTTAGAAAAGATCCCGACTTTTGTTAGTCCATGTTGCCTAATGCGCTAAAAATTTATTTTTTATACCGTTTCCGCCTCCCCGCAAGAACCGGGGTTGGCAACATGGACTTACAGTGGTATCAGAGCCTAACTAAACTTAAACTAGCTAAGTAGTAAAGTGTATGGAAGTTCGATCGGAAAAATCATAAAAAACCTAAACATCAAAAACCCTAACTTTCTGTTGAAATTTTTTGTGCTCAAAAGATAAAAAGTTTTACTCCTAAAATCGGCTCAGGGTTTTGTGAAGACACCCACCAAAAACGGTCGCCTGAATCCATCAAACCGCCGCGGTTCCGCGGCAATGAGTATACATTTGCCGCGGAACCGCTGCAGTTTTGGCTCCTCTCACGACCAGGTTTGGTGCAGTGTGCTTCTGGTAGGGTTTTGGGATTTTTAAGATGGTTTATTTGCGCCCAGGTTTTCCAGAAAAGAAATTTGTTTTTGGGGGCCTATAAATCCGTATTTTTGGATCGAACTTCACTATACTTTGACTAATCTGTTATATCTGTGATGTTTGTATATATTGAACGTCGGCTAATCGCTATATGTTGATTAGTCGGGGTTATACATATCTGTGATCTGTGTTTGCTGATGGTATGTGTATATGAATGCGTTGGACTGTCGCGGGTGAATAGCCGGGGTGGATGTGAGATGAGTGTTTTCTTTTTCTTTCATTCATGTAATATGTAAATTGATGTAATATTATTTATATGGCCCCACAACCGGGTCGGGGTTGTAGCCGTCATTATATAATTCTTTTTACTGTTTATGCTCCTAGGATAGACCCATGGAGGGGGTGCACAAACTACCGGGTATCTCGAAGTGTCGAGTGGCCTACTCACGGCGTTGAGGGAGGTTGCTCCACTTCGGGTACTTGGCGGGTGGTTTGCCGCACCCGTAGGGGTCTTGGGTGGGGTTTTGGCTATTCACCGCGACCGTGTAATCCTCTTTTCGTTGCAGGCTCGAACGGATTGCGGATTCCTAGTATATCCAATGTATTCATCTGTGATCTGTAATGTCTATCATTGCTATATATTTATAACTATTTAGGCGTTGCTTATGTTTTACAGCCGCGCTAGCCCAGCCCCCGCTCTGTCGTTAGTTAAGTAACCTAACGGGTGATGATGGGGCCCCGTGGCGAATGCGAATGGCATAAGCGTACGTAATATTTTGGTTGTTTTCTGCAATGGTAGGATTAATTGATGGGATGCATTAAAAGAACTAATGCAAGAATATCACGCATTAAAAGAACTAATGCAAGATAATAAACCAAGCAAAAGTCGTTGGAACACTTTCGAAAAACCACTCGGTTCTTTTCAAAAATAACTTTTAAATGTGGAGCTTGAGCCACTCCTTCTAAAAGCTATCTCGTTCCATCGATTATATCAAGTTCACTGCGTTCATGGTTTTACCAAAACCATTCGTAGCCCTCCGTCGTTTCGCATGAATAGGCAATAGTATTCAAGCTATGTATGTTGGCCAAAGTCAAGGCATAGTGATTGGTAGCTATTGGGTGTTCATGTGTTGCATAGATAGATGCGTTGGTTTGGGACAGTCGTACTGCCATTTTGGCCAAAGTCAAGGGTAGGTACGGGTGGATCCAAATTAACCTGGATAGTGACGGGTAGAACTTGACATGTGACTTATGATATTTTGGCCAAAGTCATGGTCATAAGAGCATGGGGCAAAAATCCACATCGGGAGTTTCATAAGTACTGAAACTTGCTAGATTTGCATACCATTTGGAGTGTGGTGATTCTGGTAGGATTCCTTCAGTTTCGTCACGCGATGATATTTGGATCCCGATCCTACTGTGAGTATATGCTACTCCTCGGGAAATTTCTCACTAAACGATCAATGCTATAAACCTAGTAGGTGCCTAGAAAGGTGTTAGCGGGGCTACGCCCCCAGGGAAAAGAAGTTACTTAATTAAGGAACTTCGCGAAAGCGTTGGAAAACCTCCCTCGAAGTACCGACACTGGCCTGGCTGAACGGTTAAGCAAGTATTGTGCGGTGGGATTGATCCCGACTAATTCTTCCTTTATGGTTTGAGGAGGGATTCGAGAGACAGTGGGAGCCATCCTGTTTAGAAAAACTAAAAACCATTCTAAACTTGCAAGAGCATCGTGCTAAGTGTTTCTTCTCTCTCTCCTGATTGCAGCGACCAATCGACATGACTGGACTTAAGTTACTTCTAGATAAAAACGTACTGACAGGGCCAAACTACAAAGATTGGCTCAGGAATGTCAAAATGTCAATCACTTACGACAAGCTGGGGTATCTTCTTACCACCAAAGCTCCCCCTGTCCCAAGTCCCACCTCCAGCGTCGCGGATAAGGAAATCCGTAAGACCTGGGAGATTGATAGCGCGAAGGCCAAATGCCTCGTACTTGCCTCGATGGACAACGAACATCAGAGGAGGCACGAGAATATGGACCTTGAATCCATATTTCTCCATACAAAAGAACTGTATGGAGAGCAATCTCGTATCGCAAGATATGAAGTGTCGAAGAAGTTATTTTCGGCAAGGTTGGCCATCGGATCATCGGTAGCGGAACACGTGCTTAAGATGATTGGCTTCATTGAGGAGCTCGCGGAACTTGGAACCACGTTAGAGAACGAGCTCTATACGGACTTGATTCTCCAGTCCCTTCCTTCCACATACGCCCAGTTTATACTGAACTTCAACTTACAAGAAAAAGAAGTTGAACTTTCAGAACTCCTCAACATGCTGAGGAGCGCAGAGGGCACCCTACAGAAAGGTAGGGAAACATCCACTTTGTTTGTAGGAGGATCTTCTTCTTTTAGGTCCAAGGCGAAAGCCAAGGGAAAGAAGAGGAAAGCCCCCGCCAAACCAAGGGGCGGTGTTAGTAAAGTGGATACGAAGGGAAAGGCAAAGGCAACAATGATAGCGGGGAAGCTTGTGGGTAAAGAAGAATGCTTCTATTGTCATAAGAGTGGACACTGGAAGAAAGATTGCAGGGCTTGGAAGGCCAGGACACAGGAACTGAAGCAGGTTGCGGCTTCAGCTTCAGGTGTGTATGTTATTGAAAACTGTCTTTCAATAAACTCTACTTCCTGGGTATTGGATACCGGATCAGGATCTCATATCTGTAATTCTTTGCAGGCGTTGAGAAACCGTAGGGTTTTGAAGGCAGGTGACATGACCCTCAGAGTTGCAAACGGAGCTAGCATGGATGCTAAAGCCGTGGGGGACTATCACCTGGGAATGTCAGATGGGCATGTTTTGGTTTTGCGTAATTGCTTTTTTGTACCCAACGCAACTTGTAATATCATTTCTGTATCTTTGGTTTCTAAAGAAGGTTATGAATTTGCATTTGTAAGCAATGTTGTAAACATTCACCTTAATCAAGTTCTGATTGGGTCAGGTACATTGAGCAATGGTATATACGTATTAAACCAACCACAGATTTTCAATGTCCAGAATACACACAAAAGAAAGTCTCCAGATATCAATCGGACTTTCTTATGGCATTGTAGACTGGGTCACATCAATGAGAGAAGGTTGACTAAGTTACATACAGAATGATATTTGGATCCGTTCGAATATCAATCGTATGCCACTTGTCAATCCTGTCTCAAAAGAAAGATGACAAAGACTCCGTTCACTGGACACGGAGTAAGAGCGAGCGAGCTCTTGGGACTCGTACACAGCGACGTGTGCGGTCCAATGTCTACACATGCGCGAAGCAGTTATTCTTACTTCATTACTTTTACGGATGATTTTTCAAGGTACGGTTATGTCTTCTTAATGAAACATAAGTCTGAAGCCTTTGAAAAGTTCCAAGAATATAAGAATGAAGTAGAAAAACAAACCGGCAAAAGTATCAAGATTCTAAGATCGGATCGAGGTGGAGAATACTTAAGTGCCGAGTTCCTAAATTACTTAAAAGAGAATGGAATTCTCTCTCAGCTTACTCCTCCATACACTCCGCAACATAACGGTGTATCGGAGAGACGGAACCGGACCCTATTGGATATGGTACGGTCCATGATGAGTAACGCTGAGTTACCGCGATCATTCTGGGGGTATGCGCTAGAATCAGCTGCATACCTTTTGAACCGAGTTCCTACTAAGACTGTGCCTACCACACCATATGAAATGTGGTGTGGGAAGAGGCCCCATCTCAGTCACATTAAGACTTGGGGAAGTCCAGCTTTTGTTAAAAAGCAGCATGCGGACAAGCTCGAGGCACGCTCAGTACAGTGTAAGTTTGTGGGATATCCAAAGAATTCCAAGGGATATTTCTTCTACTGCGAAGAGGAACAAAAAGTTCTTGTTTCTCGTCATGCCTATTTTCTAGAACACCAGTTCTTAGAAAAGAAAATTAGTGGGAGCGCAGTAGAACTGGAAGAAATTCCAGAACCACAGACTATTACTGAAAGCTTAGTGGAACCAGAAGGTTCAAAAGAACAGGACATTCCTACGCCGCTCCACAGGAGTAGTAGGCAGTCTTATCCGCCCGAGAGATACTACGGTTTTCTCATAGACAGGGATAGAGAGGATTGCATCATAGATTATGATGAGCCTACTAGCTTCCAGCAGGCCGTTCAGAGCATTGACTCGGTAAAATGGCTGGATGCAATGCGGACCGAAATGGAGTCCATGTACACCAACAAAGTATGGACGTTGGACATTGCTCTAGACGGGGTAAAACCCGTAGGATGCAAGTGGATCTTCAAAAGGAAGATTGGTGTAGATGGACAGGTTGAGACCTATAAAGCTAGACTTGTTGCAAAGGGTTTTCGTCAAAGACCTGGTTTGGACCATGACGAAACCTTTTCTCCAGTGGCTATGCTGAAATCCATTCGGATCCTTCTTGCCATTGCTGCCTTCCACGATTATGAGATTTGGCAGATGGACGTAAAGACAGCTTTTCTAAATGGAAATTTAGAGGAGCGTGTCTATATGGACCAGCCAGAGGGTTTCATTCAGAGTGGGAGCAGCGGAAAGGTGTGCAAGTTGCTTAAGTCCATCTATGGACAAAAGCAGGCATCGCGGAGTTGGAACATCTGTTTTGATGAGACGGTCAAGGAATTTGGCTTTATCAAAAATCCAGATGAACCATGCATCTATAGTAGATTTGTAGCGAGAACTGTAGTATTCCTCGTTTTATACGTGGATGACATTCTCTTAATAGGAAATGACATTCCTATGCTACAATTTGTCAACGGGTTCTTGTCACACAGGTTCTCCATGAAAGACCTGGGTGATGCCTCATACATCCTGGGGATCCGGATCCATCGTGATAGATCCAAGAGGATATTAGGACTTTCTCAGTCCAGGTACATCGACACCATACTGAAAAGATTCAGTATGGAAGATTCCAAGCACGGTAACCTACCGGCTTGTCACGGGATCACCCTCTCTAAATAGATGTCTCCCAAGACTGATTTGGAGAGGGATCGCATGTCTATTGTACCCTACGCTTCTGCGGTAGGCTCTATAATGTATGCGATGTTGTGTACCAGCCCGGATGTAGCTTATGCACTGAGTGTGGTAAGCCGGTATCAGTCAAATTCTGGGGAGAAACACTGGATAGCGGTAAAGAACATTCTCAAGTACCTGAGAAGGACTAAGGAGATGTTCTTGGTGTATGGTGGAAAAGACCTCTAGATCGAGGCCTTTGCTGACTCCAGCTTCCATAGTGACAAGGATGATTCCAAGTCCATGTCGGGTTTTGTCTTTACCCTCAACAGAGGGGCGGTGTGTTGGAAGAGTTCCAAACAGGAAACCGTTGCAGAATCGACGATGGAAGCGGAATACATCGCTGCATCTGATGCCGCAAAAGAAGCCGTCTGGATGAGGAAGTTCTTGAAAGAACTTCAGGTGGTTCCGTCCATTGTTGATCCAATACCTCTGTATTGCGACAACAATGGGGCTATAGCTTTAGCGAAGGAACCCAGGTCCTATCAGAAATCCAGACACATCTTGAGGCGGTATCACCTGATCAGGGAGATCGTGGATCGCCAGGAGATCGAGGTTCGGAGGGTTGCTTCAGAAGAAAACACTGCAGATCCATTCACCAAGCCCTTGCCCCAGACTCAGTTCGAGCGGCTGATCGAGATGATAGGTCTTCGATACGCCAGTACATGGCCTTAGTGCAAGTGGGAGATTGTTAGTGTATATGCCCTAGAGGCCATTACTGTATCATACTAGTTTGTATATTACTTAATGGAAGCTTGGGATATTCACCTTGTATAAACAATCTTTCTCAATATAGTAGTATGCTACTTGGTTTGTTTCTACTTCAATGTGTACATGTGTTTATTTTAGTATATCACCTATACACATTAGTGGAGCCCTTAGGATCTTTGCTTGATTACCAGCGTTGTGATGGCAGTCACACTAGTAGGGGCTGGGTAATCTATAAGCACATCCTTATACAGGTCCCTAGTCGCAGGACTATCGAGACAGGGCATCGATACTCCGGAGTAGACTAGCGTATGCGCTTCTCATCCCAGTGTGGGAGATGGTCTGTCCCACAGCCATCAGTACGTCGTACTGGAGATAGTATACGGGTGCTCGTTAGGTTACGAGTACACTGGACATGAATCGTAGGGAACTGACAGGTTGGTATTATACCTATCGTCAGTTATCAGTTCCCAGGTGACATAAGTACATCTTAGTCCGCTGACTTGACACTGTCACTTCGCCTCGAGTGTGTTCCCACTGTACTTTGATTACTACCCTACCACGGCTCAAAGGAGTCGTGCAAACAGGTAGTAGTTGGGTACAGTCCCGAAGCACTTGGAGGCAGTGACGGTTAGACAGGATTCGTCTCTCCCGGTATTGGGGGTTGACATCGCGCTGTGTCTAGGACAGCCATTACACGAGTAGTCCCTGGCCAGGGCAATCGAGATATACTGGTAGGCTTCCAGTGTTATCTCAGGGTGTTTTGGGCTTCACTCCGACACGACTTGTACCGCTATTAGGGGACTGACGTTTACCGCCCCCTAGGCCCGCCATGCGATGTATCAGACGAACAGACCGGACTGTATGGAGACTGTCACATTCAGACTCAGTAGGAGTTCAGATGGGGTTCACCTCGTCAGTCTTCTTATCAGCATCTACCTGGGGACCGTTACGCACAGCTAGTGCCGCTTGCGGTCTGTGGTTAAACCCACTGCCAGCGTAGTGTCGAGTTTTTAGAGTCCCACACAGAGGGCTATTCGCTTTTGGGCAAAACAGAGTAGAGGTCGCATGGTTTTTGCGACAGGGTTCGTTCTCATCCGCGCACTTGTGCACGTTTGGAGTCCGGACGGATATTACTAGCGGGCTCTGGTTTGAGCCAGATACTAGTATATGTTTTGGGGTTAGTTTTATCTCATTGTGTTCATGTTCCTCGGAACAAGAATGCGGGTGTGTATGCACAGTTGATTGAGGCGGAGGAAAAGGATTTTCATTAAGGTTTCGGACCGGGTGTGTATGCACAGTTGACAGTCGTCTTTTTCCAAACCCTAATGAATTTATGATATATCAATTAATAATATTAATTAAATGAAATTGTGTCATGGTTGGGTTTGTTGACTTCTTGACCAAGGTTGACTTGTTGACCATGGTTGAAACTTTGACTATCATCATTACATATCAAAGATGCTCTTTGATTCTAGCAAAACCATTTAATGTGTGTAATGATAATTGTCATTCCAAACCATCCATCAACTATTTCATTTAGATTATTATTATTAATTTGATAATTCATTTCATATTATGTTATGGTTGTAAAAAGTTATTCATTCTATCATAACACTTCTCTCTCCTCTCTTCTTCTTCGTCCTCCTCTAGTTCAAGGAGACTCACTCTCATATGTTGAGAAACCCTCTCCTTGAGATAAGAACACCCCAAAACCACTCTCTACTCACTCTAGGGTTAGAGGTCTAGCAAGCCAAAGATCCTAGTTCTCTCAAAGTTCGAGAAAGGAGCCCGAAGGTTGAACCCTCAGGTGGATCCATCTTTGACAGAAGAAGGCGACGAGGAAAGCACCATTCAAGCTCTACAAAGGTTTCAAGAAGAAGGAGTTCAAGTTAGGTATAACATCTTTTCCGAGTAGCTAACTCTCTTTAGCTTGGTAGCTAGTTTAGTTTAGAAAAGATCCCGACTTTTGTTAGTCCATGTTGTCTAATGCGCTAAAAATTTGTTTTTTATACCGTTTCCGCCTCCCCGCAAGAACCGGGGTTGGCAACGTGGACTTACATATATATATATATATATATATATATATATATATGCGTGTATGAAAACACACGCCTAAAGGCCCGCTATAATCTCACTTCGTATCTCATAATACGAACCAAAACATATCACCGATCTCACGGCATCATGCCTAATCTCATCGACTCATCTCCAAGTACCATCTAAAATCCTCATCATCCATATATATATATATATATATATATATATATATATGTAGTACCATACCTATGTGTGTGTATATATATATACATATCCCTATAAACGCACAAGTAAAACAATGTAAACATGTGTGAGTGTGCGTGTGTGGATGTAAACCTCATTCTAGGGTTCGCGACTAAACTAACTAACGACACTATCATCTAATTATACTAAATTATCCATGACTTCCTAAAGTCTATCTAGATACTCATAATCTCAAAATAAACATATGAATATATCCATATAATATGTACCCTACACTACACTACGAACTGCGGGGGTGCTATACGCCATCCACCCGACTTCCCCTGTAGATATATATCTACTCATCTGATCTTCGCTTGCCGATACCGACGTCGCCACGCACTTGCTTGTCGTCTCGAAGTCCACATGGGGGTACCTACATGTATACCACAAGACATCGTAAATGGAAATAGCGCACGAAAACCAAATCGGCACGCGTATCGTTCATAGGTCAAAAC